>KE371989.1:474483-489080 GCA_000418225.1 Zizania latifolia
TACCTCCTCTGTTCTTTCTCCTTCCGGCTCTAATGTAATCTTTTTTCATTGTGATGTGTGACGTTGTTCTGGAGCGCCCTTGTGAATAAAAGTTTTTAAGATGCAATTTAAGAGCTAAAAATAAAGTTTTTAGAACAGGGCATGTTGCATGTCGTTGTCCCTCTCGGCGTGTCCCTTTCTCCTCCTTCCCTGTCACCTAATGAATCAACGATCAGCCATGCTCTACCAATAAACCCATTTCGTCTTTTACAACACTGATTCGAAGCAACGAATTATTGGGCAGATAGTTGCGCGCATGAACCACGACTCAGAAATGACAAAAGTGATTACATGTCTAATTAATTACCGAGATACAGTTACTAGGCTGTGCTCATGTGGACATGGTCAGTACAACGCAGATGAAAAATATGCAGAATAACGCCGCAATTAACCATGTTAAGAGTGTGTTTGTTTGAGCCATGAATTCTGAAAAAACTGTTGTGAGTTGTGAGCTGTGAAAAAACTGCTATGAGCTCTGAGCTATAAAAAGATGAGAAGCTGTGAAAGTTGAGCTGGTAGCAACTCTCCAAACTTTCAATAACATGGTAAGTTATTTTTGTGAAGTTTGAACTAAAAAGCTATAAAAGTTAGGGTAGAAATAACTTTCACAGCTTCTTGAATTTATAAAAAAAAGTTATAGCTTTTGAAGACACTGGTTTGCCTCTAAACCTGCTTGGTTCAACTTTCAGTTTCCTAACTAAGAAGCTGATTAAAAAAGCAGCATCAAATACAACCTAAGTATAATGCCGTGATTTACTTAGTAGGCTGTTACCATAGGTTTTTACACTAAAATTAGGGGAAAATGTTTGTGCCACTAACGAATGTCCACTTCTCGCATAAACCACTATAAAAATATGCTTTAACGGAAGAAGAATGGTATAATGAACAAATCTCAAAAATCAATGATGTATTTGGGAAATGGACGTTCACTAGTGGCATAGACAAATTTGTTTATTGTTTCCTTAGGCCCGTCAATTTGTAACAACATGAATCTGGCTGGGTGGGATAGGTAGGGAGAATTGAGCTGTGCTTGCTGCTCATGGTCCAGTTAGTACTAGTAGTGTGTTCAACATGGGCGCCTCCGTGTATCGGGGGAGTTAGTTGGAGTGGCCAAACGATGATGGATCGATGATTCGGAGCACAAAGCCGGTCTGTCCCACCCCAGACAGGGCAGGGCTTCCCCGGACACCTTTTTGCTCCAGCTGCGCCATACTTAATTTCGACTTGTACTTGTATGAGATAAAATTATTTGTTATTTGATCTTTCTTTGAGTATAATATAGAATAATATTTTATTGTATTAATTATTATAAAACTTGTCAATATATCCATAATACATAATAGCAATTCTATATGGCCGGCAGGACGGAGTACAATTCTATATTGTCACACCACATGCCTCATTAACTCTAATAAATAGGTGGTAATGCATCGAAAAATGATCCGAACTAACACCCATAATTTGCTCATTCAAAACAAAACTGCTAGTGGAAATGCACAAATGAACACCATAGTTTGCATTGGGCCCTTGCCCCCATATTACCTTATATTTCTCTTCCTGAAGGTAATGATAAGATCTAGATTGTTGGAAGTGATTTGCTTCATATCAGACTAGTGGTGCCAGTGCCAACAATCCTTGCGTCTATACATGGCCAATCCCTGAGTCCAGAGATCTGGAACACTGCTCACATGCAACTATGCAAGCACCAGGCTCCAAGCAAATCAATGTCCTCGCACAAGCAGAGACAAAACAATCAATCATTCACGCAAATGTGCACGAACATGTCTGGTGACGGCTTGTTTCTGCGCTGAAATCTGCCTTACAAGTTGCAGGGCGGCATCTTCTTCTGCATGTCCTGTTTTGTAATCGTCTTCAGCTCCAATGAGCGGCATGGCGTCTTGTGTAGATGGCAACAAGATTTCCATTGGCACACTTGAATTGGAGGTTGCTGATGGAGTGTTCTCCTGGACCATTGGGAGGGGACCTCAGGGATACTGGTAGCCTAGGATACCTGCATGTATCTCACATTCTGGAAGCACAGCCTCTGCATTTCAGTTCAGACAATTAAAACTCTTCTTGCTTGTGTAGCGTGGTCAAATATCTTGGACAGTATAACAAAACTGAGAGGAGTTTGCAACAACTTTGCACACTTTTGCCTTGTATTCAGTATAGTTTTGGGAGTTTGAGGACAAGATGAGCTTACCATATCTGGCCAGAGTGTTGGAAGGAATTTGGGCTCCAAACAGGCCCTGAAGGCCCATTGCAACGTAACCTATCCTCAGGTCTCGCCCTTGCAAATCCAGCCCATAAATATGGACGGGCCGGAGTTGAGTCCCAATGACATGAGGCCCATATGGGCCGGGAAATTGAACTAAAGCCCCAGACCATCCAATCCTCGTTTTGCATGGGCCAAACCCGGCCCATCGAAGCAGATGGCCTGATAATTTACTTAAAATTTCCGGCCCATCCGCTTGGAAATGGAACCAAGTAGGAATTTTCAAGCAACCACATGGGGAAATGGAAGCCACCGTTTCATGTCAGCTTCGTTATTAACTTCACTTGATCCCAGCTAATACATCAGGCTTAAATATTAATAACCCTCCAATCGCAAGCACACCCTAATTAATTAAACCCCATGAACAAATATTAATTAATCCACGCACACGCACGCACGCAACGCACGCAACGCCGGCCTTAATTATCAAATGCAAGAGCACACGGCCGGCCGGCTTCTCGGATCAGTACTACTACGTAGCTGTGATCTAGTGCAGGATGGGAGGGTTGCAGTAGGGGCCCTTGAGCCAGCCGTCGGCGATGGAGCGGTAGGCCGCCTCGGTGAGGTGGATGCCGTCCCAGATGAGGTAGTTGCCGGGGTCGGAGCAGGCGCTGGACCCCGACATGCCGCACCTCGCCTTGTTGTTGTAGTTGTACGTCCCCTCCCCGCCGGCGCCGCAGCAAACCTTCAGCCCGTATTTCAACCCTACCACACCACAAGCAGCGAAATTTTACAGAGATTAGTCACGCCTGCTCATGTGTTCTCGATCTTACTGGCCTTGCATGCGTTGAATTTATTGATCGAGATCTCGATGCATGGTGGTGTGTGGAGGGAAGAATTGAAGATCTCGATGATCTTTAATTTGTTTTCAATTGGGGGGTGTTGATGCATGCGAACACGAGCTAGCTATACTAGCTAGTTGTGATGCTTTAGCACTAGTTGATATATATTATATTATATACATACAGAGACTGGCTGTTCTTATTTCATAATAATTGATGGTATGATAGATGCCTTTCCAATTGGATTAGAAGGCATCAATTCGTAAACTATATGGACAGTGGTCGTGGATGGTCCACAGAGGCATGAATGCATGATGACGACACGAACCGGACAAGTCATTGGAAAGCTAAGAATCCATCGAGCCATTAGATTATCGAGTTAATCGTAAGCTCGTTTATGCACGTACGTTATATTGCTTTCCAGACTTATCTACCAACCTTTGGATATATATATATATCCCTAGTGAAGCACTGACATGTTGGCCACCTACACTAAACATGGCGTGACCACTGAAACTTCAACTCTGTCACGGCAACTGGATTCTAGGACACTTTGATGCTAGGAAACAGTAGTTTTTTAAAAAATAGTAAATTAATCCATGTCAAGTGTACGTATTTTAAGATGGAATCGTACGTTCGTACGTATGGTCAACTTACCGAAGTTTTGAGGGGAGCGGACCATCTGGGTGACCTGCGAGTAGAAATCGGCGTACATGATCCTGGCATGGGGGTACGTCCTCTGCAGGTTGGAGATGCTTCGCTTCAGCAGCGTGTTGTGGTAGGAGGAGAGGCCGTTGTAGCTCCTGAGGCAGCCGTTGCCGTCGTAGTCGGCGCCGTTGGATGTGCCGTAGAGCGTCAGGTAGATCGGGAAGCAGCCGATCGGCAGCACGCCCGGCACCACCACGTCCACCGCTCCCATCCTGATCAACGTCTGCACACAGTTTCAAGCGTGAAATGATGATGTGCCGATGACCAGTGTTTGGTACGTTGCTCGATCGATCGATCGCGTGAGGTGTAGTTTGCATTGTGTCGTCAGGTACCTCGAGGCCACGGACGATCTTGCTGACCACCTGCGGCACGTAGCCCTTGACCTCCGACATGGACCGGCCGTCGAAGAGCGGCGCGTTGTAGTCGTTGCCGCCGAACTCGCCGACGACGAAGAGCGACTTGGACAGATAGTTCCTGCAATCTGCACGCAGTAATTGATTGATAGTTTATGCATGTGGTTGGTGAGATTAATTGATTAGGTAATTAAGTAAGGTACAATTAATTACCGCGGCCGCAGACCGAGGGGAGGAGCTGACGGAACCACTGGATCTGGGTGTCGAGGGGCCCGTTGTTCCAAATCTTGTCGCTGAGGCCGATGGACTTGAAGAAGGCGGCGTCCATGGAGGTGGCTCCGATGATCGCCATGTTCGCGCCCTTCTTGAAGTCGCCGCCGGCCTTCGACGCCGGCGGCAGCGGCAACCCAAAGTGCTCAGCTGCACACGCGTATATATATGTCATTTCCATTCCAAGGTCTCGTCGACCAGGCTGCCGGCGGCCGGCGGCGCATGCACAACGTTCATGCTCGCAGGGTGTATTGCAGGTAGCTAGCTAGGACTGGGAGGAGGTACCGAGGAAGTCGACGATGACTCGGCCGTCGGAGCAGCGGCCGGTGGGGCGTCCGAAGAAGGTCTTGCCGTAGGGGGCCTGACCAGTGGTGAGCCAGGACGGGCAACCGCCGACGCAGAGGTTGCCGGTGTCCGAGATGGAGTCGCCGAAGCTGTATATTGCGTTGTACCGCTGCGCCGCCGCGGCGTGCGCGCACAGCACAAGCGCCACCGCCGCGAGCAGCTGCCGCGCCGCCCTCATCGTCATCTTCACCATCACCTACCTAGCTAACTACCTACCCAGCTAGCTGGATCACGGCGACGTCCGTACGTGTACGTGCTAGCGCCGGCGGGAGACTAGCTCGTGTGCGACGACGATCGTGTCACCGTCCGGCCGGTTGACGGGATTTATAGGGTGCAGGCTTCAAGGACGTTGGCGCGTCGCTGTCGCGCGGCGGGCGGACTGCTGCCAGTGCGCTTCCATATTCTTCTTTCTCTGACGTCGTTTCTGCACACACGTAAGCTCGAATCCCTACCATAGAGCGAGATAGAGCCGAGTTTTAATTTCTTCATTTCTTTCCTATAAACTTTTTTTTTGTTTTGGATGCTGCTCTAATTACTAGCACTTTTAGTTTACCAATTGACACGTGGTTAGGTCCTCAGGGTTAAGTTTCTCGGTAGCAAAGGCTTGAGGCTTGACATGTCTTAGTGTACAAGCTTGCGTTCACCTGAATTTTTTGCGATTTGATCCTTTTCCAAAACTTATATTAAGTTCCAAACATGAACTGATGATCAATATCGAATCTCCACACATATAGAAGGATATATAGGATATACAATTCGTTTGTTCCTTGACTAGTATAAGCTTGTACCATGCACATGCATGCACGGGTCCAAGTTGTTAATAATCTCGTTGATGAAGATGCAGCCAGAGCTAGGTTGGATTAGAGATTAGCAGCAGGGAAAGCTAGCTACATTGAAGCTTCGTGTAGCCGCCAGCGTTGAGAGCCCTAAAGCTAGCTTTTGTGCCTGCATGCATGCAGGCCTGCAGTGCCCGGGGTCAAACCTGAGAGTGGTTGGCGACCGATCGATGAACTTGGTGTCGGCTGCCCACGCATGCATGTGTGTGGTTTTCTGCGCCGTATACGCATGTGTGCGATAATTACTCGCTCGGTTACATAAATTTTATTTTTGCCGTATAAAATTTATCCCATAAATGCTTGATTTTTAGCTTGTTTCTTTTGATTTTGATTAATATGTATGTAATTAATGAACTCTAGCTAATCAAGAGACATCACCCAATTAGCATGTTTGGAAATTATAGTTAACAAAATCAACTAGCAGTATTAAGTCATGTTTATTTTAGTTTAGAATTATAGTAATCTAGTTTATAGAAAAAAGCTAGTTTCAATAAGTTTATTGAATTGTTATAATCTATACTTTAAATTATAATAAGCTGACATTATCAGTTCTATAATTATAAGTTGACTTGGAGTTAATCCAAGTCTAAAATGGACCAATTCGAGACACGAGCTGAGAGTTTTTTCATCCCTGGTATTGGCAATGTCATGAAGCAAGCTAGCTTGAAAATTAAAACCCTTCACTTTTTTCAAGGGTCATTGGTGACTGCCAGCTCAGATCTATATTCTTGCAAGGATTATTTCACATCACTATTTTTAAAGTAGACGGGAAAACGATGTGAGGAATACATCCCGGTCTCAATAAATTTGTTGGATAAGGCTAAACTCTGGCCAGTGCAGTAGATGTCAATGCATTCTATGCAGAAGAGAAAACGACATCGATCAGGACTGAAGCTTGAAATTGACTCTTGCGCAACCGTACTTTTCATATAAATCTTTGGCTAGTTTATACTTCTTTGATTAAAAAAATCATGGAATGTAGCCATAACCCATAACCTTTGGAACTAAGTTTTCATGTATCACATCGAGAACTTGTTCTCCATTTATTTTGAAATTCCCTGATTTTGACGGCGGTGACCAGGAGACGCATGTACAATTACTACCATAAAAATAATCTTTAGTAACAAATTTTTAATGACACATAAAGAAAGTATGTTACTAATGGATCTTTCGTGATGGTGAGTTGACAGTTAAATCTTTAGTGACGTGCCTCATAGACACCCGTCACTAACTGGTAACGACATTATTAGTGACAGGTGTTCTAAAGGCCCGTCATTATAGATGTAGATTGTTAGTGGTGTGTCTTTAGGTCGTCTGTTGCTAATGATGCATTCTAAACCGTTGAGCCCTAAGACGACTATTAGTGACCAACCTATAAGACGCTTGTTATTAAAGATCAACCTTTAGTACAACCGTCTTAATAAGAGTGACGAGTTTTACGTCTATCACAAATACTTGTTATTGCTCATCACTAATGATGCTGAATTAAAAGTTTGTAGTACTAGATAATTTTTTTTACTAAATCATGCATGCAGCCTGGAATCAATCCACAATCACCTGCAGGCCTGCAGAAGCAAAGTACAAGCGCTGGCACACACATCTTATTTCTGAACTGATTTTATACTAATTTCAGTTGACAGCGCAATAACGAGGAATCAGTACAGAAGAACCTTCCATGCAGACTCAAATCATCCATGCATGTAGCCACTTGCAAAAGCTCACACACTTCATGAGAATCGATGTCACCTTCACTTATCAATCAATCACATGAATGCATGCATTTGAACAATCAGGGAGCTTTTTCTTTTTCTTTTTTCCTTTTCTTTTCTTCTCTGAAACGACGCATGCAACCAATTATCATCGATTCATCATGATATATCCAAAGAGTCCAGCATATTCGATCTCCATCCACCACACATGGAGTGTCCATTGCATTGGAGATAAACAACAAAACAGAGTGATAGACGCCGGGGTGATCTCGATCTCTCTGTCTCTTTCCAATGCATTGTCAGTTGCAAGTTCACATCATCTTTTTTTTATCTCTGTCTCACTGAATTGCATGCACCAGTGTTAGGCATAGTGGTGTGGTTCACTCTGGCCTTAGCAAGCTAGACTTTGCATGTTCTTGGCTGGACCAAAATTGTTAGTGAACAGTAGCATGACTGATGTGTTCCTTCTCATGGAGATACATGATAATTGGCTGCAGAACAAAGAGTAGGATTGGGGGCAGTGGTCAGATTTTCAGACAAACTCTCTTAAGTTACCTTGCTACTATATGTTCAGAATAGATTAATCAAAAGAAAATTCTATATATGTCATTAAAAGCTCACCGGTTCTCATATATGCCACCGAAAATTTATTATTTCTATATATGTCACTGCTTCAATTTTTTATGTCTATATATGTTATTGGCGTTAGTTTCAACGTTAGTCAATGTTAGTTTTTTTTTCTAAATATCAAAACTGTAGTCAGCTTACTAAAAATTAAGGATGATTTAAGCTTTGTGATCAGCTAGCACTCATTTTGGCTGGCACGTGCGTACCAATCACTCATTCAATCCAGCGCAACTGAGATTGGCCGGGAACAAAGCAAACTATCTAGCTTTGTGAGATGAGGGTGGTTTTAGCATTTAGAAAAAAACTAACATTGAAACTAACGGTAATTACACATATAGACACAAAAAATTAAAACAGTAACATATATGAAAACAACAAATTTTTAGTAGTATATATGAGAATCGGTGAACTTTCAATGGTATATACAGAATTTTCTCATCAATCAAATTAACCAGCTAGCTCATTACAGATGTTGAGCACATCAAGAAATTGATCAGGACCCAAATTAGTTAGGCAGTTGAAAAGATCGTCACAACGAGAGCGGTATAGTGATCGTGGACAACAACATGCAAGCTACCACTGGCCACAAGCTACAGTGGTGGAGCCACTGATCATCTAGGCATTATTATTCCAGTTCTGCTTCTGCATGCAACGGATGCTTGAACATGTCCTGTATGCTGCAGGGCCTATCTCAATTTACTCTTTTGTAGGTTTGCTTCGGAAGTAGCCTTGGTACTTTGCAAGCCTCCAGCTGCTCTTGGGGCCTTTTATTGCTTGCAAATGTGTAGAGAAGGTAGCTAATCAAGCTTTGGTCTTTGGTCCCCCTCAATATGCATGGCTTGCCAGGCTAGAACATGTCAGAACAAATTCTTTCCTTTGTTCTCCTATCTACCCTGTCTGTCTTTTTTTCAGAGTAGCTGGAATATATATGGCTTGCCACCATGAATGGCATTGCAATAATATCCTAGCTAGCTTCTTCATTTTGAAGTATCTAGCTATCTTTGTGTTTAATAAAGGTCTATTTAGAAGAGATTGTAACAGCTACAATTACTTCTAAAATCTGAAATTACTCTAAACGGTTCAGATTCGAGCTGTATATTATGAAACACAATAGCTGCATGGCTTGAAATTAACTATAATCTAGAATTATGGAACATCAGCTTGTCTAGATTTTTACCAGCTAGATACTCAATGATTGATTCTTATAATCTGAAACTCTCCAAACAAGCCATCGGTTGGATTAAGTATGTTGTGTGCCTGAGTAATCATCTATCACAAATAGATGCATACATGGCAAGTTTGATTATACACAGAGATTTGGTAGAGCTCTCTAGCCTCTTAATTCTTTAGAAGGAGTGATTGAAGTGGTTTTCTGTCTATGAACTCGTTTCGTAGAGAAGTGATTCCCTTAGCTGATTCATGTGCAAATGATGGAAAGCAGGTTTTTTACCCTCTACGCGCTCTGTGCAAATAATGGAAATCAATTATGTGCTTTCAAGACAGAAGCTGATCAGAAATTTACTGTTTGATAGAGCTTTCTATATTCTCACGGAGAATCTAGATTAGGGAGCTCTATCAAATGGCCCCTTACCAACTCTAGATGTCTCTCAAAGTTGTGAAAGGCCAATTAAGAATCTGTAATTCTTCTCCTTCATTGTTACGGTATTAATTAATGGTGGGGAGACATGTTCCGATTTGGTTTGCAGTGTATGAACAGAGATGAGCTGGTGCTCGACTTTACCTAACAAACGTATGCTAATCATCTGCAGCGTGTGCCTACAACAATAAATTGTATAAGGGCGTAGGCTGGCGCTTTACAGGTACCAACTTTGAGACAAAAACAAGTATTGCTTCCATCCATGGAATCACGGATAACCATACATTAGATTTAACATATACTTTCACTTTACATCAGTATATATTAAAATAAGTTTTACTTTGTACCATATTTCGCTGTAAAATCGTTAAAAATTCTTTTATAAAATCTGAGTGAAACTTACGAGAATTCTTGAATTTAAATTATGTTTCTTAGATTGTTATTCAGATTATATAAAATTTATAAAATTTATATAAGTTCGATAATGTATCATTGTGTAAAGTAAAACTTATTTCAATGTACCGGTGTAAAATAAAAAAAAATATGCTAAAATTGATGCTGAGTGAAACAATATACACTGTTACCGGCGCAAAGTGAAATTTACTCATTAATATATGGATCACTTGTTACATAAAAACTTTGGAAAAAGTTATTTATATGCTATCGAAAGTTTATCCGTTCTCTTATATACCATTTGCTCTCTCACTGATATGTGGGTAAATTTTCAGTGGCATATAAGTAATTATATAAAAACTTTGCTCCACAATGCCCTTTCCATCTCTTTCCATCTCTTAGTTTCTGATCACCAAATCAATTTACATTAACTCGCTACAGTCGCGAACTGGGCATAACACAGTTGGTTAGAATCATACGGTGAAACCTGCTCACCCAGCTTCAAAAACTTAATTTAGTTCTTAGGACAAGAAATTCTACAGAATTTGAGTGGGTAATCACGCCACTAGTCCGGCAGGCAGAGACCACCAAGAATGGCACACTGCCAAGAACATGAGAGCCCACACGCAACACACCAAGCTCCCATGCTCAACAGTTGGTGCACATTTGCGAGAGAAACAGAGCAGGGCAGAGAAGCAAAGTTGGACACTGAAACCCTGCAGACGAGACTGGATTGTTCAGAGAGCAGAGTCCAAACGGCTGCTGCTAGCCAGCCTCGATCGCATGTGGAGAACGCGAGTGATCACCAACGAACACGCGGAGATGATACCATAATAATCTGGAGCTGCTGGTACAGTGTAATGACAATAGTTGCAATGCATCTACTTGCCTGGGAAAATGTACGTCGTTTCGGTTTCTAAATCGTAGAAAAAAAATTCTGAGTATGTTCAGATTTTGGGACGATTTGGGGCACATTTGAACATAGAATGTTTTTCAGAGTTACTGTAAATTTTACTGACAACAATTCAGTTCCAATATGAACTGGTGATAACCCATGCATTCCAAAAGAGCCTTGATACGACATGGAAGCCTTATCTGCAGACTGCATCCAACATTCCAACTTGTGCTTTGCATGCTGTCCATGCCAATCTTGACTTAGACTTCGAGGGCATCTGCACTTTGCAGATAAGAAATGCAGGGACAGGAGTCAAAAGCGTCTGATGGACAATCATTTTGCACTGCATGCACAGTGCTCCAAAAGTACAGCTCACGCAGACTCAACAGGATGATCAAACACTCTGCAGCCTCAGAATTATTATAAGGTGGAGGCTGCTCTACCTCCCTCATCTTTAGCCGCCTTGAAATCTGAAACTGAACATGAACATCTCAAAAAGAAAAGTTCTCAAGCAGTCCCAACTGGAGAACAGCAATGGGCAAAAGTTTAAATTGGTAGATATGTGCATGTGGTTAGGTTAGGTGGCTCCAAATGTTAACTGTGCAAAGGCAGAGTTGTTAGCAAAAGCATGCAGAGCTAGCTGGGTTTGTGGATTCGTTGAAGCTGGCGTCAGGACCAGGGCATCCTAATTCTTTTATTTTTTTATCTTTACAAGTTAATAAAATTAATTATTGTTGACACGAAAACCGCACGGAGGTCTTCGGATCTTCACACTCGAAGGCCTGGGAAGTCTACTTAGCTCCAATGCAAATCCTAAAAACCCAGAGGTGTTCAGAACGTGCCAGTCAATTTAACCTGTAATTAACAAGAAAGAAAATGTAAGTTGTTCTAACGTTATCGGACGATGACCAACGGGCATCGGCTCCGATAGCACTTACAATGGCTACGATGCATCGTATAAGAATATGACATGATAAAACGTATCAGCTATTACGTTAAATCTTATCATGACCTTATCAGTAAAGTATATGTAAATCGGCTTAGACAACACTTTTAACACGGCAATCTCTATGGGTCGAACTCAACCGATACAGCATAAAGACACGGTGTTAAACATAATTAATTAAATATAAACTAGGTTGATTGAATAAAAGATAACCTATTGACTAAAACTCCGATAGACGATGGGCTTGTAAGCTAGATTAAACCATCTCACATGACTCACACAAGTATAATGGATCGGATCTAACCGAGACAACATCAAACTTGCGATCGTCACGTGATCCTGTTCAACTTTGCCCACAAAGCCGACATGATTGATGAAACACATTGATCCAAGCAGTAAAGCACGGTATACAAATGAAAACCAATGCATTACACCGATAACTAGCAAACCAATTAATCTAATTATAGTATCAGACTCAACCGAGGAAGCTGCAATTAAATCAACTAAGTTTACCAAGAAGGCTATCCCTAGTGTGATCAGACATAGGACGAAATCGATGCAGCCTGATCCCACACAGGGAATCGCCTTAATACTATATTACCTAAGGTTGGCGATGCGCGTAGAATTGCTTGATAGGGTTGACTGAACATGTTTACAATGACCTCGGACATAGCTATTTATAGCCAGGGAATAGAACCGATGTGTACACGACTTGGGATAATCGGAACACAGAATCTAAACTAACTTTAATCTAATAACTATTAACGATACACACATGCTTATTTAAGATTAGGCCCACTCCGCGCAGGCTTTAACCCTGCTCGCTAAGTCCCTTTTGGCGGCCCATCGGCCTAGCTAGTGAAATCGACGGCAAATGGCCTTTACGCCCTATCAATTTAATTTTCGGTGTCAACAATTACATGATTAATTATTTCCTTGTAGTTCACTTGTTCAGAGCAAATCACAGGTGAACTGATAATGGCCTGGTACTAGGGCATGAGAATAGAAGGTCCAAGCCCAGCCAGATGGGCTGGCCTGTTCAGTTTCTCTTTTTGCCCTGCCACATTGGATGTTAAGTTTTTTTAACTGTGAGTTCAATCCCCAACAACTAAAACTAAAATCTGAAAGTTAAGTTAATTTTGAAGGAGGATTTCTGTGTCTTGTTTGAATGTTGAAAAACACTTCGTAAAATTTGGACTAATTTGCAGGGATAAATGATCAAGGTCAAAATGTAAGCCATAGAAAATCTGAAGTTAAATAAGATTTGTTTGGTAATATTTGAGACGTTCGTCTAAGAGAGTTGTACATGAGCATATGATCCTTAGGGCTTGCGATGTTATGTTAGAAAAATGTACAATATTTTAATTTCAGATTTTATTAGTAGGTAAAAATAATGAATGAACAATGATGCACATAGAAGATTTATCAAGCATTTTATGTAAAAAATCATGATATGAAAATACTATGATCTACTTACGTCGCAGGTCAAATTAACTGATGGCTAGAAATCTAGAATTTATCTCATATAAATCAGGCACAAGTTAATCATATTAAAACACTGCATTTCAAAAAATCAGATTGACTTATATGATTTTGATAAAACGCGGTAACAAGTCATACCAAAATATGCGAATAGGCCACACGCGACTTAAGTCAAGCTGATTCATCTTCTTAGGTTCTTGTATTTGAGTAATAGAGAGAACTCCCAACTTATAAGTAGGTCTTCCTCTCACGTGAGAATATTACATGATTAATAAAAGGGCAGGCAATTTCTAACCTGCGACTGGTTTTGTGCATTTGTGCAGTTGCTATCTGTCATGCTTTTTAAGGTCCCGTTTGAATCCCATCAACTAACAGTTAGTAGCTAAATTTTAGCTTTAGTTCATCCAAACAATCTAACTAATTAGTGAACTAATTGTTAGTTCATGATCTAACTAATAGTTAGTCCATTAGTCCACAAAACTGAACTAATGGGAGTTAATAGGAGACCCTTTACTCTTCTGTCCCCTATCCCAGTTAGCCCAGCCCATTGACTAGGTGCGCCTCTGCTGCTCACAGTAGCGATGACTATTACTGTAGCAAACGCTGTAGCGCGGTTACTGTATCAGTACGCTGTAGCAGGACAAAATTGTCTTTTTTTCAAGGCATTAGTCCAAAGTATCAAACAGGATGAACTAATTTTTAGCCAATTAATTATTAGCTAACTAATAATTAGTTCTAGCTAACAATTAGTTTTAGTCTATCTAAATGGGGCCTTAGTTTGATTAGTCGCATAATATTCGGTTAAGATCCTCTGCTTTAGTAGTTTAGTGTCATTAGGCTGTACCACGTGGAGTTGCAATTCCATCAGAACAAGTTGTTGACAGGGACACAAGAACAGACACAGACTGAAAAGGGGATCAAAGATGGAGCACCAAAGAGTATATCCAGATTTTACAAACCAAATCAATCAATCCTCCATAAGTTCGATTCAAATAACAAATTACATCGCCAAGCTAGTATATATGCATAAATCTGTAGTTACTAATCGTATTCTGCCTGATCAAAGTAGCTGCAACCTGCAAGCTAGCAGGGTATCCTGGAGGTGAACCAGGTCATGACATGGAGCGGCGCCTTGATGAGCTCCACCGCCGCCTCCAGCACCAGCGTCACGCACAGGCAGCACGGGCAGATGCACGAGATCGGCAGCCTGCAAGCACGCGCATCAAATCAGCGCGGTTAATCGCCGTGATTTCTCGCACGAGGACGCGGCCAATTAAAGATGAGCTCTTGAAACTGATTTTAGATGTACACGTACCCGATGATCCAGATGATGGCGCCGA
>KE371989.1:502049-513638 GCA_000418225.1 Zizania latifolia
GTGTCGGCCCCCACCCCATGCACCCACGCGTCCCCCCTACCTGGTCTGGACCGCCTCGCCTCGCATCATCGCCCACAACGCGGTGGGGCTAGCCGAGCGCGCGCCGGGGACGGACGGGTACCGGCCGCGACGACAGAGATGGCCTGCCCCCAGCCAGCAACGCGCATCAACTCGCGCCGCGTCTCGTCGGCCTCAGAGGCCGTCCGGCGCCATGGACGCCGGACTGGCCGGCCGGCCGTCCACCTCCCGGCGCCGTACGCGCGTACCTCGCCACGGGTGCGTCACACGGCGGGCTGGGGCGCGCGGGGTGGACCACGAGCGCCCGGTTGGCGCGGGCGGTCGATCCATTCCAGCGTCCTGGGCGGCGAGCCTTCCCATGCAAGGCTACGGCAACGGCATGGCGCTGGCGACACGCGGCGATGGCGTGTGGGGGCGCGCTGGCCGGACGGCCGGCCGCGGCAGCGAGGATATCGTAAAGAAATGGAGGGTGCGGTGTTGCTCTTCTCAGTAAGGGACCGAATCAATCGCTGGGCTGGGCGCTAATGATGAGAGATCCGACCACAGGGGCCTCCGATTTTTCTTTTATTAATCTTTCTCAATATAATTCGATAGCTGTATTATACTCTCTCTATTTTTTATTTTTTATGTATGTCGTTTTAGACTTATCAACTATTTTATAAATACAAGTTGTTTTACAACTTGTATATACTTTTTAGTCTTTTTCTATATTTATCTTCATCTAATAAATAATATCTCTCTTGTAAATAAAGATATCATATTTTTGGAAATAAATAAATGGTAACAAAGACGATTGATTTTATTTTTTTAATTATGTCTATAAGTACAAAACTATATATATAAGGAATTAGAGAAAATATCAAAAATAATTATTCCACTTACTATATTCACATGTATATGTATCCAAATCTGAGTATTTTGTTTTGTCCACTAGCTTTGGTGATGTTGTATGACAATCCTGCAACGTCAAGATAATACTTGGCGCACCATGTTTCCGTGCTGCACATCACGTTTTTTGTCATAGCCAAAAGATATTTTTTTAAAAAACAGTTCTTTTACTTTTACGATATTAAAAAATATTTGAAGGATAAGGACCCGAGTTCAATCACGTGGAACGTGGAAACTCTGAGGAATCATACAACCGGTATATATAATGAATAAACGTTGCGTCTTGTCGTCTTGATGCTGTTGTAAGTACAGAAAACCATAAATAAAATAGTTAGGCACACGATGTTATTTATATTATGGTCGTACGACAACACACTTGGCATTTGCTCCACGTATGATGATGTGCGTCCAAAATCTCCTGTTTCCTAGCCAATTGCTAACTCTCAATGCTCTTTTGATAAATGTGGGACTTACAGTATCATGTATGCAATGCAAATGGAACATTGTTCCTGTATTTTGCCCTTGACAAAACATAGGCCCTCTGTTTTGTGAAAGTCTCATGTACCTTTGTGAATTGAGGATAGAGGTGGGATTTCATTCTTCATAAGCCACCCCTTTGTTATCTAAGCAACCAATGCTTCATGTAAGCAAGGATGATGCCGTATTGAGAGGATATAGATAATTAAGTGATACTCTCTTATCTAACTTATATCTATTAGGTCAAAAATCATCCTATAAAAATTAGATAAAATATAAATAATTAAGTAATATATATCTTCTATTTTTAGTTAGTTTCGCTTGTACTCCTTTTTAGTGCAACTTGCCGAGCTACCAACATTGGTGTCGTGCACTCGCTCCTTGTATGTTCAACGGAAAGGGAAAAAGGAAAAAAAAGGAAGGATATTAAAGGGGCTAGCAAAATACGACATTTATTTATTTTTAGTTGATCTAGCTCAAATTAATTTGAACAAAAGCTTGTCAATAGTGTCACTAGAGCTTCTATGTTGACCTTTCTACTGAAATGGCATATGATAGAGTAGTACTAGTACAGCTTATCACCCTCTTGCTCTCTGATTAGACCTGTCTGAAAAAAGAACACCTCACTATGAAAAGTAGAAATCATAAAGATTTAACAGCTTTGACCATGCCAGAATATTGCCGGGGATGCCAGTACGCATATACTATAATGCAAAAATGCAATGCAGTGAACCACTATCATTAATTCGGTGGGCAAGATATCACTACAGTGCACTGTATCCTACACGGACAGGTAACTGTCAGACCCCAGAACAGTGTCATGCGTACACACTAAGGTATCAGTATCATGGCCATGCCATACACCACCCCCCATGCCTATATATGCAGATGCCACCCCTGTCGTTTCCCATGCCCATCTACCTTAGCTTCTTCTCCCAGCTCAGCTCAGCTCCACTCTTCCTCTCTGCTGATTGATCTCCTCTTCTTGATCTCCTCTGTTTCTTTCTTTCTTTCGTTCTTGGAGATCGATAGGTGTGCCTGTGGTAGCCCTGTGAATTGTTAACCATGGTGGTTCTGGCGAAGGGAGAGTTGGAGCAGATCGCGCTGCCGGCGGCGGTGCAGAAGGCGGCGGTGCCGCTGGCCGACGTGCCGGAGGTGGACCTGGCGGCGGCGGGAGGAGGTGACGTTCGTGGCAGGGAGGCCGTGGCCCGCGCGGTGGTGGCGGCGTGCGAGGGGCACGGGTTCTTCAAGGTGACGGGGGAGGGCGTGCCGACGGAGCTGCTGGCGCGCGTGGAGGACGCGGCGGCGGCATTCTTCGCGCTGCCGCAGCTGGAGAAGGAGGCCGCGACGGCCACGGCGGCGGCGGCGGCGCCGGGGAGCCCGTTCGGGTACGGGAGTAAGAGGATAGGCAGCAACGGGGACCTCGGGTGGGTCGAGTACCTCCTTTTCGGCGTCACCGCCGCCGGCACCGCTGCATTGTCCGTGCCAGGGGAGGAGGCGTCGTCGTTGCCGCCGATCTCGGACTCTCTCCGGTGAGTACGTTACACCACTCTTCTTCTATGCATTGCCAAAATTTAATTGCTACGTACGCGCGGCACGCACAAACACCGGCTAATGTGGGATTTGCAGCTTTCACTGCAAGTGGGCCCCGATGAAAGTCAATTTTTTTGTAGGGTTTTTACTTTTTAAACATAGTTTCTTTTGCTTTTTAGTTTTTGCATAGAGAACAGATGCTGAAATGGTGTACTTTACACCTTTAACCATTGTTTTTTTTTAAAAAAATATATGAATGAAGCGTGGGCAAAGCTAGAAAACAGCAGGCTGGTAAGCCCTTGGTTTGATGTTTCGAGCATCGAGCAAAGTAGGAAAGTTCAACTTTTAGCTAAGTTAATTAAAGAAATTTTACAGTTATTTAAAAGATTCATATTTTTTAGTATTAATTTTAATATCTCTTACATACCTTCTTAAGTACTGTAAAATCACTTAATTAATTAAGTAATTGAAATCTCAATTTATTATTTCTTTTTGAATAAGGAGAGGTACTATCAAAGTTGATTGTATTATTGAGCATGGCTGCATGGGGCCACTGTATACACATAATACAATACGAGATATAAAAAAAGAAGGTTCAGATAGAGAAAAAATCCGATACAAATTGTAATATCTTGCTAACAATCTAATATGCTCTAACAATTCTTATAAACTTGAAATTTTTGCTCTTACCTTTAATTGAGTAACACTTGAGTTTAGAAGTCGCATGTCATGCAAATATATGTGAGCAAATATTTTTAGTAGGCACAATAATTCGAGTACTTTGACTTGTCCATCGTGGTCACTCCGATAACGACCGTGCCATTTTGGTCCCATAAGTTTCAAAATAGCCACCATAAGATTAACAAAGAGTTTATTTTAACCACGTGGTCTATATGCACTGAATCTTTTCAGGCAGCTCTGTGCCATGCCGTTAGTAAAACATCTGGCAAAAAAAGAGAGATGGGCTACAAATAACAGCACGTGATGCAAATTGTATCAGCAAGAGTAGAGAATCTATGCCAATTTGCCAAACTCACCCCACCAAGGTCCACAAAATTCTACCCATTTCCCAGCTTCTACACAGATAGACTAGATTCTGTCATAGATTGCCACATTTTTTTTCTTTCCCTTTTGTGTGATTAGATTGCCTATCTGTTCCTCACTATGAGAAGCTGAGCCCATGTATGAGTGGATTTCAACTTTCAAAAGCACCAGCACATTTTGATTCTCAAAATAATACTGTACCATGCATATATGCATGCACATCATCACATGCATGACCAACACAGCATCTGGCATCAGGTTCCCTCTGCTTACTGCAGCAGCAGGCCTACGTGTCACCTGGCATATTTCACTTTTGCTCTATTATCTAAAAAAAATTCACTTTTGCTCTATTATCTAAATTTTTTTCACTTTTGCTCTATTATCTAAAAAAATCACTTTTGCTCTATTATCTAAAAAAAATTCACTTTTGCTCTGTTATCTAAAAAATCACTTTTGCTCTATTATCTTAAAAAATCACTTTTGCTCTATTATCTTAAAATTTTCACTTTTGCTCTATTATCTAAAAAAAATTCACTTTTGCTCGCCTCTTGCTTGCTCACTGTTCTTATCCCATCCCTCACCTCCTCCAGCATTGTCTTTTTTAAGAGAAAAAATATATATTTAAAACTAGCTAGTACTTTTTTCTTAAATAAGGGGGAAATTAATATAAAATTTTGGGCTGCCGACCAGCTTGGTTGCTCCAATTTTCAGAGTTGAGAAATGCGTCGTCGCGTGTGGTATGTGCAATTAAGCCTTTCATTTTCGTTGGCGCACGTGTGGCTGGCACTGTGGCCTACTTTAAGCTGGCCTCAATTAGTGGCCGCTTTTTCGACGTCTTTCCAGGGACACTCCCTGATCAGTCTGCCAGCGTGGCAAATAAAAATGGGCCCACACTGACATCTCATACCACTAGGCTGATTTTCTCCTCTCAATTATTCCGATCCTAAAACATGATACAGAGAGACAGAGCTAGTAATTGATAATGTATAGAATTGAATAAATTATTTTTTATTTTTTTTAAAAAAAATTGTATAGTATTTTGATAAAATTTTAATGAAATTTTAGAGATAGTTCTAAAGCTCAAACCTCAACTGGCTTAGACCTGTCTCCGCCACTCGATACACAAAGTACTACACCCTAGCATAATCTTCAAAAGTGGATTCTGAAACAAGCAACGACCCCTTAATTCATGTGATGAGAAGCAAGCAAATTCACCATATATGAGTGCTTGGTGGTCATAATCTCGATTAATCCTTTGTGTGTCGATGCATGCATTGCAGTGATCTGCTGGACGAGTACATCGTGGCGGTGAGAGCGATGGCGTGCGAGGTGCTAGGGCTGATGGCGGAAGGGCTAGGGCTGGAGGAGAGAGACGTGTTTGCTAGGTTGGTCTTGGACAAGGAGAGCGACTCGATGCTGAGGGTGAACCACTACCCACCGCGCCCCGAGCTGAAGCAATCAGCTGCCGGCCCGCATGGCAGGCTGACCGGCTTCGGCGAGCACACCGACCCTCAGATCATCTCCGTCCTCCGCTCCAACGACACGTCGGGGCTGGAGATCTCCTTGCGCGACGGCAGCTGGGCGGCGGTGCCACCGGATCGGAACTCCTTCTTCGTCAACGTCGGCGACGCCTTGCAGGTACGTATATATGCAAGTTGGTTATTAGTCATGAAACTTACTACAGTTAAGATGCTCTCAACCTAGCAATGATCAGTAAAATTAACTCTTGTCATTCAAAATGAACTTGCGTGGGTGTCTCTTTTCTTCATCCTCCTCTTCTTTCGCAGAAGAATTTAAATTAAAAAAAATTACCGAATATTAACGAACAGTTTGGTTGTTAACCACCTGTTACCGATATCGGTTATTGATCGATAACTGATTAGTAAGACACGGTAACCAAACTATTTACGTCAAGAAACTATTGATTTTTATAATAGAAAAAACTAGAAATATAAAAAATATAATACAATGATAAAATTATTTGATATCATATTTATTATTTTTTGTTCAATTAAATGGTACATAAATTTAGTAATGGTGAGCCAAATATTTTTCCTTTTTTATCGGTTTTGTTTTGCTACAAAACCATTACAAATTTAAATTATTTATTAAAAAAATATAAATCACCTCGTATTTACATGATCTTTTTAAAAAATAAATTAAAACCGAACAGACTGTTTTGGCCGTACCGGCCAGCTGATCGGGCAGCGGCAACCCTAGTGTGTGTAGGCTGTAGGTGTAGGGTGCAGGAGATTGCGCTGTTGAGGTATGACGTGTGATTAAATAGTGCGGATGGCAAAGTGGCATTTTCCATCCCAATCAGCCAATCTTTTGGGGAACCATGGTGGCAGCCGCTGTGTTGTCAGAGAGGCAAACCTATCAGTCATTATTCAGAACCCATCAGTCATTATTCAGATCCTACCAGTCATTATTCCCAATAATTCAGTACTCCATTAGCCTAAAAATGTACTTGCTCTGTGCTAAAACATAAGAGTTTTTAGGCTTAAACATATATATTATATTAGGAATATATGAAAAAAACTATAATACCTATCTTGGGATGAGCGAGTGTGATCCTACAAATAGTTGACGGAATAATGATTAACAAAATCCAATGATGGTGTAAGATATTTTAAAAGTAAAAGTTATATTTTACTTGTACTGAGTTACTACATTTGGAAATAAATTTAAATGTAAAATGCACTATATTTTATGACAGGGAGTGGTAACTTTTAAGGGCTCCTTTGGAACGCATTATTTGAAAGGAATTTTGAAGGATTCGGTATAATTTCTGTAAAATCCTATAAAATTCTTGTGTTCCAAAGAAGCCCTAACATTAGGCACATATTCTAAAGAGATGTATAAAAAAGACCATCGTACTCTTCTCAGGGTGAGTGAGTGTGGACTCATCAATAGTTAGTTGAAGTAATAAGTAATAAAGTGTAAGAGTAGTGTGAATATTTTAAAAATTAAATGATATTTTACTAATAATAAGTTACTATATTTAAAATAAATTTTAGAGTTTTAAACTTAAAATATTATATTTTGGAATGGAAAAAAATAATAAACCATGACCCAGCTACACAGCGATCCACAGGTCCAGCTGAAAACATGCTAGTACAATGATAATGGCAGTGCGTGCGGTCCTGCGTGTGGTGGATGGGCAGCCGGAAAGCCAAACCCATGGTTTCAGGTCCACGGACGCCGACTTCCTCTGTAGCCAGGGGGGATTCATCAGAGCCACTGTACGCTTTCCTGATTGCAGTTGCAGAGTGGGTTGGGATGTACCCCCAACACTCACCCAACCATGACCAAGTTCAGCCATTTTTGCACCAAATTTGTACTATAAAACAGTTCATGTCCTGCAAAAACAGACATGTTCTCCCACATTCATATTGCTCCAGTTGTATAGGCTGTATATTATATTATCCATATATGAAAACCACGCAATACAGATATATGGTTTCGTAAACCATAATAGTGCACTTCACTGATTAATTTCTGAGATGTGTTCCCTTTTTAAGTTAACCTTTTCTAAATTTGATCAAATTTAAAAATATATTAACATATATAATATCAAACAAAATACAATATTAAAATATATTTTATAGTGAATTTAATACTATAATTTTGATATATTTTCTACAAAACTGATTAAAGCTTGTAATGTTTAAATTATAAAAAATTAAACGACTTATAATATTGAAAGCGGTTGGAGTGTAAAATAAAAATAAATAATGAAAATTATACCTAGGTTCGTGAAATCTTCTTTTACTAGATCATCTTGCAACATATCCCCTCTGTCCTATAATATTGCAACCCAAGATCAGATTTAATATTTTATAGTACAACGAATCTGAACAGTGCCTATAAAATATCATAGTATAATGAATCTAGACAGTAACACTGTTCAGATTTATTATACTATAAAATATCAAAACGGTGATAGTCGTAATACTATGAGACTGAGTAAGTATATGATTCCTATTGTTTCTTCTGGCCTTCCATGTGCAACTATTTGCTACACGGCTCTCCATCTGGGGGCTTTGCGATTTAACTCGCGCATGTCCGCTACGCACAGGTTCTGACGAACGGGAGGTTCCGGAGCGTGAGGCACCGGGTGATGGTGAGCAGCCTGCGGCCGAGGGTGTCGGTCATCTTCTTCGGCGGCCCGCCGCCGCAGGAGAGGCTGGCGCCGCTGCCGTCGCTGGTGGAGGAGGACGGCGGCCGCCGCCGCTACAGGGAGTTCACCTGGCGCGAGTACAAGGCTTCGGCGTACAGGACGAAGCTCGCCGAGAACAGGCTCTGCCACTTCGAAACCGCAGCTCATGACTGATTTCAAGCTCTTCTACTGTCAACTGTGTGTATAGACTGTTCGTGCGTGCGTGTGGTTTCTCTTTTTTGGCCAGGGTGTTTGTAATAGCTGGTATACATGTCGAGCTATGTTTTTTTTGTCGTGTTGATGCACAAGCACACTGCAGAAGTGCAGATCAGTTCATACAAATATTTTGTTCGATTTTGCGCATTTTCAGGTGTTTGAATTCTTTTTGTCATCGCTCGCCTAACAAGTAAAATTGACCGTGCAATATTTACATTCCAAGAGATTTGTGCCTATGCCTGAAATTATGGATTTTAGGTGTGATTAGTTTATAACTGCATTTTTACTCCGTATTATTCAATTGCAGCAAGTATAATAAATATTATATTCATAGATATTCTACTACGAAAACCTCACTATTACGACGAAGGAGGGAGGTCAAGAGAGGTAGCTGGGTAGCGTTGCATGGAGCTTGGCCGGGTGACAGGGAGATAGATCATCTACAATTAATATGGAGTATGAAGTGACCCTTGATTAGAAAGTGCTTCACATAGAATCGCTTTGCTTTAACTCATAGGGTCCACGGAGAGCAACCTTTGACTAGCTTGATGGTTGAAGTACTCCACACAAGCTCTTCCTGCTTTGGCTCTTGGGCTTATAGAGAACAACCATCGACCAACTTGGTGATCAAAATAGTCTACAAGGGCTCGTTTCTACGTTGGCTTCTAGGATCCATATTGAGAAACCTTCGACCAACTTGGTCTTTTAAGTGCTCCGTATGGGCTCTTCCTACGTTGGCTCCTAAGCCTCCTAGGGTCTATGGAGAGCCACCCCTTGACTAGCTAAGTGGTTAGAGTGCTTCATGTGAATTTGCTCTGCTTGGGTGGTTAGAACGTCGCATTAGTTGGTCATCCTCATCAATCAGATCTAACCTGGTCTTGGTCGAGGTGAGTCTTTATGCCATGGTGGAGAAGAGGCTCTCGTACAATTGTACCTAGCCCTCTAGCAAAGTCACAACGCTATATAGCACATTCTGCCTAATTATTGTATACGAGTTAGTCTAAGCCATATCTAACTTTAGGGGATCCTAGATACCCTCATACTCATGTTATCAACAACTAACTACTCCTTTTCTCTCACCGATCAGCAAGCCCAAGAGTTACATACTAGCCTTAGTAAGTGTCTTTTGTAAGCTATTCAACTTATAAAAAATACCAATACCATCCCTATGTCATTATCTATATTGCCAAACCACTCATAAAATCACTATATGCGAGTTATTTGCACCAGACCAATTACGCTTTCCCCACACCAAGGGGTTAAGTAAACCTAGACTTTTATGTTACAATTTGAATTTGACTAAAATTTGGTAAAAATCAGGAAAAAGAATCTTTTTAGGCAGCTGGTATGTAGCAAATCTAATGTAATAAAGCTATAAATGGTATGCAAATTAGGATCGCCCGAGACAAATAGCCGATCAAGAGCCTTATGCCATGTTTAGGCCGTGCACGAATGGTGAAACAGAGGAGTGTCCTCTCCTCTCCCCTTACGTTACGGGGAAGACGATAATTGCCATGGCTAGCTCCATGCTCCCATCCAAGCTCCTCTCCTCCTCCCATGGCGGATTGCAAAACACCAACCGTGTCTTCGCTTCCTTAAAAAATGCCTCCACACCTTCGTCCTCTGTTCATCTCCCAGCGGCCATTGCCATGGCTCGCAGAGGAATCCACATGGAGAAGATATAATGCAGTAGCAATCCATCGCCTCCGGCTGCCGCCATCGTCACGCCGCCGCCGCCGCCAAGATGCCGGATGGAATGGAGAAAAACACCGTCTTGATGAACCGGTACGAGCTCGGCCGTACGCTTGGGCACGGGACGTTCTCCAAGGTGTACCACGCGAGGAGCCTCGTCTCCGGCGAGAACGTCGCCGTCAAGGTGATCGACAAGGAGAAGGTGCTCCGCGTCGGCGCCGGCATGGTCGACCAGATCAAGCGCGAGGTCGCTGTAATGCGGCTCATCCGCCACCCGAACGTCGTCCAGCTCCACGAGGTGATGGCCAGCAAGACCAAGATCTACTTCGTCATGGAGCACGTCCGCGGCGGGGAGCTCTTCAGCAGGGTGGTCGCCAGCGGCCGGCTCAGGGAGGAGCCGGTGAGGAGGTACTTCCACCAGCTGATCGGCGCCGTCGACTTCTGCCACAGCCGCGGTGTCTACCACCGCGACCTCAAGCCGGAGAACCTCCTCGTCAACGACGACGGCAACCTCAAGGTGTCCGACTTCGGGCTCAGCGCCCTGAGGGAGTCCCGGCGGCCGGACGGGCTCCTGCACACGGCGTGCGGCACGCCATCGTACGTCGCGCCGGAGATCATCAGCAGCAAGGGCTACGACGGTGCCATGGCCGACGTCTGGTCCTGCGGAGTTATCCTCTTCGTCCTCCTCGCCGGCTACCTCCCATTCTCCGACTCCAACCTGATGGACATGTACAAGAAGATCAGCAAAGGCGAATACAAGAGCCCCAGCTGGTTTAGCCTCGACGTCCGCAAGCTCCTGTCAAGACTCCTCGATCCAAACCCTAAGACTCGCATCACCATTGACAAGATCGTCCAGCACCCATGGTTCAAGATGGGATACAAACCGGCAGCAATGGCAGCACAGCCACAGCCACAGCCACACAGCTCAGACACCCTGAAAGACCACCTGCACGGTTGCGCCATCAGAAGCAACGGCGAGGACGAAGAGCAACAACCAGCAAACGCCATGAAGCCGGCAAGCTTGAACGCGTTCGACATCATCTCGCTCTCCCATGGATTCGACCTGTCAGGGCTGTTCGAGATGGGCCAGACGACGAAGCAGCACAACAATGTGCACGAGCTGTTCGTCACCGGGAAGCCGGCGTCGGCGATCGTGTCGAAGCTGGAGGAGATAGCCGAGACGGAGCACTTCAAGGTGAGGAAGCAAGCAGACGGGATGGTGACGCTACAGGGGTCCAAGGAAGGGAGGAAAGGGCAGCTCACCATCGACGCCGAGATTTTCGAGGTCGCGCCGTCGTGCTACGTCGTCGAGGTGAAGAAGACGGCGGGGGACACGTTGGAATACCAGACGTTCTGCAACAAGGACCTGAGACCTTCTCTGACGGACATCTGCTGGGCATCGCCGTCAGAAGAAGAGCTCTCATCAGTGTCAGATTTGTCACCGCTGAGTAGTCCTCGGAATTGATCATAGGTGGAAAATTATCTGATATGCAATGTTTTCAATATTCCTTCAAGTTCTTGCTTATGTTTTCCTGTTTGTGTTTAATAATGCTAAATTG
>KE371989.1:584681-602916 GCA_000418225.1 Zizania latifolia
CTAACAAACAGAATTAAGCCTAACAAACATATCTAAATTATAGTGCTTCCAGCAAGCCTAGAAGCATGGATCCTCCATGGGCATATGCTATGTGCATAGTTGGCAATGAACCTTGGTGGATCTGTCTTGATGTTTACAAACTCGAATCCTACAACAACTGCATGGTGTCTTATAGCTTTTCTAAATGCCTTGATGTCAGGAAATAGTGCACCCTTCACAATTGATGGGTTCGCAGGGTCATGCTGGATATTGGGGGCTTCAGGATCTGCATCATCGACCTCTAGTTCAGTATGAACTAAGGATGGACCAGCCTGTGGGCATGGTTTAGCCTGATCAGTAGGTCTAGGCTGTTGGTCACTAGGTCCAGGCTGTGGGTCAGTGGGTACTGATAAGTATATGAACTCATCATCAACCCCCACATATTCCTCCACATTATCAAATATATCATCAATAGGTGCCTCACCAACTTTGTTAGTTTGATTAGCATTACAGGCTGGATTGTCATCAATAGGTGCTTCACCAACTTTGTTAGTTTGATTAGCATTACAAGCTGGATTGTCATCAATAGGTGCCTCACCAACTAAAATATCATCCCTAGGCTGCTGACTAGGTGGACGCACAACTAAAATGGGGAGTAAGGCATCAATGTCAGGCTCTACAGCTGCAGTGTCAAATACTCCAATAATTATTTGACACTTCATCTCTTTTTTATACATTTCAAATAGGTCACTCATTTGTTGCTCACTAACAACCTTGACATCCTCACCCAAATTCTTGTCAAAAAACCAAAATTGACAATACTATGCGCTTGACAATTTCAATTCATTTGTTAAACTAAATGTAAGTATTTCTAGAGTAAGGCAGCCTATTTCCATCTCCTAATTGAACACTTTGTCGAATTGATAAGTTTTTCTACCGGCCAAATCGGTTCTGACGATTGCCGAGCAGCTTATCTCTAACCTGAACAACCGGTTCCTAGAGGATTTGCCAAATGCAACATATTATATCCATACAAATAACAGTCAGCAAGAAATTTATCCTTACATCCCTAAAAAATCAGCAGCATTTTAACCATAAAAACCCTAGCTACTGCTTCTAACCTAAACCCTAGCTACTGCTTCTGCGTGCGCGTGAAAGGCATTGCGCCAGAGGGGATGGGGGCGCGTACCTGGCGGAGTCGACCTCCGGCGCCGGTAGTTTGTTCATCGCATTGGGGTTTTCCATCACCGTCAGCTGCTAGGGTTCATCGCAGGCGTCGTCGCGGGAGTCACGGGAGTGCTGAGATTCTAGACTTTTGGTCACGGGAATGCAGGAGTGCGGGAGCGTTGGTAGCGGGCGTGCGCATCGGGCGGAGTAATGGCTTCTAACCGTTAGCGCGAGGAGCATTCATGGCAATACGAAAGAGTCGACGCCTGCAGGTAGGCCTGTCGCCGGCGCTCGTGTAGAAAATGGCATGCAGGAGTGTATCTGAGAATAGTAATGGTATGGAGGGAAATAGGTGAATATTAATGGTATATCTTGTGTTTCACAGAATAACGATGGCACAGAAGCAATTAACCCTTGTTTCAACTGAATGTTGATTTGTAAAACCCGTAACTAAAGAATAATTGCTTTGATATAGAGCTAAATTGTGTTGGTTTGTGTTCAAATGCATAAATTTATTTGGTCCGTGTTGAATTTTATTATTGCTATATTGTAGATGAACAAGAGGGGTAAACTTAAAGATTGGATCATTCCATCCATAAATCTATAGATAGGATCATTCTATTCATCCTCGCCACCAAACCAAACAGACCCTTAAACTGTTGGATACCCCAGACATAAAAAAACTAAAACAACTAGCAAATAAGGTCTAGAACAAATAAGAGAAAAATAGAGAGATCTTGACCAAACATGCAAATAAATTGTAACATTAAAGGAGCACTACAAGCTATAGAGCTTGAGGAAATAAGCCTAAGCGGGTTGCGTCATGCATAAAGGGACAAACATATATTTGGCCACACTATCACAGAAACGGTCTTTAGTGACGGAGCTTTACTGGTGAATAATTGATACGCATCACTAATACACTTTTAGTGACGGACCATTTTGGACGCGTCAGTGATATTGCCTTATTAGTGACGGGTTGTAATTTCGTCCGTCACTAAAGAGGGGGTACCTCTATTAGTGACATGTTGAATTACCACCCGTCACTAATGGGAGTGACAGACGGCAACTATCGCCTGTCACTACTGATCCAGTGACGGGCGGTAGTTTTCACCCATCACTAATGGATACATCATTAGTAACGGATAGAAACTATCGTCCGTCACTGATGATGTTTATAAATAGGCAGGCGCCAACAGAACGTTTTCATATCACGCAGAACCCTAAATCCTAGTGACCACGCCTTCTCCTCCGCAGTCGTTCTGCCGTCGCGCTCCACACTTTCGCCATTGTTCTCCTCCGTCGTCGCGGCCTTCGTCCCCTCGCAGCCTCCTCCGTCGGTCTACATCCCATCGCGACCTCCTCCGCCGGGGTCTTCTCTTCCGTCGCCGAGCCTCCTCGCCACCGCCTCGTGCATCTTCCTCCTAAGGTTCTCCTGAACCTCCTCGTCCTTCTCCTACTCCTCCGTGGAGGCTAGGGTTTGTTACTCAGTAAAGTTGCTTTGTGAATATTTTACTTAGTGAAGTTGCTTTGTAAATATGTTGCTTAGTGAATATGTTACTTTATGAATATATATGTTGTTTTGTGAATATGTTGCTTAGTGAATATATATGTTGCTTTGTGAATATATATGTTGCTTTGTGAATATTAGGGTTTACGCAAGTAGTATTGTATTTTTTTATCGTTGTCAAATATAACATGAATTAGAGATATGGCAAGCCTCCCAAATAATTAATAGGGCACTTCCTCCAGACAACGTGCTTCCACTAGTAGGTGGATTCCTACGGTACCAACTTATGTTTCTGATAGTTGTTTTATAAAGATCAATCATCTAGTCAACGGTAGGCGTCACCAAGTTTATACACTGTACATTGCATGTTCTGTTTATATGCTAGTAAAACTAACAAAATAATGCCATATTATCTTACTATTATAGTTTGTATTAAAAAACTTTGGCGACATCAATAACATTTACGTTGGTGACACCCTTAAGATATTAACAAAAGATGGGTACATCACAGAGGTTGAGATTGCGAGCTATGGAAGCAGGGTATGCCTCCACAAAGGGTGGCCCGAATTTAGTAAACCTAACACAAGGAGACTATGTTACAATAACAATGGGACATGCCCCATTGACTGTTATTGCTAAATTTTACATTAACTTTGGCGATGAGAAGGCCTCAATGGCCATAGAAGTGGAGGACAACGATAGTGGTATCGATCTTTAGCAAACTATTCAAGTACTAGACATGCATATTTTGTTTATGTACTTAAATTGATTTTTTATAATGTTAGGGAAGGGTCCTAGCAATGTTGCGGCGAGGAAAAAGAGGAAGCAGATAGCCAGGGAGGTCGACACAGACCAAATGGAACAATTGAAGAACATCTGTTATTTTGGCAATCCAACAGATGTAACTCCAGCAAGAAAGGCTCTCCTACAAGATATCTCGATAGGTTTATCCTCTGAGACTCGGTTATATATCTGCACAATAAATAACTCGATCATCAACAAGAAGTCGGTGGTAAACTTTTTGCACATGTCGGTAGATAACTCGATCATCTATGTACTTGGCCTTGTCTAACTAGCTTTATTTAAATTTTATTGTTATAGTACTTTTTAAGGTAGTACCGTGAGAAGTACATCACACCTCACCTACACCAGCAGACCACCGAGATTCAAGTGGCAGCAGCAGGGTCTAAGGCAGTTCTAATTATGGTGCATAAATCAACGGATGGACGGTGCTACCTAACTACTGGTTTTAGCCAATTTCTTCAAAATAACACGTTAGAAGTTAACATAGTAGCATCTTCCATTTTAATATCAACAATGGTGCAATTGAGGCTGTCATGTATGTGGTGTAAACCTGGGGTATGATGTCTTTCTATCCATCTTACTTTTTGCACTAATAACAATTGTGCATTTTGTACTGATTCTATTTTCTTCAGGGAGAAGGAGTACATGGTGACCATAAAAGAGGTTACAAAACTAGACATGTATATCCTTAAGCAATTCACAGTGGGTAGACAGAGAGAATCTCCTCAAGACACTATTCAACCTTTTAAAGTTAGAAGTTAGTGATCGAATGCTCTTATGGAACTTTGTTTTAGTCATGTTCTTCTAGATAATGAGTTAGAAGTCAATATATGTGATACTAATTTGGTTATGATTTTTCTGTGATGAATTGTCTGTGTTCTGTGATGAATTATCTGTGATGTGCTCTAGAATGTTGGATATGTTGGCTGCCAAGTCCTGGCTTTGATTCAGGATGCAGCCTAAAAATAATTTTTTTTTTCAAAATGACCATAATATTAGTGACGGGTGACAATAATCACCTGTCACTAAAGAACCCTTTAGTGACGGGTGACATTACGACCTGTCACTAAAGGGCCATAGCAGGTGAGCCGATAGGCCTCCTTTAGTGACGGGTGAATATTACCGTCCGTCATTAAAGATTGACCCTTTAGTGACCGGTAAACACCTGTCACTAATGATGTTACATCACTGACGTGATAAGAGTGACAGGAGATTTGTCCGTCACTAATAAAGGTTATCACCTATCACTAATATGGTTTTCTGTAGTAGTGTCATCTAATTCATCAAGCATGTAGCTCTAATTAGTTAAGGCGTTGCTTGAATTAGTTAAATGACCCATTCCACAGACAAAACTAAAAATATATGATGCCTAGAACTAATCTAATTATCATTCAAGTTTTTCAAAAAAAATTATAACAATTTGATAAAAGTAAGAAGCCTCAGCCGCCCCATTTCTCTACCCTGGGAATCTGGGACCGATCTAATAAGAAAATGGACTATTATTGCGTAATGTCGGCCAATGCTAGGTTAAGTGTGGCCTAAGTGATGCATGCAAAAAGGTGCTTAATTTATAAAATAGTGAAGATAATTGGAGGCTGAAACCTGGCAATTAGTTGCCAAATTGGACGGCTCGATATTGGTTACTATGATTGAAAGACAGGGATATCTCAGGTACGTGCAGTGCATACGCGTTGGCGATTTGAACTCTTGTAGTTGCACTTTGTGACAATTTTCATACCACTTTTGACACGCGCTTACATAATTGTATAAATATCGGACCTCTACGGTACGTAGGAGGTAACACTTTTAATTAATTTTAGTTCTTAGTTTAGTATCATATAATACTGTATGCACATAAAAATAGAATGAAATATAGAAATATAATAGATCAAAAATAATAAACAGTCTATAATTATTTAGTTGTATGTTAAAATTCTTCTTATATATATTAGCCGCTAGCTGGTTGCATGACCTGACGCCGGTGATTCAAGTTTATAGCATGCATCTTCGTCCCCAAAATGCAGCACGCAATTGCACATGACTTGAACTAACAAACTGAAACGGGCAAGATTGAGAAAGCCAAATATATATATATATGTGTGTGTGTGTGTGTGTGTGTATGTATTGCGACATTAGTTCCTAGTGACATCCTAAACTAGCTAGACTGCCAAACAAGCTTATTTTAGTTAGTTAGATTGCAGATTCGGCAGGACGTACGTCATGTCGTCATGAACTCAGTCAGTATGATCACAACGAATTGTGAGCGACAATGCACGCAACAAGACGTATCAACAAGGCTATCAGGTTGGTGAGATTTCAGTTTATAACTTGCTAAATTCTAAATTAGGGAATGCATCTTGGAGCTACATGGAATAGTTTTATTCGAAGTAGCAATCCAATCAGTTGGTTACTTCACACTCAACTACTCAATTTAAAGGGACAGATAGATGGGAATAAAATGGTGAACCATTATTATATTCCAACCACATCAAAATCAAAACTTGCAGAGAATTCATTATATATCCATTTTCTCGTGATCATATACAAGTGCTTGATATTTTTAGATAATACAGGTGCTTGATACAACAAATACTTGCATGTAAAAATCTTCTTGTCAGAATAAGATACAAGTAAAGTCAGTACAACAGAAGAAAGAACAGCATCCATGCATTCACATACCTTGATGATATGTATACCAAATCTGCTAGCAACTCACTCAATTATTTATATATGCATATAAAACTAATGTATATATATGCAAGAACTCGATCTACGAGTGACGAAAGATGACGAAGAAAATGATCATCTAATGGTGGCCGATGCCGGGGCTCGGTACGGACCCCTGAACCTCTATAACCCGCCTTCGCCAGGCTCCGACAATCTCCGGCTTGCTGGCGATTGCTTCGTGCGGCCTCGGTGGCGCCATGAATTCTTGGAGCAAAGCTCGAGAGGTTGACGACGATGCTGAATGATCAGTACTGCTTGCTCTACGATCGCTTGGCATCATCCTAGCAGCCTGCACAAGCGAGTGCGACGATGCCAATAGAAGCAAGGAGAGGATAGTCGTTGCAGCAATGGCGTGTGAGGAAGCCATGCAAGGAAATCAACACGCAGCTAGCTAGGCTTGCAGCAGGAGATTGTGTACTTAATTGTGTAAATGGAAATCTGAATGTTCTTTTGTGTGTCTACTGTCTATGAGATGAGAATGTGAGCAGCTTGGACATGTAGTTATAGGGTGAGGAGAGAATGTGGCCACCAGCAAGATCGATGGTGCTTGCGTGAGGCGTGGCGATGACGACGAGTTCACAATGCGTGAGTCAATGTAGTGGAGCACAAAAAATAAATTAAGCATCGTTGTCGCTATTTTGATCAACTCAGAAGAGCCATAAAGTTAGACAAGTTAGTGAATATTATATTGGTTCTCTTATATATAGGGTACGTACTCTACTATTCGGCGCACTGGTGTGCAATTGCTTTTTCATGTCTTTAATTTTGATCCAAATATTTTGATAGGGATTTTGCCGGCTTAGGCTATGAGAGCGTGCCGCGTGGAGGCTTGGTGCGCGCGTCTTAATTACCAAACTCTGGCACTCTGCTATTGCTGCATAATTAAGCATATACCCCATGATTAATATTATTATTATGCTCCTTTTATGAATATATTTATCTTATATACTTTTTAGTACACATGTGTTCGAAAATGTTTGAGCACTGATTTTTGTTTTAACTATGGACACAAAAGGAAATAGAAGAAAAATGGATAAATAGTATAGTTTTAATTCTCCGAAGAATATTTACTACTGCTAGTTACAATAACAGAGTCACCACTCACTGCTGGAAACCATAATTTTGTAGATAAAGTTATTTTTCTCTTGATAATTAAAAAACCGTCAAAGGAATTACATAATTTCATGTCGGTTTTTATTTTTCCTGTCGGTTCTTTTCACCCCGTCAGTCGATAAAGTTATTTTCCTGTCGGTAATTAAAAAACCGTCAAAAAATCAATTTCCTGGTAAAAAACAAACCGACAATCTATTTTTGTTTTTCTGTCGACGATTAAAAAACCGACAGGAAAATTCAGTTTTCCGGTAGTGACTTGTCTCTTGGAAACTTAAAGTTCAATATTGACATTGTTATTACCGCGATTAATTATTAACATGTGTTATATACTTATTTCTTATATACACGAGAATTAATAAACCAACTCAAATAATTTTATTGCCGCTTATTTATTTTGTTTTAAAAAATAAATTATTTATTCGTGAAATAGATATCATTTATTTGAGAAGAATAAACATGAAAAAAATATAAAAATGTATAGAAGTTTTAAAACACAACTTATATTTGAAAAAAGGCTAAAATAATTTATATAAGGAATTGGAAGAAGTACGTACGTGAATGGTTCAATGGTTCAAGAAATTAATTAAATAATTTTAAAAAATGCTGAAAATCCTAGATCTAGCATACTGAGTACAATCTCAGATGCAACGACGAAGCACAAATTATTGAGTACTAGTTCAAATAATTTTAGACCATATATATTGACCATCCATGTATGTTTGACTGTATATGAGCGTTACAGATGTCACTGAAGGTGACAATTGCAGATAAAGCACGTAAGATTAACATCTCTAGTGCCCCAACTTGCCAGCTCTACTGTGGTCTGTGGAAGATATATGTGCTAATAGCTTAATTTGGCTTCCCCCCAGCTTGAAGATTTTTTTACTGCATTTGGAGAGGTTACCACACGTAGCTTTGCTTTAATTTTGGTTCTGTTCTGTCCTGAAGTACGTAATTAATTAAGGGGTAGAACGTTTAATATTATCAGGGGTGTTCAAGAACATCCGTGGCAAAAAAACCATGAATTTGGTGAAATCTTAGAAGCCACTTTTTTTCTGAAAAACCCCAACAAAATCACCATAGTTAGGTGAGGTTTTATATAAACATGTAAAGTGTCAAGATCCAGGTAGATTAATTTCGTCTGGATCGGATGTTCTGAAACTCAATTCATAACCAGAGAAATAATTGCTAGTAGAAACTTAAAAGGAAACTTAAGTCCTATTTTCTGTATAAAATAATTATTGGATATATCGTTTTCTGTAACAAAAACTAGGATGCTCTATTAATATTAATAATAAAGAACAGCAAACAAAACTACAAATTAAGTAAATACACTGTCCATTAGATGTATCCAGTGAACTGTTATCTCTTTATTTATTAATTAGTTCCGCCACGAGACAGATCTTTCTTCTGATTACATAAAAAATGCACACGCACATATACCACGGCTCGTGCGTACCACACATACATATACCCACGAATACATCTCGCTCCTTTTAATATATGCTTGAGAGAAACCAAGGCTAGCGGTATATAACCCTACTATCATTGAATTCTACTATTATTACGTATACATACATACATGCATACGTAATAATAGTAGAGCAAAATTAAAGTTGATCAATTAGTGTCCTATGCCGGGACTGGGCACTGAGCCCTGAACCTGCACCTTGCCCCAACGCTTGACGACAGCGGAAGTCATGTCCGGCACGCTGGCCGGCGTTGGGAGAGCCATCGGCGGCGGCGCCATGATTGCGAGCAAGTCTCGGGAGGAAGGAACAGTTGAACTGACAGTGCTCGCAGTAGGGTTTGAAGCTCCCTCCTTGACAGGAGCATGGTCATGATCACCTGGCACCATCCTCGCTTGCAGGACGGACAGTGACGACGATGCCAACACAAGCACGAACAAGATCGTCACGACTGAATGTAGAGATGAAGATGCCATTAATTGTATCGCAACTGATCACTCTGCTATTAGACAATCTCAATCTCAAGGAGGAGCGAGCTAGTAGGAGAGTTTGGTCTTGTGTTAATTAATTTGTGTCTGTTGTAGAGATATCAAATGGCTAGCTAGCTAGGTTTGTATGTGGTGTTGTTGCTGGAATGTGAGCAAGTTGGGGATGCATTTATAGGTGAGGCCGATCCAGCAAACTGATGCATGAATAATGTGCGAGAGCCATGCATGCATGCATGCATGAGCTGGGATCGAAAGTCGTACGACTGAAGTTTGTGGAGATACTGTTCTACTGTGCAGTGCGCACGCTATATATGTACGTGAAGCTAGCACTGCTAACTAATGGTGATCCAGTCTCGGTTAACCTGGTGGGCGGCTTGTGGAATTGAAGCTTCCTTCAGGTTCAGATGATCCGCGTGAGCGTGCAGCTCGTGGAACTTGCGCTTTTCGGCTGCAGTAGCCAGTAGGCCCGATCTGTTCTCTAGCCAGCTGCTGTCTTGGAGTAAACGATGTGCATGGGTGCTCCATTTTGGTGAGCAAATTGTACCTTTTCTTTTTCTTTTTGACGGGATCAACGCGTAATATACGTCATGGTCATGGAGAAATTATGTACTGATCAGAGAGATCAAGCAAAGTTCCTCAAGATTTGTTTTCGTTGATACAGCAATGACAGATATAGTTGGTTACTGCAGTTAACATGGAAAGAAAAGAGCTGGATCGCGCGATGTAAGTATTGTATTTGATTTCTGTTCTGAAAGCTAGGTAGCTAATTACACACTCTTCACGTTATGAAAAGCCGTCTGACTACTATTTATTTCTTTTAAAGACGACGTTTTGGACATTGATAGTGTAATGCCTAATGCACATGTTTTACTTTACACACTACTATAGAAATTGTCTCGATCGGTACCGATTAATAACGGCTTTTAGCGCGGTACTCTACTGCTCCTACGGTTCAGTAGCCATTGAACCGAGACAATTGTAACTGTTAGTTCTGTTTTATGTCTAACTGGTATGATAGCCGGTATCGAAGACCATATTTCTCCTACAGTGTTACTTTTGCTAAATACATATTTACAAAAATTATTAATAAATATAACTATATGATAATTTTTCATAATAAATGTACTAATTAATATCATTTTCACATATTAAACCATAATATTTTTAACCATTAATAATTTAACATTTGGAGTTTTGACTACACACGGATTTAGATTGCCATCTATTTGACGACGAAGGTAGTATCTATATTATTTGGATACTCTGAAAAAGCTAGCACGTTAATAAAAAAAATGCCCATCCGTTTAGGTGGTATAGAATTATAACACTATGCAATATAAATTAGTCCGTGCGAACTTACATGTTACCGATCTACTACTAGTAGTAGGGACGGTAGGAGAGCACCGGCTGCGCGCATGGTGGCCGGACGCACTGCACCATGATCTGATGCCCGTCACTCCGTCAGACGGCTGTGTAAAGATTGATGTTTGCCAGTAAGCCATGCATCTTCAAGCAATTAATGTAGCCTTGATGATCAAATTAATGATCTGTTGGTAACTTGGTAATTCTGTAGACATATATAGACTATTTCTTACGTCAGAATAATATAATTCAGGTCTTGATCCTAGACAGAATCCATTGATCAAAACCCCAAATTTGCTCTTCTCGTTGACAGGCCGGGGAGCAGAGAGCACAGAGTGCACTACTTGGGCCCAGCAATGAATTTATAGTGGATGTTCCACGACTGAGAATTTGAGATGTATGCACACGCGGAAACAGAAGGGCGGCGGTGCGCGGGTCCTGCATGCCCTGCCGCCATGGCCACGGACGGCGGAGCTTTTGCTCGCTCGGAGCCTCGGACGCACGCGCACCAGGAGGAAGACGCTTCCACGCGGCACGCTTTCGTGGCCTCAGCCCTCAGCCGCCTAAGCCAACCTCACCGTCCATAGCATTCGCGCGTTGCACTAGCTACAACTAATAGGAGGGCTCCACGTAGCATTCGCGTGATGCATACTTGCATATATAATACCTATAAATACATGCCCAGGCTAGCTGCTTGCTCCTCATCAAACTCGCTCATTCACCATTGTTGCTATAGCTAGCTCACAAAACCAACGATCTCTTCCTCCTCGATCGGTTAACTGCAGCACATACAAATTTTTTTTCGTTTCATTGGTATACATTGCAAGGTAGCCATGGCTTCGAGCTCGCAGAGAATGGCTGTCCTGTTCTTCGTGCTTGTGATCTTGGCGTCGTCGCCATCCACACTGCAAGCAAGGATGATGCCGAGCTTAAGCCATGAACAAGTCCACGCCAAAAAGGAGGCTGACACTGATTTTAGTCCTAGCGTTGCAGCTATTCCGTCCTTTCAAGATCGTTCGATGGCACTCATGGCGCCGCCGCCCGCGCCAGCGGCGACGACGACGGCAGAGGCAGGCAAGCCAGGTGTCTCCGTGGCCAAGCGCTGGGGGAAGATCGTCCAGGGGTCGGTGCCCAGCCCCGGCGTTGGCCACTAATTAATTTGCTAACACATGTATCAGCCAATCGATGGATAACCTGATGTACGTACGTAGCTAGCTAGTAGTCCAAGAAAAGTGTGTGTCACGGAGATATGGATGTATCCGTACAATTCTTTGACGTGAAATAAACTCAACTTTTTAAATCATCATGATCATATCAGTTTTGCTAGCTGCAAATATGTTGTTAGAATTTTTTTTCTTGAAATTAGTCAATTCTCCTTAATTCCATGGTCGGAGATTGGCATTCACCTATATAGAGTGGAAAAAGAAAATGGCATGTTATTAAGTAGAAAAAAAATTCTCTAGAATTTATTGATATACCACCTTCGTATAATTTTTTAAGCTAAACTTCTTCAATTTTAATTAATTTAAAAATACCAATAATTATACCATTAAATTAGTTTCACTAAATCGATAATTAAATATGTTATTATATTTTTAAATGAAATATGATTTTTTTCACAGCTTTTACTAGAGTTAACTACTTATTCCATTTTATCCCACTTTGGTGAAATTTTTGGGCTTGATGTCTCTTAATCTTATTCATTTAGTGTTAGACATATGGGCTAGCTTGGAATTTGGCTTGTTGAGGCTAACAAATCTGTACGTAGAAAGACACATGTATATATATGTGTGTGTATATATATATATGTGTGTGTGTATATATATATATGTGTGTGTATATATATATGTGTGTGTGTCTATATATATATATATATATCTCCCCATTATTGATGCAAGTTAGTTTAAGGGGGCCACAAATATCCCAATATGAGATAGTGGCGCCACATATACATGGATATATGATCAATTCCAACACGGCAATGCACACTCGTTCTGATCCAATCCAAACACATTCAATTCTGATCGCTGGTGCAACTAGTACGTCGCACACAGCCACTGCACACACATGCATCGGCTAATCCATATATAATGGAATCAATCATCATCCAAGTCATATATATGCACGTCATTGTTACATTATTGCAGCAGACTGTGTTGAATTACATATGTTTAACATTAATAATGTGTATATTTAATTATTTATACATGCGACCAGCCCTACGACCAATATTTCTTATTGAATCTAGCTCATCGTATCCAGACTCCAGAGTTACAGACACCTAGCTCTAGCTATTATCAAGCTAGATTGGCAACATGCATGGCTGTACGCGCGCGTATTCTACGCCCGGTGGCCGATGCCGGGGCTGGGCACCGACCCCTGCGTCATCCAGCCGCCGCTGCTCTCCGGACGGATGATGCCGGTCGCCGGCGGCGACGGCGCCGCCACGAAATCCTGAGACGAAGCTTCTGTAGAAGAACCTGCCATTGGCCTGTTGGTACTACTACTGTTCTTGTTCTTTCCATTGATCACTTGATGAGCATGGTGACCTGGCATCATCCTAGCTTGTGCAAGGCATGACGATGATGATGCCAACAAGAGGGACATGAAGATGATGAGCACCACCATTGCCTTGTGTTGAGGAGCCATTATATTGCAATGCAAATTGGTTTCTGCAATGCAAGGAGCTAATAGCTAGCTTGGGATAATGAAAATGTGAGGCTGTATATATGGGTGTTCAAACTTCAAAGTGCAGTATATGCGTGAGTGTGTGTGAGATTTTGTTGTGATAATATGAACAACTTGAGGCATATTTATAGGAGATGAGTGGAGCTTTTGCAGCATGTGTGGTGACAACAAGTAGTGATCAAGTGAGGTCTTTGTGGTGTTGCATAAGATAGATGTGGTTAATGGGTTCACCTGCTCTGAATTGGTTGCGTACGTATTTATGTTCTTGCAAAAAAAGTACTAAAATTGAGTGCTGGTTCTTCCTACTTCAATTTCATCATGAAAAAAGGTCAAGGAATGTTTTTTGGTCAATGGGTGAAACACATGATCGATCGAGATCGAGTAACAGAAATGAAAAATGTGTATAACCATTTTTTTGTAAACTAATAAAAGTTTCAAAAGAACATGCTTAATAAGGTTTTCTACATATGTGTTATTTAAATAACTTGAAACATACTTGCGATTTAATTCCAAATAAGTATTTTTTTTAGTATATATATGTTGTGGACCAAGTTTTTGCGATGATCCTCAAAATATATGTGAACGTGTTGACACATTTGAAATATTAAAATATCGATGTTATCAAGCATTATCTATTTATTTTTTAATCATTTTCAGGTGCCTCACGCCCCCACACGGCCACACACGTTTCTTTCAGTTCCATCACATCAGCTACTTTTGATGCCTTTTCTGTTCTCGACTTTAAGCCGGAAGAAATTGAAGACGGCTTGCAGAGATCGCTACAAGGAATATAATTTGGCACGAACTCCTACAAGTAATTAACCAGTACTACTCTCTGCGTCTTTTAAAAAAATTTAGTTTGAAACAAAGTTGATAAATGAAGTGTTTTTGTATTGACATTTTTTGAGTGGTGAATGATGGCTTGTTTTACGTTGACTAATTGTTTGGAAAGAGCGCATGCACAGTATCAATCCTAAAGCAATACAGTACAGTATAACCATTAAGTAGCTAATACGTCGTCCCAACTACAAGCGTCTTTTTAATTACAATGACATCCCATGCTAAAAAGGAGAAAATACTATGTGTCCTCTTGTTATAGAAAATCCTTGTTATAGTTAATCTTATCTGTGATATACTAACCATATAAACCTTAATTATATCAAGACTTGTTTAACCATGCTAAAAAGGAGAAAAATACTATGTGTCCTCTTGTTATAGAAAATCCTTGTTAATTATAGTTAATCTTATCTGCGATATACTATGTGAAATATCTTTGTAGTTTAGGCAAATGATTATAAAGTGTCTAAAGTAATCTCTACTGGATAATTTTTCAAACATCTCTCTAAAATGCTTCAAAAATGTCTGTAAAATGCCTATACAATCATTACGATGTAGGTATTTTTGGCTGTTTTTAACACATCTGTAAGCTTCTACAGAAGAGAACTCATGAATTTAGAGATGCTTTGAAATTCGCCTCTGTATATAAAAGCATCTCTACGAAAGGGGTCTCTGCCGTACTGCTCGTACGAGTATATATCCTTTGAGTTGCTGCTCGGAATTAAGAACATTTGATTTGATGAAGGCAGAAATGAGCATAGTTGAGAGTTGTGCTAGTGTTTATATGAATTCCATGATGACTTTGATGACGCTTGTATGAATAAGGGTTGAAAGTCACCAGCACTTTTGAGTTAGGTCGCCAAAGTCATACATGCATGTATCCTGTATTTCGTTTTACAATGGAAGACCAACATTATATTGACTCTAGCTAGTTGCAACTTGCAAGTTCATTCCAATATGCTCGCCTTAGTGGATATTATCATATGTACATTGAAACAGCTTATGTGCTTCAGAACACATCATGCATAGCACAGCTAGCTTCCAATTGGTCTTACATTTCTCTATTTTTCCCTCAAAATAAAAGTGCATGTATGGCTATTTTTGGGCAATCACAAGCAAGTTAATTATATGACCTGTCTTTTCTGCAATATTAAGCAAGAACTTGCAAACAATCTGACAAGACTAGCCCCCAATAAAGAGAAAGCATGATGCAATTCACCAAGTCTGTTAATAAAACACTCCAACTCACAAGTCAAATCTGCAAAAGGGAACTATTTATTGGGGCTAGCTCTATCTTTCTGTGATACAATGATCCAACATTTTCTCCCTTTTGACTGGTAGTATTGTACTCTCCACTTTGTCATAATCGTCGGGCACGCATATTATTTGTAAGCACAATTAATTCATTTTAATTACCTTTTTCTCCCCCTATGATTCGCTAATGCTCTTGTCCCACAAATAGTGCCAATATTTATGTTCTTTATCACAACATGTACAACTTAATTATCGAGCGTGTATGCATGAATCTGCCGCCCGTACCCCGTCCGTATATATCTCTGCAAAAATATTATGGTCAATGCGTTTTGACATCAAATTACGTGGAAAGCATGTGTGCAATGAGCGGTTCTGGTTGCTTGTTGAAACACTGATATGACGACGGCAACTTAAACTTTATCAAACGTGGAAGAACCATTAATAAGTTAGTACATCTGTACATGCATGTATGTGCATCCAGAGGGCGTGGTTTATAATAATCAAGATCTGGAAAGAGCAAAATGTCAAAGTGTTCTGAAGTGTGGAGAGCAGACCTCTTGACATGTTTCAAAAAAAGCCAGAGTTTGGTCTGAAGCAGGAGCTTCCTGCTTAGCCTCTCTTCATACTTAACCTCCTCCCCCTCTCTGTAACTCCTCGCTCTATGCTCGTACCTCATAAACTTTAATTTAATATATCCGGCAGCTTTCCTCCTGTTTTTTCAAAAAAAAAAGCAATGGACGACAAAAGCAAAGTGTCCTAGTAAGGGCATCTTGCCTTTTCAAAAAAGTCTTGCTTACGGCTACTAAATGTTCATTGAACTCCTGTGAGTTTGTTAATTACATTAACTGGAAAGGCTTGGTATGTAGCTCTAGTACGTACGTTTAGAGAATCTAAGTAGTGATGGTAGTGGAAACCAAAAATTGGTTCACCCTGCTTTGTTGATCTGCGGAAATGATCCGGTAGCTGATGATCCTCTCATATTAATGGGCAACGACATCTTTTAGTTTGTTGGTTCAAAAAGTGGACAATGATATGGATCTACATATTTTTCATGATGACATAATCGCATATTCATGACGGGTATTCTTCAACGGTTTATTATGAGTTGTTTGAGATGATCATACATCTCACGAGTTATTAAAAGAATTATTTAAGATAAGGATGCGCGCGTGGTCATTAGGGACGACTCATATAATATAGACGACGGACCATTATTCATGGCAGTTGTTTATTATGATCTATCATAGATGAGTACATAATATATATAATGAGTAGCCACCGCCTATCATAGATGAGAATAATCTATGATAAGTTGTAAGTTATGACCTATCACAGATGTGAAGTACTTATTTGTAATAGGTGATGATTACGACCCATAATAGATGATCTTTATCATGTAGACTTTTCCCTAACTGGAAAATCCCCTAGCTATGCGCTTCCCTAATCCCCAGGATGACCATGAGGAAATAATTCTCTAGTCCAAGCTTGTCACAAATGGACATAGAAAATATTTCTAAAAAAATATTTTAATTAGTCAATCAAGATAAAAAAACTAAAATAATTAAGGCTCCAATTCGAATATAAATTTCAATATATTAATTCCATAATTTTTGAATTATTTAATCAAGATAAACTAAAATTTGGACTCTTTGCCAGAAGTATGGCATTGTATTTATTTATTCCCAAATTAAGAACTATAAAATCAAGGACAAAAAACTAATAATATTTATATTTATATTTCCTAATTTGAATTCTGAAACTAATAATAAATTTAAATCATTTACTTCGAATTTAAAAATTAAAATGCTCCAATAGTACATTCTGTTTGTTTGTGAACATATATTTCCATACTTGAAAGTTCAGAATAAGAATTAGAAAACGGAATGTTCATCTGTGCTTACTAATGGCAGTGATTTGGGCCTGTGGTGCAGATTTGATTGCAGCCCTTTTTTAGACATTAGGTCTGAAGGCTGTGGCCCATTCAAGATTTATGTGTAAGCTGTTACTAGCGATTTTTTTTTAAAAATGTCATTTGTTCATTATTAAAAACAGATCTGGTCATCCTTTGTCAAATTTTACAAAAATTTGCTGCTGTCGTTATTTGAAATAGTCATAGAAGCTCTATACCCATCTGAATTGGTTGTACTGCGTATTTGATTGGACTGTCGTTGAAAGGGTTTAATTGATTTACATATAATCTTGTCATGTTGATAGGCATTTTAAGTTAAAAAAATTTGATCATATATCCTCTATTTACATAGAAAATGAGGATTTACTCGTCTGGTCTACATGTTATTGATTTAAGATGGCCTCACATGTCAGTGAGATATAAATGATAAATTATTAATTTTTATTTAAAGAGAGGTTATATGATCAAATCTCTCTTTTAAGTTTAGTTTCATTTGCTATACTTGTATTGCAAATTTTTGCTTCCCTACAAAAAAAGTATTGCAAATTTGAGGGATTTTAAATATAATTCGCAGTTAGTTACTGTAAAAACATTTTAAAATTTGTGCTTTTCGAATGGGAATTCAAATTTGCAACGTTGAAATTGTGATGAAATGGAAGCCCAGCTGGCGGCATGAGCTTCCAACTTACCCGACCGTTGGCCCTCCTCCCAAATTCAAAATCGATTCGAATCAAATCCCCCACGATTTCCACCGTTTCGAACGCTCTCCCCTCCCGACCGTTGCCAATTCTCCCTCCAGAAATCCCCGAACTCTTCCACACCACGCACCACTCCCTCCGCCTCCGCCTCCCCTTGCGCAGCAGCAGCAGCGCGCGCGCCATGGTGTCGAGGACGCCCACGAAGGCGGCGGCGGCGCTGCCCAGGAGCG
>KE371989.1:645327-657896 GCA_000418225.1 Zizania latifolia
CAGCAGCATCACTGTTGTCTCAAGAGGCAACTAACATTTCTGACAGAAGAATGTTTGGTCTTCCATTGAACTCAAGAGGAGAAATTATCAAGTTTTATGAGAGAAATTCAACAAGAGATGGTCATATGAAAGGGAAATTTTCTTGCTACCCATGTCAAAACCAGTTGCATGCTGAGAAACCCAGATTACACTCTGACATTAATGTGCAACATGAGCGTGCAGTTATCTCACAACATACTGTGCGTCTGATGGGAAAAGATCTTACTGTTTCCACAACCAGAGGCAAATGCATTCATGAGACAGCAAAGGATCATGTAGACTCCTCTATCAGATGCCATCATAGTACAAATATTTTCTTAGAGTTGCCACACCAAGGTCACCCTTTTCTCTCACTGCAATCCCAGCATTTTTCCAGCATACAGGTAGATGCTGCAAGCACGAGCCATGATTATGTTGGATACAGAATGCATCATTTAAGACATCGTTTTCCTGAAGCTGATGTTTTCTCTGGGAATGGAATAGAATGTGGAGATAGGTTGAGGAGCTTCTCATATTTGCCTGGTGGCCGAAATGTACCCTCGAGATTTCCACCTCTGCAAGGAAATTGCAACACAAGACCCCATCAAACTTCACTTGCTCATTGGTGTTCTTCTGACCCTTTGGATAAACCAGAGCAGTCTGTGACACCAGTCTTTCCTACCGTTATGCCGCATGCGAAGCGATCATCAGTTGACCATGCCAATTCAACTTGGTCATGTGATCCTTATTCTGCAAACTTACTAGCTCATCATCCCGATGGCGCAAATTTCATAAAGCAACCAAACCAGACAATCGGAGAAGTTGCGGAGATCCCAAGTGATGCGGACAAGTGTGTCAAGAGATACTGCTAGGAAGGCAACAGAAGAACATGTTGGCAATTCTAACATTTCTCCTGTGGTTAGGTGTATTACAAGGTCTGGTCCAGTGAAGCTCCGTGCTGGGGCAAAGCATGTTTTGGAGCCCAATCAGAACACAGATGATGGTGATTATCCACCTAGGTATTCATGTATGCCGTTCTTCATTGTAACCGGAGGTTGAAATACTTTCTGGTCAGGCTAAGGTGCAGAATGGTAAAAGTTCCATTAGATGAAATGACTTGAGTCATCTTTTGTGGAACAGGGTACAGCTAGTTCTTGTCTTCTTCAGAGACTTTGACCCATTGTTTGCTGTACTAGAGCCCTGTCAAAAAAAGGACCCAGTTGATTTGGGAGTTTCTTTACTTTGTTGATGCATCGAGTACTACACCTGTCTCAACGGTTTAATCAAAGTGGACATGTTGAGAGTGGTAAATGATCAATTTTTTCATGAGGATCCTGGTGGTAAGTTACCCTTTTCCAGTTTCCATGTAAGCAATGAGTAATGAAACTGCTAACTTTTTCTAGCTCTGTTGGTAGTAACTTGGTTGCTGAATTTCGCAGCTTGCCGGATGCCCCGATGAACCTATCTCCACCTGCTCATCGAACATAAGGCTTTCGTGTTGAAATGTTCAGGTTCAGGTATCTGAAAACATTCATGAACTTGGGTAAATTTTGGCATAATGCACTGCATGCAAGTCTGTGTGCAGAGTCATTTCCTGGACTCTGCTTCATGAGTCCACTGTCGTCTGCTATTGGTTCCTTCTCACCATTTTCTTTCCAATCATTGACAAACATATAGGATTATTGGTGGTACTCCAATACACATAATTGTTGGTCCATTTATGTCACTCTTCTACCCCATAACTGTGTGACTCCATTGTATACTCTTACTCTATTGCCAGGCTGTGTGTGATCTAACTCCATACCTGGGAAACCTGCATCATCTTCTGGCCGAGAATTTACCATACATATATGCATTATATTTTGAATTTGAGGTAGTATTACTTAGAGGTAGGGAATGAAAACATTAAAATAATTACATTGTCGATATCTTCAGTGGACAAAACTGATACTTTGGACAAACATTATGAAATGGAGGGGGTACCTCACAATAACTTGCATCACTGATTCAGTGGTAATACTTGGTTTCTGATTGCTTGGTTGCCTGAGTGCTGCAAGAAATCAACTTAAGGTGTGCACGGTGCACCAGTGGCCATGGGAACGTGTGGAGACCATCCATGGCCCATGGCTGACAATTTGAGCTCCCTGGGGCATGAGAGCTGAAAGGGAAAGGAAACAAACTTGCATGCAAATGGGTAGGATCAGCAGGTCCAGTACTACCCTTGATGTATATTTGTATCGGCTGCACATTTCATTGTCTCCTCTCAAGCTTGGTGCTGATCAATCCATCTCACTTTGCCCGGCTGTCTTCGACTTCCGTGCCACCGCCGTTGATCGGCGTGGTTGACAGCCGGCCAGGAAGACGTCCGGGTTGGCGATGGCGTCTGCATGCGGCAGAATACTGATCTTTGAATGAATTGTCCCTTTTGAGATGGCATACTAGATACTATACCACTGTTTCGAAAAAAATATTTTTTCCTTTCAAAACATTTTCCAACTGAAATGGTATGTACAAGTCGAACTGTTGCAAATTGCAACGCATTACCAATCCAGATGAAAAAGAGCAAGAGGGGCGTAGCCTGATCTTTCGATTTGGACGGTATGGAGACGTGCGATTATTCCACGGCACGATGCAACTGAGCATCAATCCACCGTCCATCCGTCGTCGCGTCACTGGTTGTCAACAAACGATGTGACACGCGTTCGTCGCAGCATCTGACACCTACGAAACCATCTTTTCCTTCCGAAAGACAAAAGAACAGCTTGAGCTCAATTCTCGACGAAAAATTCGTACGCGTTGTCGAGGTTGAACCAGATTCCGCTTTCGTGTCGTCTGCGGCGATAGCCTCTGATTCTCTGAATGAACCAGCCAACAAGCAGCATCACTTCAATCCGAGAGATTTTGTCACTGTTAAAAACTGGTCTTGTTTTTCTGTCATCTTATTCAATATATATTTGATTTATATAGTTTTATGTCTCGTTATTATGAGATGAATAATATAATCAAGAGACTTGATTATGAAAAATTATTAATTTTTTACTTCAATACCATTACGAAGAAAAATGAGGAAAGAAGTTCAGGTTTAAGGCTTTTTGAACGCATGAATTTTATTTCTTTAAAGGAATTAGTATAACTTCTCCAACTTTCTATAATTAAAGGAGCCCTTAATGTTTTTTTGGATGTGCTGCTCGGGAAGGGCAGATGGAGTCGTATCCAACTATATATCCCCCAAGGTATCTGAAGCTCTGAATCTTTATGAACACCTGAATTTCACAGATATATATTTCATAGATTGTTCATGTAGCGGTGGAGATTGAGCCATTGTGGTGGAGCTGAAATTACTGCTTAAAGTGGGTTTTGTTTTTGAGATGCTTAAAGCTAAGTGGATTTTTGGAGAACTATTGTATGTGGAAGATCATTACAACAGAAGATGGACCAGTTTTGTTTTCTTTTCTGAAAATCTTTCATCTATATGAATTGAGACAGGTTAGCACAATGAATTGAATTTCCAGGGAAATTTTTTTACTTTCAGATGCCTGATTTTTTTGATAGAGTTTGTAGGCGAGTCCTCCAACAAAAAGAGACGCCTTGAAGGTCAGGTCAACAGCAGCATAAGTAGACCATATCTCATCACCAATCGTATACTACGTACTATTATTCGACAGGACACCTAGGGTTCTTGTCAGTTGTCACCATAGACATGGAACAATCGAATGGTTTCAATCTCTGGGCATTTGGCGTGTGCTTTGGACATATATATGGATGTATACCCACCAACGTGGGTAATGCTGTGGTGCATAAATGGCTGTATTTAGTTTTCGTTGACCATGAAATAATGCGGTGAATTAGGATTATTGTTGACAGTACATGAATTAATGATGAAAAACATTAATTCATCCCATATCAACTCTCCTGAACCTTCTGAAAGTTCATCCCACAATATAATGCCATCCAATCTCCACAGAACCAGATACCTAAAAATTAGTTTTTTTTTATGATTTGTGCCTCCATGTGAAAAACACAAGTGCTCAAAAATGGAGTAATTGGCTTGCTAGTTAGCTACACATCTTGTGCAATATTATCACACACCTGATGGCTCACTTGCACCAACCATTCTTCAGACTCTACCACCTGACAGTGAAGCTTCATATATAGCTTCCACGGTCCAGCTACACGGTTTGATCAATGTGCATTACAGCACATACATCTACTTATATATGTAATTTCCCTATATATTTAAGCATGTGGACTAACGAAGGGGAGATCGAGTTCAGAGTTCAGACTTGTGAAGAGTGTACTACTCGTTCTTATCATCCATTGACATGCATGTGTGAGGGAGTGTGTGTCCAGCTAGAATAAAGGGACAGATTTGTGCAGGCCTAACATGGGCAGAGGGCCATACAAATGTGAGATGCCAGTTTTTCAGCTAACCCTTGATATGTCATGATCGACTGCATGAATTGAAGATTAAAACAGTAATGTAAAATGTAAATTTCAAGGTGCAATGTTGTCTATTTCTGGTGGTTGATTCACCATGTTAGAGTTGTAGAAGCTACTGATGATAAGAACATGTTCAGACTAACAGGACGGTTGGCTTAAATGACTAATTAGGATTACAATACTTGATCGGGATTAGACGCAATACATTTATTGTGTATCTTAACAAGCTTGCATGCCAGTTTATTATGTGTTTTTACATTATGCCTAGAAATTGAACAACTGATTACTAATTAAAATACAATAATAATATCAACTATGGCTACTACGTACAGTCATGCCAAATGGTACGGTGCATCTATAATTTTATTTTATTATTGTTTAATTTGGGAGGCGACGTGTTGATTAGGTATGTGCAATACTTGGAAGCATGCGTTCTTATATATATCACAATTACTAACTGTTTTTGCTTTTTTGGATTTTAATCATATATATATATATCAAATTTTAAGGTAGATCAAATTAATAAGGATTGTTCATTTGTATAGATCTAATAGCTAAAATTAAAAGATATCGATGTCTTACCTCCTAGGAGGTAATAGATCATCATGATCTAACGATCACGATTAAAAGAAATCAACGTCTTACCTCGCTCCTAAGAGGCAATAGATCATTTTGTTTTTTCTAACCAATGATTGAGATTAATTCTATATTTTATCTCTCGAAGAAGTACGGGATGTACAGTAAAAAGGCAAAAATTCTATATTGAAGGACTACCAACTCATAATGCACATGTCTGTCCTAACAGGAGTTGTTTTGTATTTTCTTTATTTTTTTGGTGGGTTGGGGTGTTGAGGATTACAGAGAATATGTGTCCACAACCACAAGCTTAACTAGTGTTTCAAATTTACAAGCAAATTGCATCAGCAATAAAATATCTTTATTTTTTCTACCTACTTTCTTAATATAAAGCTAGCAATCCAAGAACTCCTAACAAGCTACTAGTCTGCAGGTCCAAGCTTACAACCTTTGTGAAGACCTGCCCATGTTACAAAACTAATGATGCAACCTTCAGTAAATTAACTAGTGTGTACATATGTACAATCATGCCATAAACCACATGTGGTACAATAGGAAAGTAAAAATGAGGCGAAGAATTAATAAACCCGAGGTCATTAATGGTTACAAGGTGGTAGGCCAGCCAAGAGGGGAAAGGAGAACAGCTCAGGAGGAAGAAACACCAAGGGCTCCATATATAGACTCTCCACAGCTATCTCCTCTCTCATCAATCCCCACCCTTCTTCTCCTGCTCCTCTCTCCCTTGAACACATTTTCCTCTTGCAACAAACATGCACATATACAAAGATCAGGAAGCTGCACCATCCACAGATTTTATGGTAACGAATTGCTTCTCTTTCTCTTTATATTTTATTTCAGCATCATTCTGGAAAAGAATTGGATTAAAATGCATGGATATGGGAAGCTTGGGGAGTAGAATTATGGCACAGTCTGGTGTGGCAAAATAGACCATGAAGTGGGAGAGAGATGCAGCAAGATGAGATCTTTACGCTCTAAGCAAGCCAAAAAAAGTGAAAGGAAGGCACAAGAAGAGATTGATCGACTACATCCTCTAATCTCTTTTTTCTTTCAAGAAAAGGGCCGTGTTTTCTATGTCATCTTCTTGACTTGTTGCCGTAGATCCATCTTTTATGCTTGCAATTTCTTGATTTGCTCGTGTTATTGAGGGTGACTAGCTAACATATCACTGGAATTTGATCTGAGTAAAAATTAAGGTGAAGGGTACAGCTTCAGCTTCCCCCGGCTCCGGCGTCTCAGGCACGGTGGGGGCTGATCACAAGATTGGGAGGGGCAAGATTGAGATCAAGCGCATCGAGAACACGACCAACCGGCAGGTCACCTTCTGCAAGCGCCGCAACGGTCTCCTCAAGAAGGCGTATGAGCTCTCCGTGCTCTGCGATGCCGAGGTCGCCCTCATCGTCTTCTCCAGCCGCGGCCGCCTCTACGAGTACTCCAACAACAGGTACTCTATTCTAGAACCTGAATTAATCCATGTGATCTTGTCCGAATTGTAGCAAGCAAGTTAGCTGCTGCTAGCATTTCTTGTGGCAAAGAGGAGGCATAGTGAAACTTGAAAGCGGAGCTGCATCTCTCCCTTTCTTTTTCTTTTTTTTTTCTGATATATATGCATCTGTTAATCAACTGTCTTGTTTATTTTTGTTCTTCTTGGGGAGTAGCAAGGGAGAAATAAATTGGAGTAGCTTCTGTTTGTGTGGGTGTGTGATGATGTGGTGCATATTTCTGGTTTCTTTTGTGTTTCTGTGAGCTGAGCTAGATGTGTAGATAGATTCAGCACAGTGTGTGCTTTGTGAAGCATATGTACATGCTTCTGAGCTTTTCTTGTGTGTGATGGGTGTCTGTGTTTGCTTTGGCTTAGTGGTCCTCTTCTTTTCTTGCTCCATTTATGTTCTTCCCTTTCCCTATCTCTGTGTGTGTGAGGTTGGAGAGGCTTAGATCCTTCACATCTCATGGCATACATAGAACATATATATTATATTTTCTCATGGATATGCATATATGTGCAGTAACTTGGTAGTAACTGTATGCAAGATTGTGTGCGTGTGAGCTGACGTTTTTTTTCAGAGTTAAAAGTAGCACATGAGTGATGCACATCGATCATATATTAATATATATTCAGATTCTTTTGCATCATGTGCTTCAACTCTGTTGCCAGCCAATATGAGGTTAGGGTTAGGGTTTCATCACATTGTCTCCCCAATCTCTGTCTCTCTCCCTCTCCTGTGTGTGTACAGCATGTCAGCATGCTGTAGGTGTCTCCTCTCTCCTCATTAGAGCCATGCATGTGTGGTGTCCTTGTGTTAACACAATTGCCCATCACGAGAGCTCTGGCCCTCTGGCTCGCTATCCTCTGACAGCAGCACTGTACTTTTCATGAGGTGCCCAAACAGTGAAAGCAGTAGTAAAGAAGACAAACAGTGCAGTGATGAAGTGAAGTAGCCTTTTTTTTCATCTGTATAGTTTGGAGAATATATAAATCGTTTTTTGACTTCTCAAAGTTAATACTCAATTGTTCTGTACATGGATTAATAAAAGTCACATAGGTATAGTATTATGAATGGTTTTGTTAATAAAAAAACTTCACCATGTAATTTTCATACGCAAATCTCCATATTCTGTCCACTACATGCATCCTATAACAATGGAGAGAGATTACATATAGTAGTTTATAACAAATATTAGAAGAGCTTATGCTAGCATTTTGTGATGCCTCTATTTGTTCATCTGAAAAGAAAAACAATTAATGCGTAATAAATATGGAAGTAGTTACTATCTCTGAGTAGTTAGTAAATGGAGTAAACACAACGAATTGTGTTTTATGAATGATTTTCCTTTTATATATAGAATTTTGAGTCTGATAAATGGATCTACTTTCTCTGTTAAAAAAGCATTACCTTAGCTTGTTAAAAACAAACCTCAAATCACCGAGATCGATACATTAATCCAGTTGTTCATTATCCTGCATAATAGTACCTAGTCTTCAACATTATCATCCTGTATGTGTATTAATTTCAACTTGTAGAATTAAGATTTTTGCGACTTTTAATTAAAAGCGATTTAAAATACATCCATTTATTTAACAAGAACTCTCCCTGTTTTATTTAATCAGTATAAAACAAAGTGGTTTAATTAGGTACCATACAATGGGATAAGAAATTGTTGTGTTCGACCATATATATAAGGATGAAGATGTGTCCAAGAGGTGAATTAGACAAAGAATAATACAAATGTGCAAATTATAATGCAATATGAACATTATACAGCAAAGAATCAGAGTTGCATTACAGGAGCTAAACTAAGTAAAAATTTCTGCTGGGCAATTTTGTTTTGTATACCCAAATGTCTTGTCTAGTTTTCTTTCTTAACATACCAAGTTCTCCACACAATTTTTTCTAGGTCAACACAAAAATGCATTAATTTTTATTGACCTATTTTATGGTGCATTGTAGTGGCAGTTGAATGCATCATAACTGTTGATGTTTTTTATTTAACGGCCGGTCTAGATTAATTTCTACGTATAGACTATAAAGGGTAAAACTGTCCAAAAAAGTTAGGCGTTTAGTCTTCATGAAAATGTTTGGCCTCGACGCATCTCGTCCGACGACTCACAGCTGTTGCTTCCCACCTCTTCGTCATCAACTTCAAGTGTCGCTGCTGGTTTCTAGCCGCAGCCGCCCTCGCCATATGTCTCCCATTTGTTGGCTTCTAATTTACCATTTAAAAGTACCAATTTATCCTTTAAAATCGACGGTTAGAATTGATCTACTAGTAATATTATACTATTAGTAGAATGCACCATAACGGTGTTCTTTTTATTTCACATATGAAATTAAAGAGAGCAAAACTAAATTAAAAAAATATTTAACGTTTATTTGCCTACTTGGATCAAACGGTTCCAACCTCTCTCTCTCACTCTCACTCTTTCGCTGCGTCTGCGTGTGTGTTCGTGTGAGGCTGCAAGCCTGCAAGTGTACAGGTCCAAATCAATGGCACGGTCAGTAGCAAGCCAGCGTTTGCATCGGGAGACTACAAGATAAAAAGCTGGTGAACCGGTCAGAATGGCTAAGGCCCTCCCTATCTATGAGTACAAGCTGGGACCCTAGCTTCCTCTCTTTCTTCCCCCTCTCTATAACCATTGGTCACATGGATGCTCACTAGCTCTTTGCAGCCAATGGCCTCTTGCGTGAGCATGGCTAGCTCTCGCCTCCAATAGGATGCTCGAGGATGTTAAGGTTTTGGCGTTCGTTGATAAAAGTATATGAACAATGCTGATACAGAATTATACTTGTCACTTTGGCATTTTGTGGAGTACTCATTATGAACAATCCTGGATTTTCGTGTTTTCTGCACGTGGAATGGTTTAAATATTTCTTTGCCAATTTCCATACATGCTGTTTTTGAGAAAATATTTGAGAGAGAAAAGGCGAACTGCTCTGTTCTCTCTCCCTCCATCCATTGGCCATGCATGGCCCTTGGGAATAGTTGTTTGGCACTATTATATGTGATGTATTCTTGGTGATGTGACATTTGTTCTCATCTGGTGTTTGAAGCATCTTGTTTCGATGTTGGGTCCTGATGAGCAAAGGGAAATGATATGATAGCTTCTTTGTTATTTTTTGTATGGCACTTATTACGTACAGAATGTACGCTTGATAGATGATGAAGAGTTGTTGGAGTAGAAATGTGATCAAAATGATCTTGTCTGCAAATTTCAGTATAGTAGCAAGTATGCACGAAGATAGATAGGCCTATGTCTTTTGAGAACTTTACAATATTTTGGTTTGTAGTGGTCTCAGACAAACACACATGGAAGAAAATATTATAGATCGTTTATTTAATTAGAATAAAGAAAGTATTTTTCATTTTCATTGTTTCGCGGACCTCACTTAACAGTTTTTCTTGCAAAAAGAGTGAACGAAGTTAATGCGGTTCTAATTTAAACATGAGTGCTAGCTTTATACATGTTCAAGACATATACATATTTTTTCTCTAGCCAATAGAAAATTCATGAGCTTGCATTCTCTTCTCTAGTTGCTTAGTCATGCTAGCTTCTAGTAATGGGACCCACAATGTTACTAGCATTCTTATCAGATAATGCACCAGTACTAGGCATATCGCTATTAAGTTCCCTGGCTATATAAATTGTGAGTGCATATATTAGTTTGTAAATCCATATAAAGACTGATAATAGTCAGTGGATACTAATTAATCGCTGCAGATCAGACCATAAGTCAATAGCTAGTTTTGGACTTTATGCAGCTGCAATATAAGCAACTATTTCCGGAGAATCCCATAAGTTTATGTGACAATGGCGTTAATGTTCAATGGCAATTAGTTAAGTTTCACGCTGTGTTATTCATGCCATTATCTCTTATATCTATTTCATTTTACTTGGGACTTTTATCTATCAAGTGTTAATTAAGCCTGAGGAGATTCGCTAGAACAAAAATTAGAGGCATAAATGAAAAACCGAGTGCCTAACTATTTACTGGTTACAAATGATAAGCTAGGTGTTACTAATTAATCTCAAAACAGTGTGGCAGTACCCCAGGCTATTTCACAGTAATTATTTTTATATGTCATACATAACAATATGTAACAAATTATGCACAAGCTCAAGTTTGATATCCAATTTATTTACTTAATAGGCATGACAGAGTGCGATGTTGAAAATTCCCTTTAAAATGTTGTAATTGAATAAAAGATGATGTCCAAATAATGAGATCTTACAAGATTCATCCTCCAATTCTGCTAGCATGAAATGCTAACACAATAAATTTAGTTCTCCATAGACTTGGAAAGAAACCATTTTTCACATCTGATGTGCAAAACTGTAGCATAAATTCAATATATGGATGTCAGAACACTGTCACTGTACCTCCAAAGTCGAATTTAGTCAGGGAAAAAGAAGTCCTCGGTAAAGAGCAACTATTGTAGCAGCATGAATGACATGTGATGTTAATTTGTACTTCCTACTTCTTTTCCATCTTTCGACCTGTTGGGTTTGCCATTTCTCTTCGATGAAAACAAATGAACAGGCAGGACAATGGTATATACAGTGTTTCTACAGTGTTACAGAATTGGCATCCTAAACTATTGTTTACAAATTTCAGTAATGATGGGGAAGTTAAGACTTTAGACTGACATTTTTTTACAATCAATTAAACCAATTCTTTAAACACTCTCACACACTCCATGTAATTTGTGAATACTTAATTATGAGTTGGGAATCTATATATCATTTACCAAAAAATTAATTGCAAGGGATTCTTACAATACTGTGATAAAATTTTGGGATTATTACCCCTTCAATATATGCAATTAATATTTGCTCACAAAAAGAAAGTCTCACATGTGCATAATTGGACTAACTATTGTTGTGTGCTACTGTACACAAATGCAGCGTGAAAGCAACCATTGAGAGGTACAAGAAAGCCAACAGTGACACGTCCAACTCCAGTACAGTTGCAGAGATCAATGCCCAGGTAACATCATCTGTCAGTCAACACAAGATATTTCTAGACCTGCAGGTCACTAGATTGCACTCAGTAATTCTATGGAGCTTTTATTATAAGCAACATTCCTTGTAACTGTGGTTGTGCTCTGCTGTCAAAAATGATTTCGCTGAGCAAAATCTTCAGATTGGACATCCAGAACACAAGTGCTAGCTGGGCATTACATGATGGGAACTCCAGTGATGTTAGTTCTAGAAAGGACCTAGTTTGATTAGCAGATCATATGTAGGTGTGGTTGTCCATTGGACAACTTTGCTTCATGATTCCATGCTTGAAATGAGTCAGGCTGGGATAAACACACATGTTTTTGGCAAAGAAGTACTCGTTTTTTTTCATGTCATTTTGCTAGCAAACATGAGCTATAATTTGGCAATGAAGGTACAGTTAGAAGCAGGGAAAAATGAGTAGTCTCAACAAATATATTTGTAGCAGCGTATGCATTAATTCTCTTCAAGTTCGTTCACTAGCTCCCAGTAGATTTCTTGTAATGCATGTTTTTCCTGAAAAATCTTTTCATTACAATGTCAACATGATTACACACCTTATAATGTGTTTTAAGCATGACATTCTAACAGTGCGTACAAGAGGAAGTATATAGGCACTTTTGACATGCATACCACTGTAGATTGGTTAGCAGTAAATTAAAGATTCATTGGTTTGACGAGTACACATATATATGAACAACATAAACATATCATGGAACAGCCAACGTTCCTACTAAGAAAGTTGCCAACAAAACTAGTCATAATTTTATTTGGAAAATTTGATCATATACCATCTCATTAAATATAAATTAAGGATTAATTACACTTCTTGCCTACTTGTCAGTGAACTGAGATGACCGACCCCACATATCAATAACATATGGAGAGTAAATCCTTAATTTCTAATCTAATTAAAGTGAGAGTACATGTGAACCAATCTTCCTTTTTAGTTATCAGTAAAAACTAAAAACTACTCTGGTTTGCTACTAAATAAACTGAAATTACAAATTTGCAGCAC
>KE371989.1:674637-685478 GCA_000418225.1 Zizania latifolia
GAGACAAGTAGGGTTTATTTATCAGTAATACAAGAGTAAAATACAGAAAATATGATATTAAAAGTGTGCTAAAAAAGACAAATTTAGAAAGTGGATTTTATTAAAGTAATATTTCCTTATTACCATAATGATATTGAGAGTGGTTTGACGTCTTTTGAAGATTCTCCAATAATGGTGCCATGCATGATCGGGGCATCCTAACCTAGCAGTACGGTGTGCGTCGCTGGCTTGGCATGACATGCACACACGACACACCTGCATTATTCATGCGACTCGATCTCTGTCACCTTTACTCCGTTCACAGCCCGAGCCAAGAACAGTACGTGCTCTCCATGCGCGCACATGGCCCCTCGCCGTCCGTCCGGCCATGGCTTGATCGATCAGAGGCTGGCTTGGCATGGCTTGGCTTGCTAGCTAGCTACTTGATCGAATCGATCATGGCTGGTCCAGCCACCGGCGAGGAGGGATCGCTCTCAGCGATGGCGATCGGTCGATCCACCGTGCAAATGTGGACGTCTTTCAATGGCGACATCGACCACTATGTCTCTAGTGCAGATTATTGATCGCGCGGGGGCTTGCATGTGTGTGCGTGTGGGCAGCAGGTGCGTGTGCTTCTTCCACTGATTCAAGATTCTAATTACGCTAGTTTTTTTTATTTTCGATTCTTCCAGAAAAAACGGTTTCATGATGAATTAATGAATTAGATTTAATTGTAAAATTATTTGTCTGAATGAATATATTTTAATTATTGTAAGAAAAGATAATGTCCTCATGAAATCATACCAAACGAGTCCTAAAAGAATAAAACATCTTAATTTATAAACCGAGAATGGTTAGCAGAATAAAAATGAAATGTTTTTGAATAAAGTTAAAGAGTTATAAGTAAAAAGTAAAGCGGAGAGAGTAAAATATTTAATTGAGTCACAGTGCCATCACACCGCACACGGTTAAGCTAGCTAGATGTTTATTTAGACCATCATCACATATGATTTTAATTTAATTAACCATTTGTGACGTACTCTACGACACCAAATAAAATATGTCCGTAATAATAATATGAATAGGTCATATGCGATAACGACATATGGTTTACCAATAAGCCGACTCCGATAGTTTTTCTTAATTATAGACTATTTCTTGAATCCATCCAGATGTGGTTATGGGCTTATGGCCTTATTCAGAGAAAGCTTCTTTTGAATCTCGAGTCCCAAAACAAATTACATTCTTTTGGAAACTAGTTAACCGTGAAATTCAGAAATGCCAGATTCTTCAAATTTATAAGCGTCCGACATAATTTGATCGAAGTAGGGCATGTATGTACTCTCGTGCGTGGATTCCGGTTGTTAGTTACTTTAATGGGTGTCCGGTCGTGTGCTATTTGCTCGTATATTGTGGTCGATTGTATGACGAGGATGCGGGGGGAACCGGGGAAAGTCGATCGACGGCGACGTTAGAGCGCAAATATGTTTCGCAGGCCGACCAGATCCGCCCGTGGCTCCTCATCTACTTACTTCATTCCACACCTGAAAAATCTCTCCAATCTAAGGTATTTCCTGATCGTTGTGGTTAATACCATTGCACACTATAGCTGTAAGATAAGAATACTTTCTTAGATATTGTCTCACCTCTGTTTAGATTTTAGTTTAGCATAGGTTCTAAATCACAGGTTGAGTTATTTGGTCACAATATCTAATATATCGAATGCTTCGTACATGTACATATAAAGTGCTCGCTTGAATCTTGTTTCGCTTCTGTTTAGAGTTTAGCATAGGTCTAGGAACGCCATGCATGCTCCCATCCCAGTACTTATGTTGCCGTCGGCACGCAGAAAAGAACAAAAATGCTGCGTGTTGTTAATTATCATGCATCGAACAAGGGCAATTAATCAGCATGATCATGTAAGAGAGATCATGATGTCGTTGTTGCTCAAACGCAGTGGCAGCTGGGGGGGGTTGACAAAACCGCAGTAAAGCGCGGGCAGCGAGAAATTTCACGGCAATTTTCGGCAACGAATTGAATCGTGGAGCTCGTCGATCGGAGGAGGGACGTAGCTACTCCAGGATTCGAGTCAAAACGACAGCGTTTTTAGTGCGGGTTACTGTAGCAACTATATTGCATTTCTTTCGCCTAAAAAACTTTACTTCTACAAACTTAAAAAGTTTGTCTTAAAACAGATTATTTAAAAAAACACAAGCACCATGCGAGCGAGCGCTGGAATCGGCCTCCTCTCAGATGGGCTGTTGATCAGATTCGTGTCAGCTTTGGGTTTCGCGACGGGTGGCTGTTGATCAGATGGGCTACATCGTTCTGGGCGACGGCGTTTTTGTTAGCAGAGTTTTTTTTTTTAAATAATACAATTTTTAACTGAAATTTTAATTTTGGTACACAGTTTTGAAAAATAGCAAAAGTAGTCTTCTGTCGGCCCTTGATGTGTCGATCTAGGGCCGACCAGCCTAGATCGGCACTTAATCTGCCGATCTAGGCTGGTCTAAGTGCCGATCTAGGCTGATCCACGCGGGGGCTGTCAAATGTCGGCCGATGAACCGCCGATCTAGGCCGATCGGCCTAGATCGGCGTTTCACCGGCCAAAATAGAGCTCTATAAAAAGGGGGTCGAAGCCCCCCCTCCTACCCGCGTCTCACTTCATCTCCTTCGGCTTGGAGCTCCTAGGTATGCCTCTTGTCCCATTTTTTATCTTCTTTAGGTAGTAGTAGTTAGGTAGTTAGTTTAGGATAGTTTAGTAGTAATTTAGGAGTAGTTTAATAGTTTTTAGAGGTAATTTAGGAGTAATTTAGTAGTATTTTAGTTATAATTTAGGACTAGTTTAATACTATTTTAGGGGTAGTTTAATAGTACTTTAGGAGTATTTTGATGATGTACTTTAGGAGTATTCTGATGAAGCTTTTAGAGTAATTTAAACATAGTCGAGAGATAATTTAGTGGTAATTAAGGGGTACTTTACAGATAATTTATAGATACTTCGAATATAATTTATAGATAATTAAGGGATACTTTAGAGATAATTTAGGTATACTGTAAGCATACTTTAGTGATAATTAAGGGTTATTTTAGAGATAATTTAGAGGTAGTTTGAACAAAATTTAGAGATAATTTAGGGGTACTTTAGAGATAATTTAGAGACACTTTAAACATAGTTTAGAGATAATTTAGATGTGCTTAACATACCTTATTCTGTGTAGCTTTCTTGCGCGTGCTAGCTTGCTGACGTAAGAGCCGGCGGTGACTGCATCAACTGATGTTCCAGGTATCTAAACATACCGTACTCTGTTAGATGTTTTCCGTTGTTTAATGTAGCGATACTTTGAACGTAATTAGATGTAGTTCTGTTTAGTTAATTCACCTGTTGCTAAATAAGTGGATTTGATCTATCGCGCTAGACACGTAGTTATATTTTTTATATTGTTTGCTGCTTAATATTTACAGGCATGTCAAATAGAACATCATTTAGGATTTACTATGGAGATGGCTAAGTACTTGTTGGTCATGATGGTGCTGACCTTAGTAGTTTTCAATATACCAAAAATAGTTTAAGTCGGGTGGTTGAGCGTAGCATCGAGAGTGTTAGGCGGTGACTTTATCATATATTTCGATTGGATAGAGAGCAGTAAGAGTTGTATGTGTATGCCCGATGCAGCCGTGCAGCCGAAGGGTATTTTTGGGAGATGGTTCCTGTTACCTCGACCGCCATGTAGAGATGATATGTCAGAAAGGCGCTAGAGTAAGGTTGGAAACGGATTTTGCTTATCTATTTTACTCCTCGTGCCTTTCGTACTCCAGACCCAGCACCGGACCAAGTTGCTGAGTCTGGAGTACAATTCGAGGTCGACCAGAGTAGCCAAGTCCAGGAGCTGATCTCTGAGACGGATGAAGTGCCACATTTCAGGGATGCTCTCCCGTCTACGATAGCTAGGGTTGCTGAAGGGCAAGCTGATGAAGGGGAGGAAATAGAGGCCATACCTAACTTTCTAGAGAGAGAGGACCAAGACTTCGAGGAAGCAGTCGAGCAGGGTGCTAACGACAGCTCAGACGAAAAAGAGGAAGCAGGGGATGATGATAATGAGAATGAAGAGAAAGACAATGTGATTCCCAACGAGTGGCAACCACAAGATTATGATGCTCTTGCTATTAATGAGGGCCGTGACACTCATTGAAAGTATGGACAGAACGAGGTCCAGAAAGATGCGGTGTATCATACCAAAGATGCCATGAAAACTTGGGCATTGTCACTCCGACGGTCATTTCGAGTGAAGAAGTCGAACCGCATAATGTATGATGTTATGTGCGAGAGGAATGATTGCCCATGGAGAGTTCGCGCACATCAACCGAAGTGGGGAATTTATTGGGTATGCTCAATTATGGTGCAACATATATGCATGGTCGATACAACTGTAACCAGGCACAAGAATCTAAATACCAAGTACATTGCGGGGTTGATGTATTATGAGATTGTTGAAAATCTCAGTTATGAGCCTCGAGCCTTAATACTTGCCATAGAGAGAAAGTTTCAGTACATAATCAACTATTCTAAGGCATGGAGGGCTAAACAGAAGACGCTTAAAATGAGGTTCGGTACATTCGAATACTCATATCATAACCTGCCTTTTTTGTCTGGATACGGTGAAGAGGCGCAACCCTGGAACATACTTCTCTTTCAAAGAGAAAGAAGCGATATTCCGGAGAGTGCGCCGATTCTATATCGAGTTTTCTTTGCACTCGGTGCTTGCATCCAGGCTTTCTAGTACTGTCGTCCTATTCTTTGTGTGGATGGCACATTTCTAGCTGGGAAGTATAGAGGTCAGATATTGACCGCTATTGGTGTTGACGGCAACAACCAGGTTGTGCCAATTGCCTTTGGCTTCGTGGAAAGTGAGAACTACGAAAGTTGGTTGTGGTTCTTACGGCACTTGAATGTTGGGGTTCTTTAGGGCAGACCAAATGTTTGTTTGTTGCATGACCGACATGCTGGACTTATAAAGGCAGTCCAACATATAAAGCATGATCCAGAGGAGCCATATCCTTGGAAGGACATTCAATCTCGACGTTGTATACGCCATCTACGTGCGAATTTCTACCTTCACTTTGGAAAGAATAAAGAATTAACTAATCTGTTCAAGAGACTGTGTAGCCAAAACCAAGAGAGAAAGTTCAAGGCTTTGTGGACGAAACTTGATGAGCTGACATCAAAATACAAGCATGAGAAGGCAACGAGGTAGCAATCTAGAAGTGATCTGGAGCCAGAGTCGAAGCCACTTTATTCTCTGTCTACTAATGACCAACAGACGATTCGCAAACAACAGAGGACGAAAGTTTGATGCTTTTCAGATTGGATTAAATTCGAGAGTACGGAGCATTGGTCTCTACTCTATGACACTCACGGCGCAAGGTATGGCATCATGACCACCAATCTTGCAGAGGTATACAATTGGGTCATGTGGGGTATGCGATGCTTGCCTTTGGTTGATATTGTGGAGGGCATAATCCGTGGAACCACCTGATACTTTGTGGACCGGTATAGTACTGCTTTTGTGGTGCATAGCGACGAGCGCCATTTGTATTGCAGAAAGATTACAGAGTACTTTATTGAGAAAAGTAAGAAGGCAACCCAACATCGTGCCATCAAGACAAGTTCCCGGGAACTCCGTTTTGAGGTAACGTGTAGAGACAAAGGTCAGCGAGGAATAAATCAGGATGTTATTGTTCACGAGTGCACCGTTACGGACACTTGTCGGTGTAGCTACAACAAACCATCTCTGTACCACAAGCCATGAAGTCATGTCATGGCGGCGTGCGCCACATTTGATATGCATGCCGGGGTGTACTTTTCTGAATACTTTACAAAAGAGAAGGTCCTTCAGACTTGAAATGGTGAACTTCGAGGGTATGGGGTTGTCAGCTCATTCACATCTCCGTCAGATGGTGTACGTCGTTGGGTGCTAGATTTCCAACGTGTCAACTCAAATGTGGGAAGAAGAAAGACACGACGCATTCGGAATGATATGGATGAATCCGAAGCAGGCAGGAAAAAGAAAAGGTGCTCTTTGTGTAACATGGCTGGATACACGTATAAGAATTGCACAGAAACCGGCACAAGTAGTCGAGGCCCCCCATGATATACAGATCACCGCACATCACACAATGTACATAGTCTCGAAGATGTACGTATGGTAGTTACTTCACTTGTTAATTGTCACATATTGTATCTTTGGCGCTAATAATATTTGTTTGTTTTACAACATGCAGATGGCGGGTAATGATGATTGCCCGTACGAGCTTCTCTTCGCTACGGTCGACGGCCACCACCGGGCACAAGCACTCACGTCCATCGATCCGGATCAGCCTGATCTCGTCCCGCTCAGAGTCCGGACACCGCAGTATCTCTGGAGCATCCATCCCCGATGGGTTGGCAGGTTAGTTAAGCAAGCACAATGGTCGTTCATATTTTATTTTTATCTTGTTACGTGACTAACATCTTCTTCCATGCAGGTTGCGTGGTGCTGGCTTACTCCCTCTAGCTAGATTGGTCGATGGAGCCACCAGGTTTCCATTCGATAGAGCTCTTCTCACGACGTAGGTCGACAGATGGCGGCCGGAGACACACACATTCCACCTGCCTTTGGTGGAGGTGACGATCATGCTTGAGGATGTATCTTACCTGCTACGATTTCCAATAGCAGAGGCAGCAGTTGTCCCAAACGATGTTTGGCCAGATTGGCGCGTTGACATGCTCGCGCACTTCGCGGGAGCCCATCCCATCCTGCCTGGTGGCGCGGCAGTGGAGGAGTTTACGGACACATACGGGCCGACGCAGAGTTGGTTGCGTTAGTACCAGGTATGTCGTTTTAACATGGTAATGAAATTAAACATTAACTTATCCATAGTGGCTGTATACTAACGTTTGATCTTTCATAGGCGGAGCACCTAGCTCCCGATACTGACGATTACACCGTTAGTCGACACTTGGAGGTTTACCTCCTTTGGCTTTTCGGTTGGGTGATGTTCACCAGCACGCACCACGACAACATCAACAGGCACTTGGTGCAGTTCGCCCGAGCAATCGCCGATTCACCCGACGATGGCGTTCCACAGTACTCATGGGGATCTACCGTCCTTTGCGCCACATACCACGCTCTTTGCGACGGATATCGACGCCGGACGGCTGGCACGTCCATTACTAGGTGTCCCTTATTGATACAAATTTGGTCGTACGAGATGGTGCAGATTGGTCAGCCCCAGGTTGACATGACACCATACCTAGGGGGCCGCCAGACGAGGACATCGACCGACCGACTATGGGCATACTTTGGTGTCGACAACGGGTCAGTATTTGTTGTACTTAATCATTCACCAAAATTAATCTCGTACTGATATTTCTTCTTTTGCAGCCATCTTGGGCCCACTCTCAGACCTACCTCTCCTACCCAGACTACACGGCGCAGCTCGACAATATTCGGGCGCACGACTTTCGTTGGAGACCTTACATGCCAAGCGAGATCATCCGGCGTGCGCCTCACGGGCTCTCCCCCTTGTGCTTGCGGGACGCGGCATACTGGAGGACACGTAGATGCCTCGTATTCGATGTCATGATCGAGGGATATGCTCCCTACCGCGTCTGTCGATAATTTGGACAAGCGCAGTACTTCACATGTCCTATACAGGCTCAGGTGCCTGCTCAGATGCACCGGTGAGCTCCTGCACACGTACATACGAACATGCGCATCATGTTTTGCTGTTACCTACCATTGTAAACCTTAATTTAAATTATTTGCTGCAGGAACACGCGAAAGAGAGTACCTGACGGTATTCTATAGGATATTAGGATGCAGCCATGGATCACCCAGTGGGAGGGTGCGCTGGAGGACTTAGATGAGGAGGACGACGACTACGACCCTACGACTTACTATCACTACCTTCGATGGTACTCCGTTCGTACCAGGGTTCGTCTCATCAGAGGACGGGGCGATGGTCCTCCACCTGTGGCTGGTCTGACGCACGGACATCCTTCTCACATGGTCGCTGTCTTTCAGAAGTCGGTACGTATATGAATTATCTAATCTCTGATGATTGATGATTGATACTACGTGACTATCTCATTCTTTTGTAGTCCGATCACATGTGGAACGCACGAAACTATATCGACGATATCGTTCAGCGGTGGGTCGACGACGTTGGTGTGGTGCACAACCCGCTGGACTGGACAGGAGTGCGGGAGGCTCTCGACGAGATCGACGCTTCTATCCGCCTCACGTCTGCACGCCACCTCCTCCAGCTGCTACCCCTCAGCCACCTCCTCCAGCTGTTGCCCCTCAGCCACCTCCTCCAGCTCCTCGTCCACAGCCAGTGCCTGTGATGCCGGCACCCCTACCGGTGCAGCCTCCACAGTATTTGTATCCCTCACACCAATACTTCCACGGTCCGAGCCCATCATCGGTAGCGGGCCCATCATCGGCAGCGGGCCCATCGGGACATGCCGCACGGCCACTATTAGGATATGGAGCACATCAGACACCTGATGAGAACTGTACAATCTTACACCGTTTTACATCGTAATCTAAATTATGTCACTAATAACTCATATGTTTGCATAGCGCCGTATCCATATCAATACTGGCGAGCTGACGTGGACACTGCCTATCATAGTCCGTCTGGACCGGTAGACTCTGGTACTAGTGGCTAGCACGACTTAGGAGGTTACGACGCCTGGGAGCATGGCACCGCTGAGGTGTTCGGGCCTTCGCAGCTTGAGGGAGCACCACCACCGACGCAGCCAGAGCAGCAGCCCGCTAGACCGCCTAGGGTGCGTCGTTCGCCTGATAGGTTTATCTTCTCGGAGCAGGCACCGAGACGCACTCGGGGTAGGCGAGGTGGTTAGTACGGCTTGCGGTTGTTATCGTAGGGACGGACGATTTGTACTGAAACATTTATTACGATATGTCGTATTATGTTATTATGCACTTCATATTATGAACAGGCACTTCGTAGTATCCCTGCTATTTACTATTTACTTATAATTTGAGCTTACACTTCAATACCACATTTGACGAGCTTGTTTGCAGATGTGTGATTGCCTTCGAAATAGATATTGCAATAGCATGATACAGCCATTTAAGTAGTCCAGCATCAACAACTTCTAACAAAATAGTTCGTGACATAACACAATACATTATAATGGCACATGCAAACATGATTACGTGTCTTTAGGGAAATAAAAATAGCTGAGACTTATCCAAACTGACTACTGAGTGCAGCGAGGGTACTTTCCCTTCCTTATGGCGTCTGGTCCTGCTTCCTTAGCATGACGAGCCATCTCTCGCTTTCTCTCTCTTTCAGCCTCACGCTCCTCTATTGCCTTGCGCTCCACCTCCTCTCTCCTCTTCTCTTCTTCCTCACGCTCACAGGCCCGCTGGTATCGTATCTCAAAAAGCTCCCTGTTGAACTCCTTGTATCTCATAAGCTCTGCCCAGTCATCAGGATGCACATCCTTATCAATCCATTCGACAAAGTCACAGAGCGGAGGTGGCGACGGTGGAGGAGTTACCTACACGCAGAAACGTTAATAGAGATATTATAAGTGATTTATTTGAGAACAAGATATAACTGAAGAAATGGCATAATTATTCATACCGGTTTATTAGCACGTGGTCCACGCTTTAGTCTTGGCTTTGGTTTTTCAAGAGTGAAAGAGTAGTTGCCACACTTCCAATACCTCATCTCCTATGTGAGGTCATCCATACTTCTCATGAACTTACATTTATCTCCACAAAAACACATAGGTGGTTCAACACCTTCCGGCGGACGGTGACGAGGATCGTAACTGTACTCAGATTTGTCCTTTTTCACCATCTACGGTAAGAAAATATGCAATTGATATATCGACATAAATTTAAAATGTTATATTTACACCCACATGTTCTGCATGACCTCATGGTACCTAGAACAACTAATAAAAACACATATTTATTTAATATTCACATAATTATCGCTAAAGTGTGTTTAAAAAGGCCTATATTATTGCTAAAGTGTGATTACAGTACCCCTAAGATACTTCTAAACTATTTCGAAATTGGTAAAATATATTTAAATTACCTCTAAATTATGTTTAATTAACCTATAAATTATGTTAAATCTACCACTAATCTACTTCTAAATTACCCCTAATCTACTCCTAAAGTACTCATAATCTACTACTAAACTATATCCTAAAGAAAAAAAGACATACCTAAAAGGAGAATTGACTGCCTGCGGGCTAGGAGGAGTTGCAAGGGGTGGCTGGGAGGGGGGCTTCGGCCCCCTTTTTATAGAGTTGATGTCAGCACATAAAGTGCTGATCTAGGGCCGGCTGGCTCAGATCGGCACTTCATGTGCCGACAGGACCGCGCCGCAGGCCGATCTAGGTCGATTGGCCTAGATCGGCTGATGAACTGCCGATCTAGGGCCGATCGGAATTGGTCATTCAAGCGTCGACGGAGACTCAGATTTGCAATTTTTTAAAACCGTGTACCAAAATTAAAATTTTATTTAAAAACTGTATTATTTTAAAAAAAATCTTTGTTAGCACACGGGGCTGGGCACAGTGAGCCCAACACAACCCATTCTCTGACGGATGCATGCAGCATGCCCTTTCTAATATTCACAGCCTTTAATAACTTTCTCAGTGATGTATTCTTATATAGTTCGGTTTGTGTTTCAACGCACGTTTTATGTGTTCCTCTTTCGGTGGTTTTCTAAGCAGAAAAAATGATGGTTTCTAGGGGAATATTCTGACACTTTTGACAATTTCGCACTGGATATGAAAAATTAAGGTAAAGTTAAAGAAATTTTTA
>ASSH01052436.1:0-16734 GCA_000418225.1 Zizania latifolia
TCCCCTTTGGAGACATAAGGAGAATCCCTGCATCAGCCCCATCTATGCTTAGGGAGCCATCGAAGTACATCATCCAATACTCCTTTTCCTCTCTGTTTGGTGGCAGCTGGATTTTGGTCCACTCGGCGATGAAGTCAGCTAGAGCCTATGATTTAATGGCGGTGCGGGATCGAAACTCCATTGTGTATTCTCCTAGCTCAATGGCCCACTTTACGATTCGTCCGGTTGCATCACGTTTGTGGAGTATGTCACCTAGAGGGTATTCTATGATGACCACAATTCTGTGGGCTCATAAATAATGCTTCAGCTTCCGAGCGGTGAGCAGGACGGTGTAAAGGAGCTTTTGCACTTACGGATACCTTGTTTTTGATAGGCCAACGACTTTTGAGATGAAGTATACCGGCCTTTGGACTGGAAAAACATGTCCCTACTTAGGCTGCTCGACCACCATCGCCATGCTGACGACATTAGTCGTTGCTGTGATATAGAGAAGAAGGACCTCCTTTAGATTTGGAGCCATGAGGATCAGAGGGAGGTCAAAAGCTTCTTCAGTGCCAAAAATGCCTCGTCGGCCTCGGCCGTCCTTTAGAAATTCTTCCTTTTTTCACCAGTTTGAAGAAAGGAGCCCCCTTTTCCCCTAGTCGAGAGATGAATCTCCCGAGGGCCGTCATGTAGCCCATAAGTCTCTGGACTTTTTTGGTGCTATTGGGTTTCTCCATCTTCATTATTGCAGCAATCTTGTCAGGATTGGCCTCAATACCTTGATTGCTAATGATAAACCCAAGTAATTGACCTGACGGTACCTCGAAGACACATTTATCGGGGTTGAGCTTCCATCAGAACTTCGGCAGGTTTGTGAATGTCTCAGGGATGTCGTTGATGAGGTTATCTTCCTCTTTCGACTTTATGACCACATCGTCGACATAGGCTTTGATGTTGCGGCCAATCTAATCTAAAAGACATCGCTGGATGGCTCATTGGTACGTTGCCCCAGCGTTTTTTAGTCCAAATGACATGGTGGTATAACAATATGCTCCGAAGGGCATGATGAAACATATTTTCTCCTGGTCTTCTTCTTTGAGGCTGATCTGGTGATAACTAGAGTAGCAGTCGAGAAAACACAAGAGAGAACACTCTGCTGTTGTGTCGATGACTTGATCTATCCGAGGCAACCCAAAAGGGTCCTTCAGGCGGTGCTTGTTTAGGTTAGTGTAGTTGACGCACACTCACCATTGTCCTGTCTTCTTTCTTACCAGGACCAAGTTAGTGAGCCACTCTGGGTGGTAAACTTCACGGATGAATCCTGCTACTAGGAGGCGGGTGATCTTGCGTGAACCTCCATAGTTTCTGCTTTATTGGTTTGGCGGTTGGGTATACGTGAAGTTCATGCTCGATCAGCTCTTGAGGAACCCCGGACATGTTAGAGGGGTTCCATGCAAAGATATCCATGTTAGAGCATAGGAAGCTGACGAGCGTGATTTCCTATTTGGGGTCAAGCCCTGCCCCAATGGTTGCTATCTTCGATGGGTCGGCCTCGGAGAGGATGATCTTCTTGGTGCTCGAGGGCGTGGTGGAGATCCCTAAGGAAGTTGGTGTCTTAGCTGGTACCTCCGAGGCTTTGGGAGGATGCGCTCGGACTTGCTTGAGGGTCTCCTTCATACAAGTCAATAGGTCGACAGCCTCAGCTAGGGCAAGACTATCTTTTTCGCATGCGCGAGAAGTGCCGATGTTTCACCGTACAATAATGACTCCGTCGGGACCCAGCATCTTGAGCACCAGGTACGGATAGTGCCTGATGGCCATGAATTTGGCTATGGATGGCCTCTCGAGGATGGCTTGGAACAAGATGTCATACTCTGCAACCCAAAAGGTTATATGATTGGTCCTATAATTACCCTAAGAGCCGAACATGACTGGCAAAGTTATCGAGCCGAGAGGTACTGAGCCTTGTCCAGGTATAATACTGTAGTATGAGAAGTTGTCCTCCTTTCGGAGGCTATTGACCGATATGCCGAGGTCGACGAGGGACTAGCAAAAAAGAATGTCCAATCCACTCCCTTCGTCGATCAGGACTCGCCTCATGTGTACTTTGAATATCACCGGGTCAATAACTAGCGGCCAACGCCTAGTTTTCAAGACGTTGGTCTACTGGTCATCTCAGAAGAAGGTGATCGGAACTTCTGACTATCGTAGCTGTTGAACCTCCTCGAACCCAGTGGCATTGATTCACCGATCCATAATCTTATGTTGCCGTTTGGTCTTGGCTGATGTGGGACCTTCGAAGATGATGTTTACCATCTTGTGAGGTTCCTATAAATCGTTGTTGTCCTAGGACCGATTATCTTTTCTCGGGGCATCATCATCATCTCGGCGTCGTTTACTTTTGCGAGAATTGATGTGAGATTCCTTGACCAGGGCGTCTTGCAAGGAATAGCACCTACGCATGGTATGTTTACCCTTTGGATGAAACAGGCAGGGTTTATCAAGTTCCTCCCACATGGCTTCGCCTTCCTGACAGCGCGAGGTGTAGGCTACCGCTACAGTTCTCTTTGTCTTTCTTTTTTGGTCTTGCTTGCCCCTAGAGGATCTTGGTCGATCGTCTTCTCGTCGGGGGACCGAGGGCGATCATCCCTGGCCCAGTGAGACCGACTCTTATGGCACGAACGTTCTATCTTCTCCCTTCGAGCGTCTTCACAATCGGCGTAACTTTCTGCAATAGAGATCATCTGTGCTATAGTCTTTGGCTTCTTTCTTACGAGGGCCCCGTGCAGCTCAGAAGTGTGGTGCACGGCGTCGACAAAACAGTTGATGATGTCATGCTCCTCGACATCCATGATGGTGGTCCTCTTTTCGGAGAACCTCCAGATAAAGCGACGATACGGCTCATCTTCTTTCTGTCGTAATTGTTGCAGGTCATATCGAGTTCTGGGTTTCTGCCACGTCCCTTGGTAGTTGTTGATGAAAGCCGTGTGGAGTTGCGCCCAAGAGTTAATGAAGTTCCTAGGCAGGTTAGAGAGCCAGTTATTGGTGGACAAAGAGAGCATGATCAGAAGGTAATTAGCCATTACTCTTTCATTGCTGCCGGCTACGTGGACAGCTGTGTACTAGAGTCGTAGCCACTGCGAGGGATCTATTTTGCCATTGTATGGCTCGATCCCCATGGGACGGAACTATTAAAATTATGCCCTTAGAGTCAACATGGAGATATTGTACAAGGCATACTATATTTATGAAACGCTGTCCTATTCCTCGAAATAGATTGTTATTATGGATCAACAAATACGTGATTTGTTCATGAGACTCATAATATGACTATTTGTAAATGATCCCTGATCGATTTAAGTCATATGTGGAATAGATGTGACTGGGATCGGCATGTGTATTGATTGATGATCATGTCTCATAGATCATGGGTATGGAGATACCAACTCAATAACATGGACGTATGTTGAAGAACATATGTTGGATAGACCCGCTATGAGACACTGTTGAGATTCCGCGTGTCATTGGTTGGTATCAGTAATGTTTATGTAAAGTCCTTAGACCTAAGATCTTTATGGTTCCCAACATGCATAGTGGCTTACTTTGGGACTACCAAACGCTACTCCGTAACTAGGTAGTTATAAAAGTAGTCATCGAGTCTGTCATGAAACATGTAGCGGGATATGAGTGATCAAGATGGAATTTGCCCATCCTTACGGGAGAGATATCTATGGGCCTGTCGGGGATGTGACCCCCAGATATCTCATAGTTGGGCTTTTAGACCAGACCAAGGGTAGACCAATACCAGCATTGACCGTCCGGTATGGCCCACAAAACAAGGGTTTAGTTCCGATAAGGAAAGTGGAGTCCTTATTAGGTAGTTAAGGATTAGATATGATATCTAGAGGTTTATTTATACTGAAATCCTTGTAATTCGGGATTTAGTTCCTGAGTTTGGTAGGAAATTCAAGTCCTACTCGGGATAGAGTCCTAGTATTGTTAGGCTTACCTCCTGAGTATATAAAGGAGGCGAGACCCCCCAGAGGCAACTCAACTCATCTATCATCAAACTCATCTAGCTCATCGTCAAGCTTTAGCATATTTTTTTTGCTTTCGATGCCCAAGCCTTGATAGCTTGGTTGCGTCGTATTGTAAGATCCACCATCATAGTAGACACCAAAACACTGGACGTGAGGCTATTATCCTCCGAGAGGACTAAACCAGTATAAACCTTGGCTCTTGTATTCTAAAGTCGACCATCGGGTTCGAAGGCATTGCGCTTTCCTTACACACATCTAATTACCACCTCAGGTACCCCCTTAGGTGGACTGATCGGTGATTCACCAACAGTTGGTGCACTAGGTAGGGGATCGCATCGCTTTCACTAGGATCTGATGGCATCCCCACGTCAACTTTTAGCCAAGCCAAGCACGATGCTCATCATGGGTAGCACGACATACGTGGCCGGTTCGCTCAGAAGGTTGATCCCTTTTGACTCTGCTCCAATTTCTGAGCAGTCATCGAGCCGGAGTCTTGATCCTTTCCTCCAATGAAAGGAGGATCGATTTGCGGAGCGCCAGGCTGACGCCGTGTAGGAGTTAGCCCTGGGTCAGCTCTCTGATCTGGTAGCGGAACATCCGATGTCTCTATCAAAGCTTCGGTGAATCACCTCCACGAGGTTCCCGACATCGAGAGGATTTTCCCGAGCATGCGAGAGGATGCCTCACCGGATGACTCACTAGGCCTTGGTCTGGGTCCACCAAAGATTATACCATGGCCCTCGGATCTAGTTCCTCCTACCGCTCTGAGTCGACAAGGCAACAGCGCAAAGGGCCCAGGGAGAACAACTAGAGGCTTTAGAAGGACATGCATAGGTTCGAGCACTCGAAAGAGGATGGCCGAGATGATGCCAAGGACCAGAGGGACAACGCGAAGGATCGACCATGAAAGGGCTAGACCTGGAGGAAGGTATGGCTCAAGAAGACCCACAAGGATGTCATAATGCATGAAGAGTAGCAGGCTGAAGTCGAAGAGACGATGGACTGGTAGGGAATGACGATGAGTCGAGCCACTATCAAAGGGCTTCAATCTGACTCTACTCCCGATTTAGTCAAGGGTCACGGACGCCGTCAATCGAACTCCCTTTCTTCCTTTTTTCAGCTATGTATTGTTTACCCTATATGAAATAAAGTTCAAGTTTTTCACTAAGTGAAATCATATTCTTTACCTTCATTGACCACAATAGCTAAGTCTTAGGCCCTATGGGGGTCAAAGCAAAGTGTCGCATGTCTAGCTCAAACGGTTGTGCCCCTATAGATTTGCTCTGGGTTTGGCGTCAGCAACCGGGCGAGAGAAAAAGAGTTGGCATTTGTGCCCTCTCAGCGTCCGACTAATAGCTAAGTCCCTCAGAGGCTCGAGTCCTAAAGCCTTAACTTCAAGTCCCAAGCAGTTTTGATAATTCGTGAGGCCTGATGTCAGGATCGGTGCATAAGTGGTATTAGTTACTCGCACCCGAGACTATATGGCTATACCAGGGGCTCGGAATCTCGCTTCGGGCATGCGAAGGATTAGTAAAAAACAATAAGTCTATAAATCCCTCGGGGTCTTGTTTGACCTGATGTCGATAAGCGTGTGTGTCGCCCAAGGGCCACACACTGAGTACTATATTGCCTAAAGTCCCTCGAGGTGAAAGTGCAGCTAAGACGTAAAATTGCAAACGGCGAAAGAAGTTATCCGTACTTCATCAAAAAAAGAGGAACCATGAGTTCTCAAAAGCACGAAGTTGTTTTTGTAATCACTACTAAACACTTGGTGCAGGACATACACAACTTCTTTTTAGTACCGGTTATAACTACCAACGATTTGTCATGTCCTTTTTGATCATTGTAGATGACTTTTAGTACCGACTCTAATTATGATGGGTACTAAGGGATTAAATAAAGGCTAGTTTTTAGTAGTGTAAAAAACAGTTTTTACATATGTGAATGCACCTTTTACTTATGGTCCAAAAGAAAAACCACTTATACGGTACGCCAGAGGGCCATGGTCATAGACCGCTAGCTGCTGGAAATACAGAGGTGGTTGTTTACCACGATATATATATACATATATACATATATATAAAATCAATCAGACAAAAATAGTTTTATATCAAAATTTTTGAGGTCGATGAGATCTATAATTTTATAGTTAATGATTTTTTATTTAAGATTGTTTACATGCATAAAATACATCAGAAGTTTTCATATCTATTTGAATAACAAATTTTTAAACTTTTCGAATGACAAGATATATATAAAAGTTGTAGAGCGTCATCAGGATATACAACTCTGTAGCGAGTAAATTTGTTATTTAAATACATTTAAAGTGTTAAATATGCATTACAATCTTTGGAGCAGTGAATTCAAAATGTCATATGTCATATAGTCGAGAAATACTTCATAGGGTGAAATGCATTTTGATCAGTTTGGTTCATCGAGTGTTGAGCGCTCGTCCGGATCAATCTGTTCTTGTCGATACGTGGAAGTCATTGATCAACCGAATAGCGTTCCAACTTATGTCAACTTGTCCCGGCCGTTTGAAGAAGGAAAAAAATGGCATATCTCGAGAAGGCTAGCTCTAGCTAGCTGTACCTGCACCACTAGTGCAAATCCTCTGTCTAACACGGTAGTCGGTACATATCTTCCATTACAACTGGATCCGTATGTACCTGCTGCGAGATCAAGACGTCATGCAACCGAAGTTAATTTACTAGGAACATACCAGGTTTGAACCGATCGTTCCAATTAACGTAGTTGAAAACCTCACGTATGTACTCGCCGCTGTATATATACTCCTACTCTAGCTACCAGCATGGCACCTTCGACCTTCGTGCTCCCCCAGCCACAGAATACACGCCCCCCAGACAAACGACACACCACGGCAGGAAAGCACCGGGTCAAGATGGGCTCGGTTCGTCGGCTCCTCGTCGTCGCCGTTGTCCTCCTGCTCTCGGCTGCTCCGGCGGCCAGAGCTCAGGGGGGAACCAGCAGTAAGCTCGCTCTACCGCTAGCTAGCCAACTCGCACTTATGGGTCATCGTCTCTGATCACATTTTGTTTGGTCGACCGGCCGGCCGGTTTTCGATCGCTGCAGATCATGATGAGGAGGAGTTCAGCTACGTCCCCGGGGCGGAGAACGGGCCGGAGAACTGGGGCAAGAATCCGAAGTGGGCCAACTGCATCACGGGCAAGATGCAGTCGCCCACCAACCTCCCGCACGAGCCCGTCACGGTGGGATGCGGCTCCACTGTACTCCGCAGTCTCCACGCCGTCCGGTGAATCTAATGGTATGAAACCCCTCTAACACTGCGGAGGTGAGTCCACCATATACGAAACCTCCCTTCAACACCCGTTGGATCGATCCGACGGCGCGGAAAGGGGAAAGGGGTGACTGCCCCCAGCCGACTACAGGGATCTCGATTCGTTACGGTGGTGCCCAGCCTCGGCTACCTCAACTACTCCTACCGCCCCGCCCAGGCCTCCATCATCAACAGCGGTCACGACATCATGCCATCATGGTACGCATACATACAAGTAGTAGCGATCATGTCCATCGATTTATGCGAACGTTTCTGATGCCCGTAGTACACGATCGATCGAGCAGGTCAGCTTCGACGCCGACGCCGGGAGTTTGGTGATTAACGGCACGGCGTACCACCTCAAGCAGCTGCACTGGCACTCGCCGTCCGAGCACACTGTCGACGGCCACAGGTGCATTTAACATTGATCACCACGCTTGCTTGCTTGCTATCATCTAGCATCACTGCGCTAGCTTCAAATGCTAATCACGGCGTACGTACGTGTACATGCATGCATGCACGCAGGTATGATCTGGAGCTGCATCTGGTGCACCAGGACGACCAGAACGTCTATGCGGTGATCGGTATCCTCTACCAAATCGGCAGCCCCGACGCCTTCCTGCGCACGGTTGGTTAATTCGACCCAGCATTTGATCGACAGATCGAGTGGCCTCGCAATCTGCTTGATTACGAGCAACCAGTCGTGAACTCGTGTCTCGCACGGGCTATTGATTGATGAGATCGATATACATGAATTTATATAGTCGCTTATTTACCAATGATATTGTTGCATTATTCTTAAAGCTGGAGCCATACATTAAGAAGATATCAGGTAGAAAAAACATGTCAGAGCAGATTGGAGCGGTGGATCCACGAGTAGTAGTCGAGGGCCAGGTCACCATCTACTACCGTTACATGGGCTCTCTCACCACGCCACCTTGCACTGATCGGGTGGTCTGGACTATTATCAAGAGGGTAAGCTTGACATCTCACAATTTAATTATTCTGACATAAACAATTTTGTGGGATTTTTAATTCTTTCCTGTAAGCTTCCAGTATATATGTAGTTTTGTGCAGTGTTTAGGTATTTGAAGGTGTCGTAAATAGACATATGATACCTATCGATTTAGTTAGATTGGGATATTGTTCGGTTGAAATTTCCTAAAATTTAAGCTTCTTTTTCTTTACAGGTTCACACCGTGGCAAAGTACCAGGTCGACCTTCTTAGGGAAGCTTTGACCGACGTAAGTTTTAATTCTTCCCACATTAATTTGTCACCACAAAAAGCATATATTCAACTAGAGTTTTTTTAGACTTTAGAGGGCATTAAGAGAAACTAGTCGCTCTAAGCCTCAGCTCTAAACTCTCTATACGGAGAAATACAATAAAGATAAAGGTTAGACCACCTAAGTAGTGTTCTGCTCATTATAGAGCTCAGTAGCTTCACGCCACTGCACTTATTCAATTCTAAAATATCTAGGACCACATCGCTAACTGTGTGATAAATATTATCACAAATATAAGTATTTCATTGCTTCCATATCATCTAAATAACTAGAATCACTAGACAATCGAAGAGTCCTCTCCAAGACTCAAGACTCTTAAGAAAGGTCTTTTGTGTGTCACACCAGTTGGTTAACTCCGAGCATAAGTTGCTGATCAAAAGTTAATTAAGAAAAGCCTATCTGTTATAGTACATGCCTCCAGACCTAAAGCGCGTGAAGCCACAAATCGAAAAGAAATGTGTACAAATTTCTAAATCCCCTAAGTAATTAGGAAATTAGGACACATATCGACTGGTACGTACGGCCTGCCACATTTAGGTTGTTAGCCAGCCACGGCAAAAAGATCTCATTGCCAAATTGCCGAACACAAAGAGTAGGCCGTTCGTTCGAAAGACCGTGACCGCTCTAGAAACTCTGGCTGACGTGTTGTTATCCGAGAAATATACCACCTGGGCTAGCCAGGAAACAACTAACTTTGGGGTTTCATTGGTTAAGCCGCGGTTAAATCTTAGATAATTTTGAATTTTAAAATTAATTCATTGTTTTTCTTTTTTTTTCAGCATTTCTTTTTCTACCGATAATGATAGAAATATAAAATTCTCAGTGATTCGATCGTGTATGGACTTTCAAGCCGTGGCCTGAAATCTGGACGTTCAAAATACTAATGCAATTTGAGATCAATCATTCAGCTGGAACTTGCCTGATGATTCTTTCCTCTCTCTCCTCTGCAGGGTAACGAGAACAATGAGAGGCCCCTTCAGAAGCGGAACAACAGGGACATCAGCATTTTCATTCCAAACCACCCTAAACAAGACTGATTAGCCATTGTATTAGCGATAGGTCACCTGACATGGAGAGCCAGCTCAGAATAAAGTTACACCTGTTATATAGTTACGCTATAAAAATAAATAAAGTCAGACCTATCGTATACTAGTATATATGGGTGTTTGATTGCAACTTATTACACTATTTACGAGACATTACTGTAGCTGTGGCTACTTTCAAAATGGTTTAAATTCTTGCTTCTGCTTAATTATGAAACTTAGGGCATGTTTCAGGAGCTTCAAATTCTAAGAAACAGCTAGTTAATATCTAGTCAGTGAGAATCTGGAGAAGTCGCTATTTCTCAATTTCTAGATTATGCAGTTATAGAGTCTCATAATCTGGGTCTAGAATCTAGATTGTTTGAGGGAGTTTCAAATTCTACAACAGCTGTGGGAAGCTCCTTAACAGACCCTTAATAACCACTTAATTTAAAAATAAAATAGTATCAGAAACTTTTAGTGACTTTGGGGCTTAATAAGTATCATAGATAACTGGAACTTGGATTGCCATATTTAGGCTGGCTCAGTTCATAGCTTGGACATGCAGACCAAGCAGCCCAATTCGGCTTTACCCAAACATGGCAATCAAACCGACGTCAAACCGGCCTACAAACACATATGAAATAATGTTGCCATAGGCCCACCAGAATATGATCTTATTGGGCCTTGTCCTTACCGAAGGGCAGGCCCATCGAGGACCACATTGTTTGGGTCGCTACCAATTTAGGCAATCCAAATCTTCTCATATAATTCGGCCGATCAGATATAGAGAAATAGTGGAACAGGCGAACAGCTGGCCCGCCAGATCTTAGAATGCTCGATAATTTGTTTATCCAATTTACAGAAATAATATTTGTTTTTAAAATATACGAAAATAGCTTACAATCATCCCCTCGAGTGGCTATTTTTAAAAAACTGCCCTCCGGATGGGACACGCATAACCAGGGGCAAACCCCATTGATTAGTGTGGATATTGATAATATATGTATTCTCATCAGTTTAATATAATGCACGTTCGTTTCAAACCGTCTGAAACATGGCTAATTCGCGACACATAAATCGACTGAAATAGAGAGTCAACGTACCCAACTCAGAGAAGTTTCATATGACAATTCTGAATATAAAGTTACACCTACCGTTGGCTCCAGTGTCTGGACCTCTAGTCTTGAGCCCATCCCATAAAAGCGTACTGTTAATCTGAGCAGCTACCGACGGTAGCGATCGAGATGGGCCCATACAATTCTGTCCGTGAAATATAGAGAGACAGGTACTGGGCGGTGGTCGGTTTCATGAAAGCCCTGAGGCCGAACAAATCTGGCCCATTTCCCATCAGGAGTCAAGATGAACCACAGAATTAACTGTGTTCTACACTTGTGTATTCAAGTAGAACATGCATGGATCTTAATTTGCTTTGCTGGGCATAAAGTTGGATCATGAGTTAACCAAAACGTTGTTGAGGCCGACAGCAGTAACTGGCCCGGTTTATTTTGCACTTATGTATATTCAAGTACAACATGCATGAATCTTAATTTGGACGGACAGTGATAACAAAACTGGTTATCGCTAACCTTTTGATTAAAAATATAATGCAACCCAGGGTGAAGTGTCGAAGTTGACTTGTCGCTGTTACTGTACTTCTTTAGATGTCTCACGCTTGTAGGCGAGCATCAATAATATTCACAAATAATGTGCCCAACCATAGAATAGAGAGTATATGTGATCGACGGAAAATGATAGAGAGATATGGTTATTATTTGACCGAATTAATTATGCACCACCAGAGCCAATTGTTTGTTTTTGCGGATATATAAATTAAATACACACACTTGTCTGGAAATTGTGTACGATGATTGCCGACAGGCGTTTTCATCGTGACCTGATTAAAACATGGAATTGGCAGCCACCTCATATAGATTAGTTGGGATAATTACGCAAGCTGAATTTTCTTTGAATTTTCATGGATTGTATGATAACTTATGTAATTACGACATCGTAATGAGAGCAACTATTAGAGTCCAAAGCTCAGACCACACGTATGCACGCAAAGCTATACCTAATATTAGGTTGGTTTGGTTTGTGTATATGTCTGGATGATATTCGGTTGCTATTTTTTATAGCGTTTACGGACAAGTGAGGTATAAGATGTTAATACAGAAATATTACTTAAACATTCAAATGGTTAGATCCGGCTAATTTAACTGGTTGAAGAAAGCTATCCATCTTTTATTGTTGATGATATAACTTAGTCGATTGTTTGATTCGGTTTTAATTTTTGGTTAGCAAGTTTTAAATGATTTTCCTCTCTAAACTATTTATTTAATTTATAATCCGATAATATCATCGTATTTATTATAATTAAATCTATAAAATAAGAACTAAAATAACTATATTTAACTATATATGTATATAACAAGCATGACTCACTAAATTTGGGTTTATTCCATCCAAATTTTATCCAACTAAAAAGTTGGCTAATCTCATCCACCAGCTAAATAAAGATTATTTCATCCCTAAACCCACGATCCAAATTATAAGAAATAATATGTAAGCTACAAGCACAGAATTCATATTTGTACCCTTCTAATTTAGATTTGTTCTAGTATCACTACTACAGGAACCACTATCAATGACGGTTTAAAATCATCATGTTTTAAACCGTCATTGATTACTCAGAACTAATAGTCATGACTATCAGAGTTGATTTCAATCCTGATTCCAGAATCACCACTGATAGTAGACTATTATTGCTGATTTTTATTACGAACCGTCACCGATAGTGGCACCAACCTATATATATTCATTGAGTATTTCTTCTTATGTGTTAAATTCACACGTATATGTTAAATGCGCATATATGTTAAATTTATATGTATCGCTTACGTCGAATCTTATGCACATAAAATCTAAGTTAAATTAATACAATATATATTAAGTAAAATCAGAACGTACCCGTTCCGGTGGTAACCGGCATCCCTAGTTTATGCATTTACAGGGGGTTCAGTTATATACAATAATTGATATTCATTTTCCTTTTCTTGCACTTCTTTGTTTTATCATTTTAGCTCGGTCTGGCTGTCATATTAATATGCACATAATCCTGCAAGTTACAAGCACTATTTAGTACCTCTTAATTTCACAGCTACCTCTGATTTTATTATAGCAATAGCTGGTGGATGAATAATATAATTATGCCTTCCCTACTTTATTGTTTTTTCAAACAACTAATTAGATTAGATGCACATATCACTACGGAAAAACAGGATTTTGCCTAGTGCCGTATGCACTCAATAAATAATACTTAGCAAACCCGCTGTCGGCGAATAGGGGTTCGCCAAGTGCTTTTTATTGGGCACTCGACGAACAAGTTTGCCGAGTGCCACATGGGACACTCGGCAAAGAAAAGCGTCTAACGGTGTGTGCAGCGGCGTGACAGTCGGTTTGCCGAGTGCCGATAGTTTGGCACTCGGCAAACAATAGAACTTAAAATAAAAAAGGCATGGCGTGGCATGGCGCGCGTGGTGCCGCACGTCCGCGTGGCGGGGCGCGGCGTGGTGCCGTGGGGTGGGGTGGGGTAGGGCGTGGCGCCGAGGCGAGGCATGGAGACGGGGCGCGACGATGCAACGGCGTGCTGAGGGCGGTGATCAGGAGAGGGAGGAGGGAGTTGGGAGGGAGGGTAGTATTTAAAGGCGGGTGCGAAATTTTTTAAAAAAATTGGCGCTGGATTCGAAACAATGGAGCGGGATGCGAAAATTTTGTTTGTCGAGTGTTTGCACTCAGCAAATAGTTTGCCGAGTGTCTCAAATTTTGGCACTCGGCAAACATATTTTTCATTTTTTAAAATTTGTTCAAATGTGTTTTTCATTCTTTGATTTGATAATTTTTTGAAACATTTTCAAATTTAGTGGATAAGTTCTAAAAAACATGAATATGATTTTTTGGATAATTTAGTTTTTTATTTCATACACTTACAGTTCAAATTTGACCTGTTTCAATTTAAATGCTAGAAACATAATTAATTAACTAGAAATAGCTAACTGACCTAAAAAGGATAAATTTTTTCATGGGATAAGATACGCTGTATTTTGATTGTAGAAAAAGTTTTAAGTTCAAATGAAGATTTAACCATCGATTTATTTTCAAATCTATCCTATTTCTTCTTTAAATTCTAATTCGTCCTCAGAGAATCTCCGGTTTTGTTAACATCCTACGTGACAACTTTCTCAAAATATTTTTAAATTTTTATCATACCACCTACATATCATATCATAACAGCATGACAGGTCTCGTGTTTTTTTGACTTCATTTAATTTTTTTAGAATTAAAAAATCATTAAGCTCCACGTTGCCGATCTAGTGTCACAACCTAGATTTTTCAAAATTTCTTTCAATTTAGTGGATAATAACTAAAAATGGACTCAAAAACATGAATATGATTTTTCTATAAATTTTGGTTCATTATTTCAAGCACTTGCAATTTAAATTTTACCTATTTCAAATTAAATTCTAGAAACATACTTAATGAATTTAAAATAGCAAACGGGCCTAGAAAAATACAAAAAATTTACATGGAATAAGATATATTATATTTTGAGTGGAGAAAAATTTTTAAGCTCAAACCAAATTGCAAATATCACATAAGCTCGAAATATTTTTTTTCACATAAAATGATGAGTCTCTTGGGTTTGCCGAGTGTAAACACTTGGTAAACCTAGGAATTTTTTTTGCCCGCCCAAACACGCCATCGTGATGTCCGTTGGTATCGATTTTTTTCGTTTTTTGCCGAGTGTTAAACTTCGCCGAGTGTATTTTTCGCTGTTCACCGAGTGTTTTTTGTTCACCGAGCGTATTTGGCCGGTTCTCGGTGAACAACCCTCTTTGTCGAATGCCCGAAAAAATACACTTGGTAGAGAGCTATTTTCCCGTAGTGTATATATACACACGCCCCAAGCCAGCTTAATAATAAGTTGCAGCGTTCCTTGCACTATTTTGATGATTATTTTATAGATAGTCATAGCCTTTAATTATGCAGTATATATGTGGTATATAGGGCTTAATTTATTTATGCCACTGTCAGTGACGGATCGTGTTTACGATCCGATAATGATAGGTAAATTTAAAAGCTTAATATCTTTATGTTTATGAACACGCTCATTACTTGTAGTAAGTTTGTGTATTTAAATAAATTTTGGATATGATCGCGCGCTCTCCAAAATTTATTTAAATACACGACCAGCGCCGTGTGGCCGTTCGTGTTGGCGAGACCTGATCCGAACTCCACGCGTGCTCGCACGAGCGGATCGGAGACAAGAGACCGAATTTCGGGCTGCGCGTGTTCGCGCTCGCGCGCACGCGGACAAATCAAGCGCTTGAACCGTTCGTGCTGCGCGCGAGCGTTCGCTTGGAATTCGGAATCCACCGATATCGCTCGCGCGTGCCAGTCTGAAGGGTTCCAAAAACGTGCGTGAAACTGAAACCCTCACGTAGTCACGTGTCCTACTCGAATGCATTTTGGATATTGGGTGACATAACTAATTCCAGACCTAATTGGATTGCCTGTAGTTCCACCAGTGTATATAAAGGAAGAAAAGAGAAGAGAAGAGGTTAAGACTAATCATTGCTAACACAAACAAATATTAGAAATTAATCCACTCTGATCGGCACTGAAAAGGGTGCATATCGCAATCCATATAATGACAAACACAAAACATCGCAAGTCAAAGAATTAGAAGAAAAAGAGAAGTCATCTATAATGACTTTATAAAACGGTCAGTAAATCAATTTTATTTTGAAATCCTATAAGTGACACATCGGCTAAGTTCTTTATTTATTAGAAATCCTAACATATATATATACCCTAACAGCATGTCAGCATGGCCCCAAGCAGCTACCTTCGTGCTCTCCCACCCACAGCTAGAACCACAAGTTAGCACACCGTGCCAACATGCGTTTGATGACTCGCCACCTCCTCCTCCTCCTCGCCACCACCCTCCTGCTCTTGGCTGCTTCGGCGGCCGGAGCCCAGGGGGAAACAAAGAGTAAGCTCACTGGTTTATTGCTTGTTCCCTCGAATGCATGTCTCATCATGTGATGCAGTGCATGCGTCTATCACTTTTTGTTACTAATTTGATCGACCGGCCGGCCGGTTTTCGATCACCGTTGCAGAGAACGAGGAGGAGTTCAGCTACGACCACGGCGCGGAGAACGGGCCGGAGCACTGGGGCGAGATCAACCCGAACTGGACCAAGTGCGGCACGGGCAAGATGCAGTCACCCATCGACCTCCCCCATGAGCACGTCAAGGTGATGTGCAGGCTCGGCTACCTCAACTACTCCTATCGCGCCGCCGAGGCCTCCATCGTCAACCGCGGCCACGACGTCATGCTAAAGTTCGAGGGAGCCGCCGGGACGGTGGTGATCGACGGCACGGCGTACTATCTCAGCCAGCTGCACTGGCACTGGCCGTCCGAGCACACCGTCGACGGCCGGAGGTGCGTTTTTCCATTCTTCCATTGACGGCGCGCGGTTATGTGTGTCAGACCGTCGACGTCATCGTTTGGCATCGCCGTGCTAAGTGTGTGCACACAAATGCTCACCGAGACTCGCGTACGTGCATGCAGGTATGACCTGGAGCTGCACATGGTCCACGAGAGCGCCGACAAGAAGGTCGCCGTCGTCGGCCTCCTCTACGAGGTCGGTCGTCGCTCCGACGGCTTCCTGCGAAAGGTTCGTCCGGCCACTCACACTCGACCCCAACGCGCAGCTTGCTAGCGACGTGCGTTTCGTGTTGCTAGGGCGCCCTAGCTAGGAGCTCCGATCCTACGCGATAAATTCAGCTCGCTATACGAGTAATCTGATGTGATTCTTGCAGATGGAGCCTTACCTTAGGATGATAGCAGACAAGAAGGACAGAGAGGAGAAGGTGGGGGTGATTGATCCCAGGGGTGCAAGGGGTAGGGACAGCCTGTACTACCGCTATGTGGGATCACTGACCACGCCACCTTGCACGGAAGGGGTGATCTGGACGATTACCAAGCGGGTAGGTTGATTTTGTTCTAATACAACATATCTCTATAGTTTTTAATTTTTT
>ASSH01052437.1:0-16696 GCA_000418225.1 Zizania latifolia
TCACGCGCTCCTCCTCCTCGGCGCGCTCGGCGTCCAGCGCCCACGCGCCGGCGCCGCCGAGGCCGCCCCAGGCCTTGGACATGGCGGAGATCTAGGGTTTGGCGCTTGTCCTGGTCGGAGAGGAATGTCGCCGTGGAAGAAGGCACGACTACGAGGAGGGCGGAGGCGCCCCGCGACCGCTTGCGGGTTGGCGATGGCGATGCGGAGGCGAGAACCTGAAAGCGTGGCTCGCGCGGTGGCTGCGACTGCTTGCGGGAGTCGATGGGGTGGGTGGCTTGCCTTCTCTTGTTGCCTTCTCTATTATATTATATTATCTTTAATCTACTTCGATTCGATTCGAATACGAATAGATACTACATGGAAATAACAGTCAGTTAGGGATTTCGTATTTTTATTGGGTTTTTAGAAGGCATGGTCAAGGCAAAGTAGTTTCTTTCGCCACGCTTTAGAGTCTTTCTATGATTTTATCTTTAATCTCTCTTTCTATTTCTATATAGTAGAATAGAAAGACTCTTTCTTACAAGAGTCTTTCTATTTCTATATAGTAGAATAGACAGCGGCCATAGCTCTCCGGTGACAGACTGACAGCGGCCGCAGCGGCTGATCGGGAGACGACCGTGCATCTCCCTAATACGTTGTTTCAATTTATAATAATCTAACTTATTGTTTTAAAATAAATATACAAACAAATAGTTAGCTTAGATCAGTTTATTATAATTTAAAATCTAGATTATAGTAATATACTAAGTAATGAGCTAATATTTCCACTTATTATTTTAAAAATACTAAAATATACATTACGAAATTATTCTATCAAACAACTCAATTTATTTTCCTCGAGACTATTATTAATTAGTTAACTTATTATATTCTCCCTATAGCTAGATTATAATACACTTTATAGAAATTGTTCTATCAAACAACTCAATTTATTTTCCTCGAGACTATTATTTAGTTAATCTCTACCTATAATGTAGTTTATAATAGTTTCAAATTAAAACTGGGCTTCAGCCACTCGTCATTTCACTTCCTCCTTGTGCTCTGGAAAGGATGCTTCAGGTTGCTTTCTCCTTTTGCTTCCTTCCTTTTTACCAAGAGATCTATCTCCCTTTTCTTTCATAAAGGCCCTCTTTGTGCTTCCTCCAACGAAAGTCCACGGAAACTTCTGCCTTTGTGGTATTTGGAATAAGGTCATATTTAATCCGTGCCGCACCTTGATTTGCACCGTCCACGGAGATGCGCAGCGAGTTGTGGCTAACGATATTGTGATGATCATTTGGGCCTCGTAAAGTTCAGTTGAATACCCAGGAAGGTCAGCATCTTTAGTTGGGGAGTTTTGGTTGGCCTTCCTGAGTTTGCAATTTCATTCTCTTCCCCTTTCTGAAAAGGAGAAAACAAAGTTAGGAGCATGTTGAATACTCTTAATCTACCTACAACTCTGGATTCAAAATTTCTTACAGTTAAGTTTAACCAACTCCAATAAATCTTGAATCTGGGGTTGTGGCAAACATGGCTGAAATATACCAATCAGCCAGTTATACAGGAATGACAATTCCAACTTCCAGTTCAGACACTGGTACACATTGGTTTGCTGCTTAAAAGAGAGATTATTGGTTTCCCATTGTTGGTTGAGCATTTCTGAAACAAATTCACAGCATCAGCTTCAGAGCAACACAACTTGTTATAGACAATGGTTGTGGGCTTGTGGCTAATGGAGTTCATGCTCATGATGCATCAAATGCTTGAAACCCATAAGAGGTGAAAACATTATAACATAACATGGAGCTAAATGAGTAAAATTCTAGTGCAGCATGAAAAATGGAGCAAGACTACATGTCAAACACCCAAGAAAAACACAAGTAACGAACTCATGAAAGCTAGAATTGCATTCTATGAGGGTAAACAAATGCAAAGAATGGATTAGTATGGTTTGGTGAATAGATCGAGGCAACCACATTGAACAGCAAAAATTGTATATACTTACTTCCAACAGACAATTAGGCAATCTCATTACAAAACAGAACAAAAACAATCACATTGACCATGATTGATGCATGTCCAACTAGCTAACCAGCAGAAAGTTGATATAAGCATCAAATAGGTTTGTCAAGCAAGCAAACCACATCCCACATAGTGCTAGCTTGTACTCTCAAACAAATAAGCTATCATTGTACTAGTGTTGCGTCGAGCTCAAAAGAAGGTTCATCTAAAACATATCAACAGTAGGGGAAAATTGAATTGAACACATGACAATAGATGGCACCTTTTAGCCAAATCAATTGCAAACAGATTTAACTTAGTCGTGAATATGACAAAGTATGCAAATTCACTTGAAGAGAAAAGTGTCACTACAATTTCACATGAGCAACCCCTAAAACTCAACACATAATAACAACTACAGAGCATTTCGCAGAGTAAACAAGGAAAATTCTCATGGTGGATATGCTCCATCCAGTTTACTGGATGATCGAATTGATGACACCGGCACCGACAGTCTTGCCACCCTCACGTATAGCAAACCTCATTCCCTGCTCACAAGCCACGGGCTGGATGAGCTCTACAACCATCTTGACACGGTCACCGGGCATGCACATCTTCGCCTCCTCATCCTTGTCATTCATAATCTTTGTGACATTCCCTGTCACATCAGTAGTCCGCATGTAGAACTGAGGGCGGTAACCAGGGAAAAACGGTGAGTGGCGTCCACCCTCATCCTTCTTAAGAACATACACAACTGCATCAAACTTAGTGTGTGGTGTGATGGAACTAGGCTTTGCAAGCACCATGCCTCTCTCAATATCCTCCTTCTGCATACCACGGAGCAGCAGACCAACATTGTCCCCAGCCATGGCATCATCCATGGTCTTCTGGAACATCTCGACACCAGTCACTGTGGCGTTGCGAGTGTCCCTGATACCAACGATATCGACCGTGTCTCCAACTTTGACAGTGCCACGCTCGATACGCCCAGTGGCGACGGTACCACGACCAGTGATGGAGAACACATCCTCAACAGCGAGCAAGAATGGGAGGTCAGTCTGCCGCTGTGGAACAGGGATGTAGCTATCCACGGAATCAATCAACGAGAAGATTCCGTCGACCCACTCGTCATCGCCACGCTTAATGGCAGGTTTGGCCATGAGGGTCTCGAGCGCTTTCAGGGCGGAGCCAGCGATGATGGGCACGTCGTCGCCATCGTACTCGTAAGAAGAGAGCAGGTCGCGGACCTCGAGTTCGACGAGCTGGAGCAGCTCCTCGTCATCGACCTGGTCCTTCTTGTTGAGGAATACAACAATCTTGGGGACACCAACCTGCTTGGCGAGCAGGATGTGCTCCTTGGTCTGCGGCATGGGCCCGTCGGCGCCGGAGACGACGAGGATGGCGCCGTCCATCTGGGCGGCTCCGGTAATCATGTTCTTGACGTAGTCGGCGTGGCCGGGGCAGTCGACGTGCGCGTAGTGGCGGGTCTCGGTCTCGTACTCGACGGTGGCGGTGTTGATGGTGATACCACGGGCACGCTCCTCGGGTGCGGCGTCGATCTCGTCGTACTTCTTAGGCGCGCTTCCCCCAACAGAGGCGAGCGCCATGGTGAGCGCCGCCGTGAGCGTGGTCTTGCCGTGGTCGACGTGGCCGATGGTGCCGATGTTGATGTGCGGCTTGGTGCGCTCGAACTTCCCCCTCGCCGCGCGCACCACCAGCAGCCCCGGGCGCCTCCCCGAGCTCCCAACCGCCGCCGCCGTCCGCCGGACCCGCGCGGGCGCGCAGAACCCGACGGACCCGGACAGCGGGACCCGCGGCTTGGAGGAGGAGGTCGAGAACACCAGCGAGGTCGACGCCGATGCGGAGGCGATAGAGGCGATAGAGGCCATGGCGGCGGTAGGCGGCGGCGAGAAGGAGTGGGAGGATTTGGGGATGGATAGGGAGAGGAGGCGAGAGGGGGGAGGGGTTTGCGCTGCTTATCTAGAAGCGAAGGGGAGGAGGGGGATAAGGGAGGGCCGAATCTTGAGGCGCTCGGCGCCCCGCGCGGCGCCGGGTGGGTGAGTGCGTGTCCCGCGGAGCTCTCGTGTCGGGGCGGTGCAGCAAAAAATGTGGGCAAATTTCGGCCGTCTTTGCGGCGTTTGCGCCAGAAAAATCGCAGTTGAGGCCCCGGTTTGGCCTCGTCGCGGTGAACGCCAGCCTCTCTCTTTTTTTTTGCGGCGGTAACGTTGGTCTGATACTCTGATGAGTGGTTTCTCGCGCTGGTTTTGGGTGGCTTCTGCAGGAGCACGTAAGCGGCTCTACGGCGGTGGGCAGTCCACGGGTGTCACGCAGGGTTCACTGTTTTGTTTTGTTTTGGGAATAAACTTCGTTTGGCAGCGGTGTCACCGAGTTACGTGAAATTCGTGTGAATATCCCCGGGAACAGCATGAAATTTGGGTAAATATACATATCATATGACGGCATAAGTGTTGTAGGATATGGAGGCTAGTGGCGGAGACGAGTATAGAATAATTAGGACTTAAAACTAAGACTGTCTCTTTAATTATTCTTAAAATTCTACTAAAAATTATGAACATCTCGACGTTATGACGTAAATTATATTGTTGAGCCCTGTGTTGGTTAAATTGTGGCTCCACCTTTGTAGAGACATTATCAGTGACGGAGCCAAGAGATTTTTTTAGCTCGGGTAAATCTAACTACATTAGTACTCTCTCCATCCAAAAATCTTCTACCTATTACATTTTTAACTTTTTCCAACAATGTTATGCCTATTTGTAGTTTACCAAGACAAGAGTATTAAATGAGCATCGTTTAGCGGCTGGAATAAATGAGCATCGTTTAGCCAGCTTAATTAGTCTTCCATTCTCCGCTGTTCTGCAACCGATTCATATTCCTCTGCCCGGCAAGATGGACAGCGAGCTCGAGCCAGCGGTCGCCGAGAGCAAGCGCGAGGGCGACGATGAAGCAATGGTCGCTGTCCTTGAGAGCGAGCAGCAGTGCGAGGGCGACGACGAAGCAGTATAAGAATCTGACTCTGTCCGGTATGTGCTTGATTCTTGGCTACCGACACTGAAGTGCCAGATTCCCAATTCGCTATGGCTGTTGCGGAGAGCGACGATTCTTACGTTGCTGCAGGCGGTATGGTCATGGGTGCACTCCATGCCGAGGACGATATGCACGAAACTGTCCATACACTTCTGCACCTCGCATCGATTAAGGAGTTCAAATACCAGATCAACAAGGAGGCATATAAGGTCGCCAGCTTAATGTTGCCTATCATGCTTCCTTGCTTGTATGGAAACCACGATGAGGATGTCCTCAATGCTGCAAGGACCATACTTTGGACGGCGCATGGCTACGTGCATGGACTACTTGGTTCGTGATGAAGTTAACAAGAGCAAGTAGCAATTGATATTTTTTGTTTCATGCAAGATTATGTTAATCATTTGGTTCAAGATACTCCTATTGTAATCAGCTAGACTCAAGTATGTTTCATGCATCATTATAATAATCATTCCGTTAGGCACATGATTTGACAAACACCTAATAATCTAACCAACAAATTGCAATGCTTCGTTGTAAAGCTCTGTAGCACAGTGCAAGCTAGTGGGAAGATTGCCTTGCATCTCCAATGTTTGCTTCTTCATGTGTGGGATGTTATAGTGCTGCCCTCCATTGTGTCTCATGATTTCCATCATGCACGCATACTGTGTAAGAAAAATCCGGTTAGCCTTTGTCACTTCGTACTGCTCAAAAGATTGATTAACCTTTGCCACAATTTCTTCAATATTGTTTGGAGTGCCCTTCTCAAACAAAGCTTGGATCGCAGCAAAAAATCCAAGATCTAACACATTAAGATCGGGTGAGTTGGGAGGCTGACACGTCAATCGTATGTCCCACCCATCTGCTTGTGCAGCTTGGATAAATTCTTGGTCGTTAATGGCAATGTGTGTCTTCGCATTGTCCTGTTGGATGAATATGGGCAATCTTCTTTCCTCTGATGGCCACTTGTCCTTGATAGCAGACAGGACTTTGTTTAGAAGGAATTGTGTGCCAACTCATGCATGCAATGCAATAGTAGTACTCCTTGGTGAGTCTATTTAATGCATCAGAAGATTTAATGCATCAGAAGATTTAATGCAACTGTTGAGATGCCTTTTTTTTCTTGGTCTTGATGCAAAAAGTAATAGGTCCAAGATTTTTGGATGGAGGGAGTATTTGATATAAAAATTATACTTTTAATCTCTAAAATAATACTAAGATTCTATAGTGCATTCGCCGACAAGCCCAGGCGGCTGCCCGGGGTGGCCGGGAGGTGGCTCCACCACTGGACATTACCGTATATAGAGAGACGACGAATAGATAAGTGACTCTTAGGATAGCCGATCGACTAATATTTTACTCCCCTGTCTCAAATTACAACCATCTTTGGGCATTGGCACATTAACCAAGATAAGAGGTGAAATGCCTAGAATACCCTTTCGAAGAAAAGCCACCGGTCCACCCGTTGCCTGTAGTCTCTTCCCGTTTGCCCACCGGTCAGCCGCCGCCGCCGTCGATCGCCCGTCGGCTCCACCCGCTGCTCGCCCATCGCTTAAGCCCGGAGTAGAACCGTTGCACGTACAACACCGTCGCGTGCTTGTCACCGTCCGTCGCCGATCACCACAGACAAGCCGTAGTCGAGCGAGAAGTCATTGTTGCCATAGAGACTGAGCGGGAAGTCATCGTTGCCGTAAGAGGCATGCCCGCAGGCTCCGCCCATCGGCTTCGATCGCTCGCTGCCGTTGTTCGTTAGATCCACGACTACAAGTTCCACGCTACAGACGCACGCCTGGCTATCGTGCCTGCTTCAGCCACCGTCGTCGGTCGGCTGTCGTCGTCGGTGGGGAAGGGGAAGAGGTGGAGGAGGGAGAAGAGGGGGAACAGTAGATTTGCGGCGTGGATCTTTGGAAGAGTACGCGGTTTGTCTGGTTTGTGCTGTGGAACAATAGATAGGGGTAAAATGGAGAGATTTGGAGGAAAATTATAGAATTTGTAATATTTGAGAGAAATTTTAAATAGTAGAAATGGTTGTATTTTGGGACGGAGGAAGTAATATTAAGTGAGTCACATATTAATACGGACATCATATCATAACAGATAGCTAGTCTGATAAAACCACTAGAGTTAAGTAGTCAGAAAAAATCAATCTTTTAAACTTTTTACCAATTTTATAAAAAAAGTATTAACAACATGTTTGTTGGCGTAATACAGAATTACGCAATAGGTTTTAGTATTTAAGAACCTCGAAGGGTTCACTGAATAAGCTAGGGTTCGAACAGTGCTCTAGGCCTCCGAATGGATAATAACCTTCGAGCAAGAGTAGTATTGACTTGTACTCCGTCCGTTCGATTCGCCTCCACCCTGCAGGGGGGTATTTATAGGTACAATTATCATGGGGTAATACGAAGTTACCCTCTACTTGTAACCGACTATTATAGCATGAACAGTGAATTTACATAGGGGTAGTTTAGTAACTCTCCGTGTGAACGAACCCAAGTTTATGTCTTGTCGGAGGGGACAGGAATACCACGGTTTTGGAGTCCCATGTTAGGTGGTCTTGGAGGCCTCGCACATTGCAGGCCAAAGGGGGCTTCATCGAGAGCTCGAGCGGAGTACTGATCTGCTCCTCCGAAAGGGGCTTCGCAACTACTGTCATTGGAGTCCTGTCAGGGTAAAGCAATTTCCCCCAACAGTAGCCCCTTGCACGTAGCCCTTCTGCCGAAGGGGTAAAGCGCGCCCTCTATATATGACAGTTCCTTGCATCTTCCTCCGGAGGCCAAGGCGTCGGAGCCTAGGGCTTCGAAGCTTAAAACCTTGGCTGCCGTCTTTTAGAAACGGGTCCACTCCGATCATTAAATGCCTGGCGGGGGCTGATGGGACGCCCTCGAAACTCCAAACGATGCCTAGCGTGGCCAATGGCCCGAAAACGAACCGTTGCCGCAAAGGAGCGCGCTATCCTATTTTACCTTGGCCCTACCTATCATAGACTCCGGAAGGTACGCGCGGGGTGGTAAAAAACGGCTTAGGGCGGAACGCCGCACGCTTCTTACTGCCTATATAAACCCCTTTACTTTCCTGGGCTCATTTACACTTTTCAGCATCCTTAGCTCTTGCTCTAGACTCTCCTTCATTCTGAGCCCCTAGCCTCTCGCTCTCGGAGCCCTAAGTTTCTTTAGCCTCTGTCCTCCCCTTCGCTCAGGATCCAAACCAGACTAGCGAAGATGCCGAAGAAGGCTTCGGTGGTGAAAAGCCTCTCCCTGGGTGGTGGGTCCAGCTCCGTGTAGAACCAGGCAGCAGCGGCGGCAGCGGCGAAGCACTATGGGCCGTTCGACCTCTGACCTCCGTCGGAGAAGTTCGAGCAAACCTTAGAACTTAAGAAGATAAGGTCCACGTTGGACTCCACCAACGAAGCCTGCGCCGGCAAGGTCCTCAAGAAGGTCGACCTTCGCGTCATGAAGAATGACATCACGAGGCGGTGGTCTTCGAGGCCTTTTTCAAGGCGGGGCTCGAGGTCCCAGCGGAGGCGCTCTTGGGCGAAGTGCTGCAGATGTACAATCTAGAGCTCCCCCAACTGTCTCCGAACGCCATAGCTCGGCTCGCCATCTTTGAGTGGGTCATGAGGGCAGAGGGGTGCGAGGGCCGAGCGGACGTCTTCGCGGCCCTTCATGACGCCAACTGCCAGCCCAAGAAGCAGACCTACGAGGATGGAGCCGTCAGAGCCTTGGCCTTGGGCAGCGTCAACTTCTAGCTCCGCAAGGAGTTCGGTGACTCCTTTCCGGCGAGAGCTTCGAACGATCGTTGGTACTCAAGGTGGGACTAGCATTAGTTCTACATCTTCGTAGGAGTGGACTCTCCCCTCCGCAGTACCAACGCCCTTATCTCGTACCGCCGCTAAGCCCAGGTGATGGCAGACTCCGTAACCATCAAGTCCTAGGTCCAGCTGCTGCAGAGGGTGACTCGGAGGATAAGTATGAGGGATCTCGTGGAGGAGTTTATCACCCTCTGGATCAGCCCCCTCGGGCACATATGGCCGAAGGGCCTTTTCCAAGACTCCGTAGCTGGCGACCTAAAGGAGATCCCTTCAGAGTTCCTCGGTAAGGCTTCGAACCAAAGCCCTTGAATTTTAGACATTTAGTTCAGCAATCTTAATTATTGGGCCCCGTTGCACTACAGCTAAGCGGGACATGCTGACGCTGGAGGAGGCAGTCAGGGCAGCGAAGCGCATCGTAGGCGCTCTGACCGTGGATGAACGAAGCCGGTGCCTCGCCCTAGTCGGGACCTGGGAGAGGTACAACCGGGTATGGGCCCGACTAGGGGCCGACGAGGTGCTGGTGCTCCTAGATCCCACCCCTTCAGAGGGGAAGAGGAAAAGGACTGACGACAACGATGAGCTGTAGGGTTCGTCGCCTCAACGCTCGCGGAGCCTGTCAGGCTCCGGAGGGCCGTCCGAGCCCCTGGCGATCGTAGCCTCGGAGGTTAGCTCTCTGCCGCCACGGAGCCCAGCCCCCGAGGTCGGGGTTGAAGATGCCCCCGCAGCAACAGTGGCGGATCAGGATGCAGAAGCCTCCTTCGAAATTAATTGGGGCGACCTCTTCGCTCCTCCAGGTCTGCTGGATCTCACTCCAATTGCCGAGGCCAGAGGTAATTAAGCATCTTCATATTTCTCGACAGTCTTCGCAAATGCTTAGTTTTTTAACTTAGCATTTTTAGCAGATGTCGCCGCAGGTGATGAAGGGAACCTCGACAACCGTCAGGATGACATCATCGAGGTTGTCGATGAGACGGGGTCATCGAGTCGCAGTAGCAGCAGCAGCGAAGGGGGCAGCGGGGGGTCCCACGAGGGCTCCTCCGCTGATGAAGACAATGATGACGACGGCGACGATGGCGCAGATGACGAAGCCGCTACACCAACCCCTTCAGCCGCTGGTGTGGGAGCAGCGGGCTAGAGCTCCCCTCCGGAGAGGGCGTTGAACAGGGTCCCCCTGTTGCGACCCTTCGTCTCGTCGGGGACATCGGTTGGGAACATGGTGTCCTAATTCTTGCGAGGCAGCGAAGGCTTTGCTAGCAGCGACTTGATAGCAGAGATGGGCCACTACCGCCACACCGATCTCACCGCAGCCGTCGAAGAGGCCCTACTCCAGGTAACGAGGCCGAAGAGGGGTTCGTCAGGCACTTATGTTTTTCTTGTAGTCTTAACTTTTCTTTTTGTGCCACAGACCTTCGCATTGCTCCACGGGGCTGCCCTCGCCATTGATCGCCAGGAGGACCTCATGGCGAGGGACATCCGTAGCCACCGTCGGCATGCCTCGGAGGCCACCCAGCGTCAACATCAGGCCGAGGTGGCAGCCGAGGGGCTCTGGGCCGAAGCCCAGAGAGAGCGCGAGGCCCGGGCAACAGCGGCTTCGGAGGCTGAGGTGCTCCGTCAGGCCAACAAATCCTTAGAGGCCAAAGTCGAGCGGCTCCGTGCCGCCAACTTAGCCTTGGAGACAGAGAGGGCCGAAGTCAAGCGGCTCCGCATCGCTAATTTGTCCTTGGAGACGAAGAGGGCCGAAGCCACCAAAGAGGCGGACCGGACCATCTCTACACTTAAGGACGTCCTGGGGCACTTGGGGACCGAGTGTCGGACCCCCAGCTTCGACGCCAGGGACCCCGTGCGCCATCGCCTCGGCTTCCTTCGTACCGCCGCTCGCATAATGGTGGACACCTTGGTGGGCTTCGCTCAGACGACGGGTAGGGTCGCCGACCAAGGGGCCCTCCGGCTACTTCATGAGGCCGGGTGCCATCATCTTGCGGCGGCGACCTCCGGTGGCAAGGTGGTGTTCGGATGCCCTCGCTTGGTTTCACCGGCTCCGGAGGTTGCTGCGGTGTGGCGTCCACTCCAAGAGCCCTAGAAGGCCCAAGCGCGGGAGGCGGCCCTCGAGCCCCAGCAGGCCGCTCGTCGCTGTCGCGCAGCGCAGCACCCTTCGCCTGCTAGAGCGAACCCTCCTCCTTCGAAGGTGTAGATTTTAGGGCCCCCTGTAATACTTAGCAGCATTTACAATATAACTTCGTATCAAGTATGCTTAATGAAATACGGGGGTATTTTGAATTCAGGCTTGAGACATGAATGTTGAACTTGATGTCAAGGTACTCGAGGCTTCGAAGGCACTTCACCAACAGTGGGTAGTGTACGAGGTGTCTAGACCCGACGGCCGCCCTCGGTTCATGATGCCGCGTGGCCCCACCGGCGAAGTCGTTCACGATGTGGCCCAAGAGCTACTAGTCTCCATTAAGACCGAGCCCCTTCGCAGCTCTTCCTCTTCCCTAAGCCTAAGTGTTTTTGAAGTTGCCCCCGTAGCCGGGAGTGTTCAACCTTCAAACGTGCCCGCAACGGACAACGATGAAGCCCTAGACTTCTCGGCCTTTGATGTGAAGCCACCTGCGACTCGGATTTGGGCTGATATGCAAGAAGAGCGGAAGGCCTCCCGAGCAGCGAAGCTAGGACGGTCTCACTCCGACGGGGGTTCGTTGAGCCGTGGTGGCTCTCGTCATAAGAAAAGTAGCAAGAAGCAGGGGTCCACCTTTTCAGCGACACGGGCCCGCTGGCTGTTAGATTTTGATAGCGTTTTTTCGTAAAGCAAGTATTCGAAGAGTATTGATGTACTTCGCAGTTGTATTTATGACTTCGACTTTTAATGAAATTCATTATTGTTTGGGCTTCACACGAATTTTAGACTTTGTACTCGTAACGTGTACTTCGTTTAATTCTGTTGTGGAGAAACCATGCTGAAGCACGTCCCGGCTGCATGCATAGGTGTCAGTCCCCCCCCTTGCGTGGAGCAGCTGTGAAGTTCGCTGTGTAGCCGTTGCGCATAGTATTTTTTATGGAAGTGCATGATATGTATGCATAAGGCTTTGCTTCGAACAACAGGCTTCGAACTCAGGGTCACTTTGGATCAATTTAGATGGTTCGAGTGTTTACCCTCGGAATTCATTTGTTTATACCGCTTCGGGCCCGGAGGCACTTTGCAGCGGTAATGGTGGAGCGGATGGCACTAAGATTTTTAGGGTCCGGAACGGAGCCCAAAGTCAGTGCCATTAGCTATACTTCGGGGAGCGACCCTCGAACATTGAGCTTCGGGTTTCACTGCAGTGTGCGATGCACACTCTGCGTGTTAGACTTAGTTTGTCTCGCGTCGAGCCGGTGGCATCGGGTAGCGGAATATAATAAAAAACTGCAGTGCTCACTCCGGATATTTTCTGCAGAGCACTTTTTTGTGAAATGACCTCGTTAAAGGTTTATTCGAAGTTGCTTCGCATAGTACTTAGAGTGTAATTAGGCATAGTATCACCAGAGGTGCTCCGCATACTAACTATGCTTCAGCTCCTCCCCTTCTAGAGTGCTAAGCCTAAATGATCCCGGTCGATTAGAGCGAAGTATGATGTAGAGGCCTTCCTATTTATTGCTCAACTTTCCGGGCGATAAGACGGCTTGGAGTACTAGGTGACTTGGCAGCAAGGGATTTGGCTTCACCTTGAGGTCAAACCATGTCTTCGTCTGAGCTTGGTACTTCGCTAGATTTGCCACGGCTCGAAGGCGTGTCTCTTCAGATACATCGAGCGAAATTTCACGCTCATTACTGGCTTCGGGTAGCATCGCTTGCAGGGAGCCTCCCTTTAGCTCCGTCGGGGTCATAGCCTCGTCACCGAATAGTAGCTGAAAAGGAGTGAAGCCCGTTGACCTCGATTGAGTGGTGCGGATGGACCACAAGATCTTAGATAATTCATCGACCCATAGTCCCTTTACGAGGCCAACGATCCGGCGATTGAGGCCTGCCAAAATATTACCATTGGCTTATTCAACGGCTCCGTTGGATTGCGGGTGCCTGACAGCAGCGAAGCACAATTCGGTGCCTAGGCCCTCACAGAAGTCCCTGAATGGCTCCATATCAAACTAAGTGCCGTTATCGATCGTGAGCTGCTTCGGTACTCCGAACCTGCAAATTATATTTTGCCAGAAAATTTTTTGGACATTCTTCGAAGTGATTGCGGTAAGGGGTTCGGCTTCGACTCACTTCGAGAAGTACTCAACCGCCATAACCGTGAACTTTAAGTTCCCTTTGGCATGCGGGAACGGCCTGATGAGGTCCATACCCCATCGAGCTAACAGCCACACCGGCGCGATGACTTGCAGCAGAGTCGACGGTTGATGGCTTCGTCTTCCCATCCATTGACAGCCTTGACACGTGCGGACAAGGGCTTCGGCATCGGCTATTATTGTGGGCCAATACAGTCCTTGACGAAGTGTCTTCCCGGCCAACGTTCGGGATGCGAGATGGCTCCCGTAGAGGCCTTCGTGAATGTCATGAAGCAATTCCTGGCCTTCGAATGCGGGAATGCAACGCAGGAGCGGAGCACACACGTCGGACTTATATAGCGAGCCCCCTATGATATTTTAGTTGTGAATCCTACGTTTGAGCCTTGCGGAGTCAGCTCCGTCTGGATCAACGCCTTCATCAAGCAGCATGGCCATGATAGGGCTCCGCCAGTCTTCATCTACGTAGAGTACTTCGACCGTCGTTGGCTTCGTTGTTGATGGAGTGTGAATTTCTTCATAGAACACTCCGGCTGGGAGTTCCTGGCTTCCAGCAGCCGCTTTGGTGAGGACGTCTGCTTGATGATTCTCGCCCCTCGGAATACTTCTAATGGAAATACCCTTGAAAGCTAGCTCTGCCTTGCGGACCTCTGCCAAGTACTAAGCGAGGTCCGGGTGCCGAGCTTGAAAACTTTTATCTACATGGCTAGCTACAATTTAGGAATCAATTTTTAGAAGCACTCTAGCGGCGCCTAATGCCCTTGCTTTTTGGCTAATAAAATGCCTTCGTACTCGGCGATATTATTTGTAGCTTTAAAATTTAACATAGCAGAATACGAAGCCCTTTGGCCAGAGGGTGAAATAATTACATGTCCTGCGCCTGCACCGGTGGCCTGATAGGCTCCGTCAGAATAAATAGTCCAAATACCTTCGCTGGGAGTTTCGGGGGACTATATCGCCGATGGGGTCCATTCTGCGACGAAGTCCGTAATTACTTGTAACTTAATTGTGGTTCGCATAGTAAAATTTATTCCGAAGGGTGCCAGCTCGACCGCTCACTTGCCAATTCTACCTGTAGAATCTTTATTTCAGCGCATATCTCCGAGTGGGTAAGACGTTGGCATAATAATATTGTGTACGAGAAAATAGTGCCTCAACTTTCTCGAAGCCATGACCAAGGAGTACTCCATTTTCTCGAGCTTGGTGTATCTTGTCTTGGCTCCGGACAGGGCTTCGGAGATGAAATAAACCGATCTCTGAGCAACCTTCCCCTCGAAGTCTCCCTCGCGAACAAGGACAACACTGATGACGGAGGCCGCGACCGCAAGGTATAGCAACAATGTTTCTTCCTACAGCGGAGTCGTGAGTGTCGCTAGGTTAGCGAGGTACTCCTTGATTTCATCAAAGCTTTATTGGCACTCTGGTGTCCATGCGAAGTCTTTTGTCCCCTTCAGCGCTTTGAATATTGGCAAGCTTCGTTCGGCGGAGCGCGCAAGAAAACGGCTGAGGGCTGCGAGGCGGCCTACAAGCTTCTGGACCTGCTTTAAATTTTTAGGTGGTGCCATGCGCTGAAGCGCGCTAATTTAGGTGGGACTGGCTTCGATACCACGACTCGAAACCAAGTACCCAAGCAATTTGCCAGCGCGAGTCCCGAAGATGCATTTCTCGGGGTTCAGGCGGACCCCCACTGATCGGAGGCTTTCGAAGGTCTTCGCTAAGTATACGCTATGCTCATGCTTTTTAGCACTTTTTATTACAATATCATCCATGTAGGCCTCGACATTTTGGCCTAACTGATGCCCGAGAGCCTTGAAAATTAGCCTAGAAAAGATAGCCCCGGTATTTCTTAAGCCGAAGAGCATTCGTATATAGCAATAGACTCCCGACGGAGTAACGAAGCTTGTCTTGTCTTCGTCTTCGCGCTTCAACCAGACCTGATGGTAGCCGGAGTATGCATCAAAAAAGCTTAGTAGCTCGGAGCCTGCAGTGGCGTCGACAAGCTGATCAATGCGAGGCATAGGGTAGGGGTCACGGAGGCATGCTTTATTCAGCAAAGTGAAGTCAATTCACATGCGCCACTTCCTCGTGTTCTTTTTCTTTACAAAAACGAGGTTTGATAGCCACTCCGTGTGGCTAACTTTCCATATAACCCCTGCCCGGAGTAGCTTCTCTACTTCGGTCCTCGCCAGGTCCGTGCGCTCGGCAGATAGCTTCCGCAGCCCCTGGCGCACTGGCCTCGCCCTGGGGTTGACCAACAGGGAGTGCTCGATGACACCTCGATTGACCTCGCGGATATCTTCGTCTGACCATGCGAAGAAGTCGAGGTTGCTTCGGATTGCCCCCTTCAGCGAAGCCATGTCTTCTGGGTCCAGCACTCCTCCGAACTGGATGGGGTACTCGAGGCCCTCTTCGACGAGAACCTTCGTAATAACTTCTCCGTCGGGTCACGGTTTGAATACGGGGCCCTTGGCGTGGCCATAGGCTTCGTCTTGGGGCTACACATTATGCAACTGAAGAGGTTCGAAGGGGGTGGTATTGCCATACTCCACCCTCCGGACCACACTCTGGTCGCCTAACACTGTAAGGACTCCGTCTTGTGTTGGCAACTTCAGGCACAAGAAGTTGCAGTGCGCAATGGCTTTGAACTGATTCAGGGTCCCCCTTCCGAAGATGGCATTGTAGGCGTAGGGAGCTTTGATGACATCGAAAATGACTTCCTCTGAGCGCGAGAGGCTGCCTTCGCCGAAGGTGACTTGGAGGCCGATCTGTCCCATTGCCATGAGATGGGGGCCTGTGAAGCCTTGCAGGGACCTCGCAGCTGGGAGAAGATGCCTGCGGAGGATGCAAAGTTGATCGAAGGCGTGCGTGAAGATGATATCCACCGAGCTCCTTCCATCAATGAGCACCCGACGCACCTCGATGCCCGCGATGTCGGTGGAGATGACAAAGGGGTTCGTATGCGGGAACTTGATCCCCATGGCATCTTCGGTAGAGAAGGAGATGGGCACGTTGACTCATTCCAGCATTGTGGAGGCCGACGCCGAAGTCCCAACGTGCCCCACTTCACAGACATAATCTCGGCGTTGTTGCTTAGACAGATTGCCCAAGGCTCCACCACCCAAAATGGATAGGACTACCCTTTTCTAGGGCCCAAAATTATCTTCAACCTTCGGAGGTGGCATCAAGTTTGCCATCAGAACTCGAGCGCGAGCCTCGTCAGCCTCCGCACGTCCTATGGCTTGGACGTGCTCTGGGCGCGTAGCTTCGGGCGCTCGATCTATAGTTCCTCGGCCACCGGTTCGCTCTAAATACTCCCCTCGCAAAGCCAGTATAGCCTTACAAGTGTTGATGTTATGGCTCCGGTTCTCGCCGTGGATGTTGCAGAAGAAAGATTGGCCGGAGGCGAAGGGTCCTGCTGTTGGCTTCGCGCCAGCCCCCCACGTTGGGACATGGGGAGGCTACGCTAGCCAGCAAATTTTATTTTTTAACCCCGTTGGCCCAGGAACCCATGCGCGTGAGGGATCATGGATCGTTACCTTCTAACGCGAGATGCGCTAGTGCAGCGGAAGAAGATTTGGAGAAGCGCGTCCTCGCTCGTTT
>KE371990.1:5552-16608 GCA_000418225.1 Zizania latifolia
GGAAGATCTTTTAGATCCAAGCGTGCTGACTTGCCAGATTCTTTGGCGTGTCACATCTGAAAATTTGGAAGGGGTGAAAAAATATTGAATTATTGAATTAGCAACTTGGTCTATAGGTATCGCTTGTGTGCATCAAGCGCGAAGTCCTCAAGAAAAAACATGTACATGCTGATTGCTGAAGCTACTAGATCTGAAACTTGGAAGCAAGGAGCAATGCGTCGCGCAAAGCTCTTCCTTGAAACAACATCCATCGAGATGGAAACTAGTTACTTATTAACACATGTCATAAAATCTAATAGTCTCTTTTAACTAGCTAGGCAGTTTACAACTTACAAGCATGGTTACAGGGTTGATTGTTCTACACGATTAATGTGGACGGCAGGTTATTGTTGTTCGATTTCTGAATTCACAAAAACTGTGTGTTATCATTTACTTTATTTATTCAACTTGGTCAGCATTAAATTTATTTATTTTTCCTTAGCTAATAGAACTTAAGGATATAATAATAAAATGCAAAGGCATGTATACGGGCCAAGATAAATTGGACAGTCTCGAGCTTTGACCTAGTGCAGGAAAGGAGGCGAGGGGTTATATACTTTATATATATCCATATTCTTAAAACAAAATCTAATAATTTCACAGTTTATATCGATCCAATATAATTACGTACTAATGTAACAAGTCCATGTATGTTCTACGTCCTGAATGAATTCAACGGTATACTTTATAGACCTGAAGAATCTTCAATCTACGCTATGTTGGAGAGGATTCTCGATGGGATATCGTTTTAAAGGTTTTGTTTCCTCATTGTAAACAAACGCTAGTTTTATCATATATATCTTTTTCAACACTTCCTAAATTTGTTTGTATCAGTTGGCAGTACATACTGGCAAGAGGACAATGGATATTTAAGCAACGTTTCCTTCAATTTTTAGGAGAACACGAGAATTTAGAGTATGTTTTTAATGCCACCCTGTCACGTATTTTACCAACTAGCGGAATTTAACCCTATTGATCGTCCTTTCCCGTTGGCCAGCCGGTTTTGGGTCGTCAAACCCACATGCAAATTCAGTGGGTTCTCTCTCCGGTTCACAATTTGGACGTACGCGAATTCCAAATTATCTGCAAGTTCAAGTCGAGCGGTTCTTCTTCAAATCACGCGAAAAAGCCCTGCTGTTTCTGTGGCCCACACGGACAGGACCCCTGCATGCTTCGTAACGCGCCGCCGCCTCCGATGATCCGATCACCTCGCGCGGCCAATGCCCCGCCAGAGGTTAAACCCCGGCCTCCCCCCGTTTAGCTAGCGGCGTTCCAAGTTCCAACGTTGAGAGAGCTCGCCGATTCTTTTCTTTCCTTTCTCCGATTCGCTTGGCAGCGACAAGTTTCAGTTAACCGCGCGAGAAAGCACCGCGACGACACATTACACCTGTCCCTTCTGCATATGGCAGGCCAGCTATAAATACTGCCAGCCGCTCATAGTTCTTTTCCATTTTCCTCGCGCAGCCCCCGTTCTTATAGTTGTTATAGGGACACAGTTGCATGCATCTCGTTTGCATCCATTAGCGCAACACGTATAGCATAGCAAAGCGCAGCAGCGGATTGCATCCATTATCAGCGATCCCGGCCATCTCCCCGAAGATGGACGGCGGCGCCCCGTTGCTTCCTGAGACGAGCCCCGAGAGCCACCACCAGCAGCGTGATCCGGCGAGGGGGAAGAGGCGGCTGTCGACCACCGTCCTCCCCGCCGTCGCGTCCGCCGTGGTCCTTCTCGGCCTCGCTGCGCTTTTCCTGGTGTACGGGTTTAAGGATGGAGAAGGGCGGGACGACGTCGCGCCGACGGGAGGCGGCGGCCGCGTGGAGGTCGCGGCGGTGGCCTCGTCCCGCGGCGTCGTGGAGGGCGTCTCGGAGAAATCCACCACCCCAGCGCTCCTCCTCGGCAACGGCGCCGGCGCCGGCGGCAAGCTCCGGGACTACGACTGGACCAACTCGATGCTGTCGTGGCAGCGCACGGCGTTTCACTTCCAGCCCCCCAACAACTGGATGAACGGTAAGTCTACACGTCGCCATGCATCATGCCTTTTGTTAATTTCATCTAGTCCGTTGGAAATTTAATCAGACGGCTCTGATTTACTCGTTACGTTGTTTTTTGTTTTCTGGATCTAATCTTTTTCACCTTTTCCGTTTTTCATCCACGGGCGTCCCGGGCGCATGGCCGTGCTGTCTGTCTTTTTGTCCGGATGTCCAGATCCGAACGGTAAGTTGATGGCGCTGTGATTAGTTGCTCGGGCCGAGCATGTCAGTGCACGGCGCGATCTTGATGTACTTGTCACGTATTGATGGCGCGAGATGTGACCATTTTCTTTTGCACGCACCGGTCGATCTGCAGGTCCACTGTACTACAAGGGATACTACCATCTGTTCTACCAGTGGAACCCGGACTCGGCCGTGTGGGGGAACATCACCTGGGGCCATGCCGTGTCGCGTGATCTCATCCACTGGCTCCACCTGCCGCTGGCCATGGTGCCCGACCACTGGTATGACATCAACGGCGTCTGGACCGGCTCCGCGACGCAGCTCCCGGATGGCCGGATCGTTATGCTATACACCGGCGCCACCACGGAGTCGGTGCAGGTGCAGAACCTGGCCGAGCCGGCCGATCCGAACGACCCGCTGCTCCTGCGCTGGGCCAAGGCGGAGGCCAACCCGGTGCTGGTGCCGCCGCCGGGCGTCGGGCTGACGGACTTCCGTGACCCGACGACGGCATGGCGCAGCCCGGCCGACTCGTCGTGGCGGATCACCATCGGGTCCAAGAACCCCGACCACGCCGGGCTGGCGCTCGTTTACAAGACGGACGACTTCCTAAACTACGACCTCCTTCCCACGCTGCTGCACGTCGTGTCGGGCACCGGCATGTGGGAGTGCGTGGACTTCTACCCGGTGGCCACTGACCCGGCTATCCAGGTCGGTCTCGAGACGTCCACCCCGCCGGGCGCCGGCGTCAAGCACGTGCTCAAGGCCAGCCTCGACGACGACAGGAACGACTACTATGCCATCGGCACCTATGACGGCGAGGGCGCCGACACATGGACGCCGGACGATGCCGACATCGACGTCGGGATCGGGCTCCGGTACGACTACGGCAAGTTCTATGCGTCCAAGACATTCTACGACCCCGTCGGACGGCGGCGAGTGCTGTGGGGGTGGATCGGCGAGACCGACAGCGAGCGTTCAGACATCCTCAAGGGCTGGGCGTCCGTCCAGGTAACGTACAATGATCATCAACCCCCGTAACCTTGCATTGGTTTTCATTATTATTTCTGATAGGCCATGGAGTTAGTAGTTACGTATAAACAAACGTCTTTTATTTAATTTTTGACAATGAATTGAACGAGACGCGGATAGAGCTACGAACCTGTCAATTTTTCCACAAACGAAAATACTCAAATAAATAACATGATCTATATACGATCTCAAATGAAGTTGGACAGATTATTACTAAAATCTGAAAAGCTGTCTTGATTCGGTTTGATGATTGTAAATTAATTATCTTGTTGTATACATCTGCATGTAAGCCGTTTTTCAACTAATATAAGCTCATTCCATTTGAATCACCGAACACAAATGTAAGGTGACTAAGACGATATAAAACGAAAAAAATTCAGTAAAAACTTTCTGAAAACAACAGCCCCAGCCAGCTAGCCAGGACGATCATGATGCTGAGCTGGCGTAATTAACCCATGCTGACTAGGACTCGGTGTCTCGGTCTCACCATGCATGTAGTAGTTGTACACTTGTACACCGTTCTAGACCATATTTCCCCTATATAATATTGGCCCCTCCCGTGCGTCACACCATACGTACACGTCTTCACCACGAGAGGCATGCGGGCGTGCGGCTTTCTTGTTGAACCGGCCAGTCGGTCCAGAAGAAAACGTGCATGCGCATGCTGCACCGGCCACCGGCTGCAAGGTCTAGTTTCTGGACCAGTAGTATGCACCGGTTTGGGTGGGGCCCGCGTGCTCACGTCGTTTTATCCAAACGAGTTGCACGATGCCGACTTGATTAATGGATCCCGAATCACGGACCCAACCGCCCAACTACCCGAGCAGGGCCCAGCAAGATCTGCAGTCTTCCGACGGATTGGCGGGGCCGTGACCGAATCAAGCCGGCCGGCGTTTTCCGGTGCCTGACCGTGACTTGCCTCCCGTTGGCCGGACGAGAGATGCCTTGGTGTATTAGCTAAGGGCTGGGGTGAAATCGTGAAATTACATGGTTTTTTATGCTGTCCTTGACCATGCTTGCGTTGGCACTTAACTGGATTAGGACGTTTACTTGACGCAAGGGGGCATTGAATTTTGATTTGATAGATTGAATCTCCAAGCAGGACTATTCAAAGGGGTTGTTCCGATTGAGTAGCACGTGGATAATGACTTGATTAACACTGGAGAATTAATGTAATGCCCTTGACTTGTCGCTGGCTCGCTGCAATCACGCTGTTTTATATATTTCACATAATCATTTGAACAGCCTAGAAAGTTCAGGGTATGTGCTCTAGAACAGTTTAATGGATTGGCCGACTCGTAGGGCAGTTAACTAAGACACATTTACAATATTTATGTTCTCAAACTATCATTTATCTATGTTTTTAGAACAAAGTGGTTCAAATAATTGATGAATAAAACACACTCATAGTAGTTCCTAAAGAGGAAACTAAAGAGGAGCTCTGCCTATTTTACTTGTACTATACTTTATTATTTAAAAATCGGCAAATAAGGGTTTGCTCGGTTGGCAAGACAACTTCTTGTGTTGCGAAGGCTGCCTGCTAGGGATAGCAATTGGATATATCGGGTACAGATAGTACATATCCATACACGTACCCGTTAACTCGATAGATAAAAACCTGTTCCCATACCCATCGCCCGCGAGCGCCGTATGCTCACGAGTATATCCGTTTACCCATGAAGTGGGGAGGAGTGGGGAGCACCGCCCGCTAGGGCTAGCAAGAGGGCTAGCGTGGAGGCTGGTCGGAGGCTGCTGTGGGGGCCGGCCATGGCGGCGAGGGCTAGCCGCAGCGAGGGCGGCGCATGACGGGGATGCAGCGGGAGGGCGGCACGTGACGACGTGGGATTTTCGGCACGGGGAGACGTGGGCGGATCTCCGGTGTGGAGCGGTACGAGATCCGGCATGGGGCTACGTGAGATCTAGCATGGGGTGGCGCGGGACCTCTGGCATAGGGCGGACGGCGCGGGACCTCCAGCAAGGGGCAGGTGGCGCGGAACCTCCAGCAGCAAGGGGTAGGCAACACGGGATCTGTGAGGGCCTGAGGGGTTGCGGCTGAGTGGGATGTAGGGAGGAGAGAAAAGGGAGAAATAAAGAAGGGCTAGGGTTTGGAATTAGTTTTTATAACTTATGATAATCGGGTAAATGGGTATGGGTAGTCAATACCCATATCCGTTTATTCGTCTGGTATGATATGAGGAATATACCTGACTCTAATAGGGTTTTTACCCACGGGTAAACAGGTAATCAGGTATGATTGTCATCCCTACTGCCTAGGTTCGAACCCAAAGGAGGGGGACATTTACAACCGTTATGTTCTAAAACTATCATTTATCTACAATATTTAGAACAAAGTGATTCAAATAATTGGTGAACAAAAAACACTTATAGTAGTTCCTAAAGAGGAGCTCCGTGTATTTTACTTGTACTATACTGGTTGCATAGTCACCTACGTTTGAACCCAAAGGTGGGGGAGAGGATACATGGTATTAAAAAACAACAGATAATTTAGGAGAAAATGGTGAATATATCAAGACTCGAACATGGGCTGTTAGGTTGCAAGACTCTAGCCTTTGCCAACTATACTAGGTGCGGTTCTTAAGAAAGTGATTGGTTAACCAATAAAAAACTTTTTGCCCAATAAATCAACAAATGAGTGTTTGCTCGGTTAGCAAGTTAACTTGATGTATTGCTTGGCCGTTTGCACAACATCACCCTTTTGCCGATCATGCTAGGTGCAATTCAACTTGTTGTGTTGCGTAGCCACTTGTGTTCAAACCCAAAGGCGAGGAGAGGATCGATGGTATTAAAAAACAACAATTAATTTAGGAGAAAATGATGAATATATTAATACTCGAACAAGGGCAGTTAGGTTACAAGACTCTAGCTTTTGCCAACTATGCTAGGTGCAGTTCTAAAAATGTGATAGGTTAACCGATAAAGGAACTTTTTGCCCAATAAATCGACAAATGAGCGCTTGCTCGGTTGGCAAGTCAACTTGCCGCATTGCTTGGTCACTTAAGTTCAAGAACTCGACCCTTTGCCAATTATGCTAAGTGTAATTCTCTAGACTAAGTGATAGAGTTACCAATAAAATCACTTTCCTAGTCAAATGACCAACTATGCAAAATACTATAGTTCTACTTTTCTTTTGAAAAACATCAAAACTAGACTTGCGAGAGGGATGGGGGCATCGATGGTACTAAAAAAAGTAAAACGTATATTATGTACCCACCATTTAATCTAGGGGAAAAGGTGAAAATGCTATAAACATGGACCGTTAGGTTGCACATCTCTAACCTTTGCTAACGACTCTAGATGCAGTTACTTAAATTACGTAATAAGTTAACCGATAAAGACGTCCTCATGGTCAAATTGCCAGCTATGCAAACATACTTCTGTTCCATTTTCATTTTAGAGAAAAACAAAAGTAGAATTGTGACATACATGTTACCTCTTCATGAATGACCACATCAGATAAACCCTTTTTTATCGATCCCATTTTGCATAGTGCTAGTAGACAAAATCAATGTGGTTATCCGTTTAATGGTCTCTTGTAAAAGAATTCATCATTTATAGTCCTATTTACCCAATTTAATCTGGGTGGAAAAGGGTGTCAACTTAAAAGGGCCCTTTCTTGGTAAGATGGCGGCAAACATATTATAATTGTGTGTGTGTCTCACTCTTTTTTCTTAAGATCAAACTACAACTGTGAATAATGTGTATGAAACTACCTGAAGAAAAAATTAGTGGAACCATCATTAATGTTACAATGTTAGTGGACAACACCAATGTTTTCCTATGTTTATGAGTGTCTCTTACAAAGATTCACCGTTTCCATTTTTCCTACACAATCTGACCAATTTTTCCCATTTTTAAATTCCATTTTTCCTACACAATCTGACCAATTTTTCCCATTTTTAAAGTGCCAGTTATATTTGTTATGTAGTGAATGCATGATGCATGATGCATGTATATATAACACTCAAACGATTATCTGCTTTTATTAATTCCCTATTGATTAACCAAGTACATATGTCCCTTTTTCTCTCACCTGCAGTCTATTCCAAGGACGGTTCTCCTAGACACGAAGACGGGCAGCAACCTTGTTCAGTGGCCGGTCGTGGAGGTAGAGAACCTCCGTATGCACGGCAAAAAATTCAACGACGTTGTCATCTCCCCCGGCTCTGTCGTGCCTCTGGATGTTGGCAAAGCAACACAGGTATGTGTGTGTTCTCCATGTAAGAAAATGTGTGTGACACATTAACAAACAAAATGTCATGCACACACACGCATCACACTATAATATTGCTTGTATCCAATCAAGAAATTAATGTGCATGTCAATTGATTCTGGTCTACAGCTAGACATCGAGGCCGTGTTCGAGGTGGACACTTTGGCTACCAGCGAGAGCATCATTGCGGAGACTGGAGCAGCCGCATATAGCTGCGACATGGGTGCCGGTGCAGTGGGGCGAGGCTTGTTGGGCCCATTTGGGCTTCTCGTGCTGGCAGACGAGGACTTGTCAGAGCGGACAGCCGTCTTCTTCTACCTGATCAGGAGAGCTGATGGCAACCTCACAACCTTCTTCTGCCAAGATGAGCTCAGGTACATATAGTGTGCATCTATCAGAATATGCAGGTCTCTTCTTCGTATGCACATTTTTCAATCAAGTCTTCTAATAGTGCACTTAAAAAAACTAGCATGGCACGTGGATTTATTTTTGAAAAAAAACTACATAGATGAGATCATTATGTAAATTTATTGCTCAACTAGCATTTTTGTTAACTGTTCACCACTACAAACTAATGTCACTCACATTTTTGTGTGTGTGAATTGTGACATTAGACCACTTTGGTCTTGCTAATAATTATATTCTAATATATATAAAATTTCAATTTTCAGGTCATCAAAAGCAAATGATCTTGTTAAAAGAGTCTACGGTAGCTTGGTACCAGTACTTGATGGCGAAAACTTAGCGCTAAGAATTTTGGTAAGTCTTTTCGGATATTAGGGCTTTCAAGTTCACATGTTGTACAATATATACTAATTTTCTCTACAATTATTGTTCACAATATTTTATAGGTTGATCACTCTATAGTGGAGAGTTTTGCTCAAGGAGGAAGGACATGCATTACCTCGCGTGTCTATCCGACTAAAGCAATCTACGAGTCTGCTAGGATCTTCCTATTCAACAATGCTACGAACATACAAGTCACTGCCAAATCACTCAAGATCTGGGAGTTAAATTCAGCTTATATCCGTCCATATACGGATTAAATGTATTTGAATCTATTGGCACACATTTGCTTGTATGGATTTAAATATTTTGTAGGCCCATATATTTATTTTGTTCTTTTATTTCTATTAAACTACAAATACAACAGATTGCAAAGCAATTGATAGACACTCTAATCAGTCCATTGTTGTTCCAAAAAATTATTCATTGTGTGAGAGAGAGTTAATTCACACGTTTACCCTACCAAATAAACTATGAGTCTGCTCGAATCTTCCTCTCAGCAATGATATAAAAGTTCAATGTCACTGCCATGTCACGTAAGATTTGGGGTTGAACTTAGTTAACTTCTAACCATCTATGGATTAAATGTTTCTTAGTGACTTAAATCTTAGTGTGTATGAAGATAATCAATGAACCATCACATTAACATCAATGTGATTCTATTTTACCTCTCTCTCTCCTATGAATGTTGATAGTTGTCCCTTTTCTCTACACGATAAGATCAATTTTCCCCACATTTGTATATTGCTCATCAGACTTTTTGTCGGCGGTTTGTTGTGTGATGAATTCACTATACATGATGTATGCAGAATAATCAATGAATATTCCAAAGACGGACATCAACCTGCTCTAGTGGCTAGTGGTGGTCGACATGAACCTCCATATGCACAGCAAGAAATTCCACAATCTCGCTATCTCCCCTGCCCCATCGTGTCACTAGACATCACGAATCAACACATGGGTGTATGTGTGTGTGACACATAAACAAACAAAATGTCACGCACACAACCATACACACGGTGCACAACAGCTAGCTGCTCCTAATGCTGGTATCTGATCGAGAAACTGACAGGCAAATACATTAATATTGTAGTGTGTGCGCATGTGTGACTGTGTTTGAGGTGGATTATTCGGTCGCTAGCAAGGGCATCATCAAGGAGGCTAGAGCGACGGTGTATAGCCACAACACGTACGAGCACTGATGCAGTGGCCGAGGCTTGCTACTAGACCCGTTTGAGATTCTTGTGTTGGCTGATGAGGACTTGTCGGAGCGAATGATCATCTTTTTCTACTTGGTCAGGGGAGCCGATGGCAACCACAAAACCTTCTTTAGGGCTGGTCCTAGTATTTCAATGGGCCCAAGACAAAACTAAGAATTAGAGTCTTATTAAGACATAATCAAAGATATCTATATTTATTTGTTGATCAGGTACTGGACCAAAAGAGTAGACTTATGATGGAGATAAGGAGCTCACCTAAATTGTGGACTGCTACATGATAACTCATAGCCTAACGTTTAAAATTTAGTCTACCATGTTTTATAATCACATTTAACAAAAGGCTCTGCTTGTTTTATGGCCTAGAATGGCCGCTACGATGCTTGTTTTATGGCCTAGAATGGCCGCTACGATCACTCAACCTTAGGGTCAGCCCTATGCTTCTTTTGCCTAGACGAGCTCATGTATATGCAGTGCATGTTTGCCCTCTTTGTGTGCACATTTTGCAACTAAATATCGTTTAAGGTTGTACATATTTTTTTAAAACTAGCCTAGCATATATGTGAAATTAATTCTGAAAAAACAAAACCTTAGGTATGTTTGATATAGCTCCAACTGTAATCTAGATTTTTTATGATAAAATACATTGATTTAAACTTTTATTTTTAGTCTAAAATTAAAACTAAATTGCTTAAATAAATACACCCAATCTAATCATAGCTCTAGATACATGATTTTTTTAAGCTAGATTTAACCAGCTAAACAAATCCTAAATCTGAAGTTGCGTCAAGCGAGACATTAAATAGATGGGTATGCATTTATTAATAAATTAACATTTTTATTAACTATTCACAATTATAAACTAATGTCACCCACACATTGGGTGTGTGTCTATGTATGCTTTTGTGCTCGCACGTGCATATAGATGTGTGTATGATGTGGACATTGTAGTACTTTGGTCTAAGGAATAAATTATCTTGTTAAAAGAGTCAACAACAACTTGGTACTTGCACTCGATGGTGAAAAATTAGCACTAAGAATTTAATCAAATCTTTTAAGATGCCAGATATATTAATATTCATATATTGTAGGGGTACAATACACTAGTTTTATTTCCACAACATATACCACTGTTCACAATTTTTATAGCTTGATGTCTCCTCTGCAGTTGGAGAGTTTTGCAAGAGGAGGGAGTACATGCTTACCTCGTGTATCTATCCAACTAAAACAATACGCAAGTCTACTAGGATCTTCCTATTCAACAATGCCATTGATATAAAGTCTGTTACAGCCTAAATTTTTCAAAATATAAAAATAATAAAAGTTGTGAATAAAATAAAAGGAAAAGATGATTTTTTATAAAGGAAAAGGAATTGGAATATTTAAAAAAAGGGGAAAGAAAGGATTTTCTAAAGTTAAAATTTCGAGGAAGAAATTTTTTGCAAGTAAAATGGTGCTAGAATTTTTTGCAAAAGTCTCTAACAATGTAAAGAATTTTTCTGAGTCAAAAATATATTTTTCTAAATTTTGGGAAGCCCTT
>ASSH01052445.1:0-16684 GCA_000418225.1 Zizania latifolia
GGAATGCAAGGAGGCGACCATAAAACAAAAGCAATTGAGAGAGACAGAGCTAGAGGGTAAAAGTTGAGTGATGAGAGAGAGAGTGAGAAGCTAGCTAGCCCCGTTCCCGTGACTGAGTGGTCCTTGCAGATCGATGACCTCTCTCTCTCTCTCCGAATCCATTTCTCTTTCATGAGTTCATCTCGATCTCCTCCATTCTCTTTCCAGTGACCATGCATGCACGGCGAGCACATCGAGAGAGCGAGAGAGAGATGGGGAGAAAGAAGAGCTACGCTGCACTGCACTGCAAAAAAGCCATGACTTGTGTCATGTGGAAGGCACAAAAGTGGAAGGAAAGAAGAAGGCATGCAGGGAAGAGGAGACAGACACCCAAAAGGCTGGCTAGCATACAGGATTACGCAGCAGCAGCTGCTGCTGCTGCTATGGCTTCTTTCCGCGGACATTGCGTTGTGCCATCGTGTATTCATGTGCATTCATGGTGGCGGCTCTTGTTCCGAAACCGAAGCGCGGCCGGCTCAAAAGCATAAACCTGGCGTTTTATTGCTGCAGCAACATGGCAAAAACACGCAGCGCGCGCGGCCGCCGAGCTAGCGCGGCGCCGTGCCTGCACTGTCGCCGCGGCCGGCCGCTCGATCGAGGGGGCTTGCCTAGCTTGCGTGTCCTGTTGTCCACACCCGCTTGGAGCGACTCGTTTGCACGTATGTACATAGGACGCGCGAGCGCCAGCCCCGCGCAGTGGCGTGGCCGGGGGCGCGTGACATGTAGGGCATGCATTCGGAGCCGGCGCGTGTAGCTCACGAGCGAATATATAGATGGAGATATTTTTTCACTTTGTGCAGAGAACATCAGGAGCCAGGAGGATTTTGTCCAAGGAAAGGATAATAGCGGAAGCGGCCATTTCAAACACCTGTCAAAATATTCGAACTTTGTTAATAGCATGTGCTAGCTGAAGCAATCTATCTATTTTTATATTATTAAGACGAACGAAAAGGACCCACCACACTCGCTTTAAAATCATAGAAATTAACATGTTAATCCGAGAAAAAAGACACCGTTAGATTGTATAGTAGTGGGTACATGGCATAATGTTAGATATTGTTCGGGAGAAATATGGCTACATGCCACCCTAATAGTAATGAAGGTTACAGAGGGTCACGAAGCCACCTCCATTTAAAACACATTCGTATATACTGACTCAAAAGTATTAAGACCCAGAGCAAGGGCTAAAGCCTGCCCTTCGAGCACCGTAGGACTTGAAGCGAATACCACCTCGAACCGAGGGCTAAACCAACAGCCCCCGTCCAATCCGACAAGATGGACAGTTAATGATGGAGGTCTCGAAGGCTGGGAAAGTAACTGACTACGGACTTTCGTGTACATGTGCATTCATACGGTATATTACTCTGTAGCCCCTACGTAGTTTTAAGAATAGTGCTTACATAGTCAGTTATATGTAGGGGTTAACTTCGTATTTCTCCATCGGTATTTTGCATATATACCATTGGAACGGTAAAAAGGATCGAACCTTCTGTTCTCAGAACATAGTTTAGATACTCAGATCACAGGACATAGGGCTATTATCTATTCGAAGGACTGAACCTGTATAAAATCCTTCGAGTCATTGTCCTCATAAACACATAATCACACTGTTGTCACGTTGCTAATTTTATGGCACCAACAGCTCGCGTCGTCCATGGAGACTCTTATTGTCCTAAATAGCCACTACTTTACTACATAAACCATGTTCTGAAAACCCTACACCATCTTCAGACATGCCTCCGAAGAAACCCTCGAAAGGTATGGCGATTGCGGCTCATAAGTCCCTTATTTATATGCACTTTTATGCATCATATTATAATATGACTATGATAGATTTATTCGACTATAATTTTATCTATTTGAGTCAGATAGATCTAACAAACCTTAGATTCTATCTTAGTCCTAGTCGAATAAGTCTATTATAGTCTTACTCTAATATGATACTTAAAATGCCCATAAATATGGAAAGCCCATATAGATGAAATCTGTGATAATTATTAGTAGATTTGTCTCCCGTGATTTTTTCTGTACGTGTTTTCCATGTAAATCATTATAACATGTTGATTTTATCTATATATGTGTGTTTTATTCCCTAACAGGTATATTTTTTTGAAAGTGGAATTACATTTGATATATAACTCATGTTTTTAGTTTTATGGATAGCAATCGACCTCTATTGTCTGTATTTGACATACAGGTACACTGTTTCTAGGTTTGTCAATACATTTGTATTTTATATACATCTATAACTATCAATCTCTGCTGTTATAATATAATTCCACCATGGTCAAACAATACAAATCTTTATCTTTTTTCTTATTCACATGAGAATTTGTAGACCCTCAAAAGTAGACTTTAGCTTCATTCTTTAGGCTTCTCTTAATAATAAGAGTACATTTTGTGAACTAGCAAGGCCACGCGTCTGCATGATGAGCGATTAGTATAAGTATCGCGCGCACAATTTTACGTGCACATAATTGTTTTAATAAAATCAATTTAGAATGGGATAAAAATTGTTCTTATGCTGTCTTATGTCTCAGTCAGGGCTGAGTTCGCCCAACATCTATCCTCGTTTTGAGATTGATTTTGAGGAAAAGACATTTTATCGCTTTGCCCACGTACGTCTCCCAAATTTTAGTATTTCTTATTATTTTAACCTCAACTGAAGAAACGAAGAACGGAAAGGTTAATTATCGTCTATACAGGCATGAATTTTGTGTATCCTGCTTCTCTAACTTCGCCCTCACGAGCAATCGTTGATCCAGACCATCCAGCACGGATCTGATGGTACGAAGCACCACGTGCGAAGCTTTCCTCTGACACCCGTCAGATATTGATCCGACGGTACGAAGAGAATGACAGTCCTCCGTCGACTACGGAGGGTCTCAAATCGAATTTTGTGCGCTGCTTGTCCAGTCATCTGTCCCGATCAAAGCATCCACGTTTTCCTCTTCCCTCGCCTACAGGGCAGAGACAGAAAGACGGCCACAAAAAGTCACATTTTTGCTAGGGCATTTGGACAAAATTCTAGGCAGCAGAGCATTTCAAGATGTGATCGATGGACAAACTAGAATTTTTCTCCCCTAACTAGGGCTCCTCATCTTCACGTATATGACAGCGACATGCATGTGCAATGTCGTCGTAGTCTTTCTTGTTGAAGCTGCGTTATCATCCAACGTACAAAACCCCACACAGCTACATGTCGACAAGAACGAAACCTGCACCATGGTACGTACTACTACCTCAGCTCCTAAGACGGAATTATATGACACCATGACAGGATTGCCTGGTACAGAACTACTCTCGATTCAATGATTAATTGTTCCTGGTATATAACAAAACTAGGCTCTTCGTATATAGTACAGAGTGCTGTTTCCTAGTACTATACACCACACAGCTTGAAATCGGCAAGGAAAATACATGCATCCTGGTATATATGCAAAAAAATTCCACCTAATGATGTGATAACCAAGCACACAGACTGAACATTGTAAACACTGTAATTAAGCATTGTTTAAGCTAGCCGTGAGACGACGCACCGGCCGTTACATAGCCGGACGGCGGCCGGTGTGGTGCACACATGCATAGTACGTAGCAACGCGCGCTAGATGTCGTATATCCCCTGGACCATTGCGGCCACACTCGGTCGCTCACTCCTCGCTAGATTCCCTCGCTGCGTTTCGCCGTCAGACCGTGAGCGTACGGTGGTAGAGTAGGCCGGACCCCAGCGAGCGCGCGCGCGCCCAGGCAATTATACGTACGTACGTCGTCGGGGCGGCCAGCTTTGATCACGTTTACGGACGCGCGCGCGCACGCGAACGTTTCTGCGCGCGCGGCCGGGGAAAGGGAAGAACCGGCCGTTTTCCGGCGGCTCCGATCCCTCAGCTCGCGTGGTTTGATATGACGCCGCGCGCGATCGAGCGCTGCTTCGGCAACTGGTGGCCGGCCGTGGCATCCGAGCTGCGTGCGCGCGGGCGGATGGATTGAGCGCGCGCGCCCGGCCGGCCGCACACACGCGCGCGATTGCGTGGTGATCTCGCGCCGGGCAGCAGCAGCTATCGCGACGCATGCGCGCCCGCTGCACGGTGTACGCGCGTGTGGGAGATCGAATCGGCCGATCAGGCTGGTCACTCTGGTTTCTTTCTTATGATATGTCGTATAGAACTATAGATGCGCCACATGGTGGCTGTACCGTAGTTGCAACTGGGAGGAAATGCACTTTTTTTCGCTGCTAGCTGCTGATGGGGGCGAATAATTGGAGTGGCATTTTCACGCATGGCACACACTTGCCAGCGGATACGGACATTTCCGCACCTGATCATCACTTTCAATGTCACCGTAGCGGCAATTGTAGCTGTTCGTCAGCTTTCCGCGGTGAAGTTGGGGGAAAAACGACGAATATCAAATTAAGACTCGTAGCGTATTTTCCGATAACGAAGAGAGTACAACGCAGCATTCGTTCGCGGTTGCATGCAACTTTCTGCATCGACGACACGCGCGATCTATCTGCAGTGAAAATACCCCCCCGGCCGGTGCATAAAACAGCTACGTCCACATGTTGGAACGTACTGCACGTACTCCGTGCCATTCTATTTCGGTCTTTCTAGCTCACTTTCTGCATATTAACTGCCATCGTCTTCATATACGTTAGTTACCGACGCTTGCTATCTCCAGCATGGGGCCGGGAGGCATGCATGGACAAATGTTCCAAGAAACACGCATGCGTGAATCGAATGGAACATAGTTTTCACCAACGCCTTCGTACGTTCCGTGTTGCCCGGCCTGCTTGCCTAGCTAGCCTCGATCTGTAGCTGCGCGCGCGTGAGATCGAAGAGGAGTTCACGGGCGCCTCCCGCCCTGCGTGCCCTCGCGCGCCTCGACCCCACGAACGCCACGTACTGTGCGCGCGCGCGCGGAGCTAGCGGAAAGATTCCCTCGCCGTGGACGGACGGACGCGTGACTGCGTGTGTGCATGGGTGGGTACTTCTTGTTCATGGGAGAGCTAGAGCGGAATATAGCAGATGCATGGGCCTAGCAAGCCACCGATCCCTACAGGGAGGGGAGGCGGACACGTACGTACGATCGATGCATGCAAAGCTGCAGCTTGCACTAGCTAGCGTGCTCGCGCGCTCACGAGGGTGCGTACGACGTTGCTGGTGGGTTTGGGCGTCGCGCTGGGCTGGAGTGCATGGGGCCGGGGCACACGTACGCACGTACGTTGCATGCGTGGATGGTCTGCGAGGCATGTGTGTCCGCAGGACGGACGCGCGCGCGTTTCGTCTTCTCGTTGGTTGTTCAACTCCTCGCGTCTCGGTTGCCTGGCCGGGCAGGCGATGGGGCGAGAGAGGGTACTGAAAATTTCGTCGCTGAGCTTCCTATGTACGTGCATGTGTGACCGGCCAGGTGAAAAGAAGATGTGGAATCTCATGAATATCTTGCATCGATCACGTGCGTGCATGCATTACCAGACTATCTCCGACGAACGATGGCTTGCAGGTTGAGTGGAGCTATCGATTTTGATCAGGCCAAGTGAAACATTGGCAGATATGCTGGTTGCTGGACAACAACGCGAGAGAATGTCATTCAGCCGAGTAGCGGTTGATTGAATTCAACACTTTTCTTATCTACTTTCTCATGGAAAACGGAGTTGTTGGTTGGCTTGTTTGAGTTCCCTTTCGCCTGACGGTTCTGACCACATCGCACGGTACACAGCGGCGGCATGGCCACTTTCCCGGTGTCGCTTGGCCAAGTGCCACGGGACAACTATAAGAACATCCATCCTGACGAGAGCGGTCTGGCACAGAGAGGGCAACAAATGGCCCAGCACTGAGCCAATGAGCCACACTTTACCCAACATCCACGGACAAACAAATCAAATCCATCCACGACAAGTCGTTTCGATGGACAATTCCCTCATTCCATCACGTACGCAGCAAACAGTGGCTCCTGACTCCTGAGCAAGTGAGGGCCAGTTTTTTTTTTCTTATTGCAAAAATCACAATCATGCCAGAACTAGTACCCCCGTACAGCCAGGAACTAGTACCCGTGCATCCGTGTGTCATCAGCAGCAGTATCTGTCAGAACGGCTTCTCTGAACTGAACTATCCTCGGAGTCAAGTTGAAACAATCATGTGCAAGATGAATAGCTGAACTGAATAATGAAACCATCGGACTCTAGTATATGCAGACCACCTAGCGGAAAAACTATAACACATAGGGGTGCACAGTGAAAAGCTACTAGTATTTTGCTGATATTTAAGAGCATATTCCGGTCACATGAAAACACTCTTTTGCTTTTCTTTTTCTTTTTGAACATTCTCTTGTTCTCACATTACATGTACAGTGTTTGTATCGTGTATCTGACAAACAGAATAGCGTCACATATCTTTTAATCAAACAAGCATAATATCCAAGGGATAGGACTGTTCCGCTTCCATCCATCCATCCTACAGAGAAGGGGCACACCAGGTACAGGCGTACAGCATGAAGCCGTGAACAACTCAGCCCTGGGAGGTTCAGAATACAATGACGATTCATCCACTTTAACGAGGCCTATGACAGATGAACAAAATGACAGTAGAATTAAGGATGGCCAGGAGCAAGGTTAAGACCAGAGAAAAGCCTCACACTAATCACTAATCAGGTCTATTTATTTCAGCTTGGAATTGTAATAATCCAACTTATAGAAAAAAGCTACATTGTATTAACTTATTGGATTGTTATAATCTACACTCTGGATTATAATAAGCTGTCACAATAAACTGACCTATTTGTTTTAGTTTATGAAAATAAACTAGATTACTATAATCTTAAACTGAAACAAATATGTCATCAATCTTCTACGGCATTATATATGAGCTGGATCATGTGCGCAGTCTCCAAGGCTCCAAGCATTGCCGTTAAAATGTCCCTACAACAACAAGAGTAACATTTAAAAATGATCAACACCCACAGATAGGCTTACATCGGACGGCAAATAAATCTATGGTGTCAAGCAACAGTTACCCAATGAAGAATGCTAATCTCTCACCATGAAGCTCGTTAGGGTATCGTAGACCATCAAATCTATAAGAGGTAGGATACCTTACCAACTTGGCAGCATAAATCTCGCGCTTGTACAGATCAACAAATTCTCAAGGCCACGCTATAGAACACGAAGGCAATGAAACTCAAGTTGTAGAATCGTAAGATTCTGTAAACATTTTCTACGTCCGGGACAAGGCATAGGAGGTACGTGGCTACACGCAGTCTCCAACGGCAGTTGTACAGATTTGGGCACTCAACGACGCAGCTGTACACAAGCTAGTGCCTAAAGCAATACACAGTGAGCATCCTTAGTGCTTGGGTATCCCCAAGACCATGTCTTCAGATTTTAGAAACCAAGATATGCTCGAGTGCAATGAGCATAGTGCTAAGACAAGGTACATAAAACAGAGAAGTGCAAGGATAATTTCTTCAAGCCAGCAGAATATGTCCCAATAAGATCTAGTGAAGAGGTAATTTCTACATTTTGAAGTATCATAAAAGATGATGAGCAGCAACTACATCAGATTCGTAATTTAGTAAAGGTGGTAGAAAAGACAGAAAAATGATCTGAGGAGCAGTTTTAAACAATTCATTGACAACACACCACAACAAGTGATCAGATATTAATAGAGATTAGGGGCATCTTCAATGCAAATTTCTTCATAGGTTAAATAAAAGAAGCCAAGTTAATCCAAGTGGCAGGTGTAAGGTCTGAAATGACCAACCAAATAGAATGACAAACCATCTTTCCTTGCACGAGTTGTCCAGTCACAACCTCAAATGCAAGTTATCAAGCAATAATCAGGAAAGAATTTCAGCAATAACATAGAGAAGCTTCGAGTTGGCCAGCTATTGACTAGTGCCAAAGCAGTGAAAAACCATCGAAATATAAGCATGACAAAAAACACTCCCGTAGTTTACAATGTTCAGGAATCAGGACACAGCAGAATCTTATATTAGGTATTGTGTGCGGTCACCAGTGCAGAAGGAAACAACAGTTTCATCTAGCTAAGATTCCTTTTAGAGAAAGGAATAAGATACTAACTGAAAAGGGAAGCTGTCGTTGCGTAAGACGTTCTCTGATGAGGTTACCCACAGAGGTAGTTTGATTCGGTATATGAGATTTTTTGTGTTCGTGATTCTATGGTTATCTCAAGAACTATGAGACAAAGAGAGTTTAGACAGATTTAGATCTTCCGGAGGATAACAACCTTAGTCCTGTGTGATGGAGAGGGACACGTCTTATATTTATACACGCGTGAACACCCTTGTAATCAAGTTCCTCGACGTATACTCCATCACACAGGACTAAGATTATTATCCTCTGAGAGACCCAAACCTGTCTAAACTCTCTTTGTCTCATAGTTCTTGAGATAACCATAGAATCGCGAACACAGAAAACCCCATATACCGAACCAAATTACCTCTATGGGTAACCCCATCAGAGGACTGCCGTCTTACGCAACGACAGAAGCATTAGCAAAATGGTAATGTAATCATGCATACAAAACAAAATATAAAACTTGAGGTAACGCGTGTAGCAATTCTCTGCCATATTGACTTATAAAGTGCATTTCATTAATATCACGCTTGTAATTTCCAGCAGTACATATGTATGATTATTGTTCTGGAACATCTTGTTTCAGTCTTTTCTACAATAAAACTTTCTGCCACCTATCTGAACCTATGTTAAGCACTTGAACTTATATGTCATTTTGCTGAATCACATTATGTCCAGCACAGTTGGCAGAAGCTCATTCATAGAACAAAAAATAGATGTGTCAGACACCAAGTCACCAACAAATCAAGATCCAGTGCAAAACAGGCACCATTGAGCTAAGCATATTAGAACAGCCAAACAAAAGTGTCTTGCTTAAATGAAGGCCAAATAAGACGACAGTAAAGGGCATCTCCTCAGGTAAAATTATGTATCTTCAAGCATTTCCATGACAAGAACTTCATACCAGGTGAAGAGATGCCAAAATCTCCCCCATTGTCTTCTCAGGTGCATCAGTGCTATCATCTAACTCTGCTCCAGATCGGAGAATTGTAGCATCTAATACAAGCTTTCTCCTTGCTATCTCATATATGTTTTCATCAACAGAAGCCTTTGTCACTAGCCTGAATGAAAATGAAACATCATTGTTAACATGTTGTAGAGATCAATATTTATGCATTCCAGAATCACTATTAATATTTTCTTACATTACATGTCATTTTGCTGTTCCTTGCTAGATTGAGAACCTGGCCATTTGTTTATTTTGATGATAGTTGTTCCCTTTTAATAAATCAGACTGAGAATTTAGATAGTAGATGGTAAGTATATTCAATAGAGAAACCAATCAATACATTTGGTAGAAAAGGCAGGTGAGTGCACATTGTATACTTTGTGGTCAAGGGAGCCCAACATTGTGCTTTAGTTCATTGGCCAAAGCCAAAAAAAGTTGTAGTCCTCCAGTATTGTCCCACATATTTTCAATCACCTAGGCTATACTAGAAAAACTACTGAAAGGAAAGATCCACACACTGATCATCACATCAACGCCGGTATGCCTAGACACCTTATAATACATTGGTGACTTCCAAGTTTCTTGGCATAGCTGCAAGCATGCAACCATCTCACAGGTCAGTGTATATGTGGTAGGGATGGGCAAAGGTCACTCCATGGGTACCTATGAGCTACTCTAGTTCAACTAAATAAATACACAATTTGAAGAAAAGGCGTATTTTAGTTGATTTAGTTGAACTAGAGTGGGTCAATTGTACCCATGGAGTAACTCACACTATGCGGTCCAATTTATAGTTCTGAAAATGCAAGAAACATTTTAGCATCCTAAGACCCATATATCTGAACTGTACAGGACCATACAGAAGAAACCAAACAAGAGCAAAAGGAAAAAAATACTAATAACAAATCTATGATGACAAAACTAAGAAAGTACTCTCCATTAACTTTTAAGATACTCACAAATTAAGTATTAAAGAAAGTCATTGGTCAAAAATAATATGAATATGGCAAGATGCTCACATACTGAACACACAAACAGAAGTAGCAGGAAAAATTGTCCAAATGAACATAATTAGACATAGCACCTATTACCTATAGATAGTGACAGGTTTATGTTGTCCAATGCGATGACAACGATCTTTAGCTTGCCGATCCGTCTGAGGGTTAAAATCCATATCATATATTATCACTCTATCAGCTCCTATTAAATTGAGACCCTGGCCTCCAGCTGTGGAAAGCAAACATGCAAATATAGATCAGTCATTATTGAAAGTTTCAACTATAGTCTGCCTTTCAGTTATAGGGGAGTTGAAACAGAAGGCATGTTGTGGTTAAGGATTGGACAACAATTTAGTTCAAAAAATGAGTAAAGAACTAACCTCCCATCAAGATGCCTATATGTAACTCCTATTACTTCCTGTGTCCATTCTAGGATATCAAGCATTGTCATCCACTGGCTGAATATGACAACTCGGTGGCCATCATTTGCTAAAGAAGGTAAAAGTTCTGCTAAGGCCTGAACAAAATGTATAAATGAAAGCAAACAATGAATTGTTAACTCCTAAACGCAAACTTTGTTGAAGGTATAATTGTAAATTAAAATCCTTATTGTTGAAGATATAATTGTAAATTAAAATCCTTACGGATCCTGCCATTCTGATTTTGCTAAATAAAAACTAACAATAAATAATTTAACAGATAAGAGGGAAACAGACTACACCTGACACTTTGCTGATCCAAGAACATGTTCATCTATTAAGGCACCCTTTGTACCAGAATCACCATCTGAAATTAATAGCTGGAGGACTGAGAAACCAAATGTTTACGCACTGCACATATGATTGAATACAAGCTAAATTTTGGACACAACAAATGTTCCACGGCAACAAAAAAGTTTTGCCACATACAAACAATTCCATTATTGTTACATCTAATTATTCAGTGCAAAGAAAAAAATTAGCTAGCAACAGGCAGCATAATGGTTATGACCAAACAATGCAATGGTGTAAAATACTAAACCCTGATATAATTCAGTCAGAAAGCACAATAGAAGGTGGAGAAGAGCTGATCAAGTAGAACACTAGAACATTATAAGGAATGAAAAATACTTGGTGGATAGCAAAATCGTTGCAGTTCTTAAGTTCTTGGGTTGCTCTTTCCATGGAATATTCAAAACCAAATGCGCCTTTAGGGTGCAGTTACCTTGCAATTCGATCAGTATCTTTGTCGCTGTAAATGTTCCTTATAAGCAAAGGATGGTTTGCAATCTGTGGGGCAACAACAAACAACATCCGAGACAGGCATAAACATTTTCCTGAAATTTAAAATAAGATATGATCACCTACAGAACTGCGTAAAACACTTTGATATTTGTTGTTTTGGAATTAATCAAACAACATTATTAGAAAACTTGAATGTAGATTTTGCACTACGGGCCTGACAAGCGACATGGTATTATTCCTCTATGACATGGCTATAAGCTTGAGACTGCTCTGAGTCCAGGATGACAAAATTGACTTGTAACACAAGATCAATGAAATTTGAAACATCACAAAGAAAACAATATGCAGATGGTTAGATCAACATACATGTTGAATCTTCGGAACAAGTTGGTGCATAACATCCAACTTCAAATGCCTAAGAATAAATGGCCCTAAAATGGACTTTATATGTAAAATTAGTTTGTGGTCCTCTACATTTAACAGCTTCTTCAGATCAACATCTCCAGTGCCAAATATATCAGACATCATGAACTCCAACAATGACCATAGCTCCTGCAAATCAGTTGCAGACGTGGTAATTTAAGATGAAATTAAATTAAGTTAAAGCAGTTGGAGGCTTGGAGCGCCTATCCCAAAGACATGCTGACAGAAAGCTATCGGAAAATCAACCAAGTTTTTCATGAATTTTCATCTGAGCAGTAATAAAAAATCGATGAACAGAAAACAACGTTGAGAACATGAAATGCAAGTACTATGCCTCCTAAAAACACTCTAGATATTGATTTTAAGTAATGAGGTTAGTGAATAAGGTCTTGGGAAAAGCTTAAACAGTGGTTGTAGTACCAAAAGCAAGTGTGAGTTACAAATCTTTGATTAACATGCTGACTGTGTGCTTCATGACTTTGAACCGGAGGCTCTGCTTATGCAGGATTATTCAAATATGTAGCCTAACCAATATACTCCTGGTTTTTACAGACAGTGCAGTCCTTTTCCCCATCAAATAGGTGGATGATATATGTGTATTGCAAACAAACCACAGAACACCACATGCAGAAGGACTAACTTGAACCAATCAGTTCTCATCAAAGCTTACATGCAAATCATTTTGGAGGGGAGTTCCTGTCAGCATTAGCCACTGGCGGGCATGTTGTGGTTGTGCAACAGCCATAAGGTTTCTCCATCAGACGCTGACCTTATCTAGTTATCTTTCAGTACATGTGCTTCATCCATCAACACAAAACCCCATCGCCATCTATTGAGTGTTTTCCCATCATCCTTTTGCTGAGCACTACATTATGGATCAAAAAGTCAATTAATCTTAGGTAAACATGCAAAACCACCGACACTCTGAAAACTGTGTTGCTATTGCTAAACACAAAAGGGGTAACTACAAACTTCTGCCTTTCAAAGAGAGAATAACCAACAAGGAAATCATTAAATGGAGGGGGTAACCAGCTTTGCCTAAGGAGCTCAACTCCTTCGAGTAAGCAGTCCTTCCGGTATCATGAAACATGATGATTGAAAATGGACACCACTTTCTAAGCTCCCTTTCCCAGTTTTCCAACACAGAAGCCAGGCAAACTATCATATGTGGACTTGGGTCGTTATTTAGATGGCACAATAGAGTAAGATAGATCACAGCCTGTCATAAAAAGAGAAAAGATCAAACAATAAGAGATGAGTTGCCACATAGTACATGATCATAAAATCAGTATATTCTAAAATAAGCCACATCAGGTTAGATTCAGCCAATGTTTTATTGTAAATGATTATACTGACCAAAACTTTCAGAGCCAACAACTTGTTTTCATAAAGAAAGGGCGCATCGGTGCACAAAGATGAAAAAGAGAAACCTCCAATGTGGGCAACCTAGCTTACATACTAATAATATGTCATTGTATTGTATTACTATGCTATTTCTTTTTTCAGACACTCTGCTATTTATTTTTCCAGTCCACTAAACACTGCAAGATTGCTTACCTGCAGTCTTCCCGAGACCCATAACCCATTTCACCCGCCAAAATTGCTGTAGGAAAAAACTAGTTAATATGAATAGTTTAGACTTTTTAGCATGCAGAAAACAATAAAACATAACAACAAAACAATGACTCTGAAGAAACAAAACTGTAACCTTTAACTTCAATTCCTTGGCACACCATAGAACAAGTTTTTCATGGGAAAGAACATGTGACTCCTGTATACTATGACCTCCTGGTAGTTATTACATAAATACAGGAATGCTGGAGATATTTTCCCAGTTGGGCTACAAATTTTTGTTGTTCCATATTCAGAGATACCCTACCATCAATTCGATGTACCTGCTCATAAAACTATAGAGAATCAAATGTATTCTAGAATCCTAGTGTTTTCCATCAACTTCACTTTCATCAGATGAGGATTGGTTGCAATTTCACACAAAGGAAATCTAAACAATCTACAGGAAACCAACAGCTGCTTGTCTCAGGAGGCAAAAACAGCAAAAGTAAAAGGACGCTTACAATTAAACATCATACTATCATGTACTTACTAGTTACTACTTAGGCATCATAAAGAGTGGGGTGAAGTGAACTCTATCCATCAATTTTATGTCATGGTGGGTATACTTCAAACAAAATAACACAAGCGTATGCAAATTACGAAAAGAAAAAGATCACATGTGATCTTTTGCGAAAATACCTCCACCAATACTTTTCCGATGGAATAATAGAAGAAAATTGACCCCCACAAGCAGGCAGGGCTTATTGGCTCAAACTTTGATTCCTCGCTTGTGCATGCAGCATCCACATCATCCTGCTCCCACACATCCATTAAGTCAAAATGCCGGTTCTTAGAGTCATTTAAACTGCATAGAGAAACAAATAAGTAGCGTACCTGGGTAACAATTCGGCAACTGGACACATCTACCTCAGCATAACCCTCACAATTCCGTGTTGACGAGTTCTGTCGCAGATCATGTGTGCGCACTTGTGTAATGCCTTACCCACCAAGTCTCCATCCTCCACCTTCACCTTCATCCCCTCATCATAGTCCCCATCTTCATCGTCCTCATTCTCTAACTCCAACCAGTTCACCCGTACCCACAAGCCCGTCACCGTCATCGTCGTCCTTAATAACGAAGCAGCGAGCAGTGGCAAGGCGTGGCCTCGACGGCATCGGGTCTGGATGATCAAAGTCATCGTCCACGAGTTCTAAATCTTCCTCCAAGAAGTCAGCAGAAGCGGTTGCCAACCGGCGATCAGTGGTGCGGCGATGACGCGATGTCCTCGAGGCAGGGAATTCGAAATCATCGTCTGTGAGGTCAAAGTCGTCGTCGTCGTCGGGAATCCCCACGGGGGCGGCGGCCGTGGAGGATTTAGGCTTGTAACAGAAAGACCTAATGGACAGAGAGGGCCGCACAGCGGGGGCTATGGTGCCACTACGGGCTACTGAAACGCGTGAGCTCTTCCTTGCGCGATGTAACCGCTCGTCCCCACTCCCCACCTAAGTCGAAGTCATCGTCGCCTTTGGAGAGGACAACGGTGGCGGTGCTAGCACCGATGGCAGAGGAAGGCATGGGGTTGTAGCGGGAGGACTCAATGGGCTAGGGAGGCTGCGAGTCTGTCGCGCCTGGAATTTTATAAATTCCAAACAATGTATATTAATCTATGTTCCAAGAAAAGCACGGTATACATTAACAAATTTGATTACAGAACAACGATATAAATGTTAAATACAAAACTAATATAAAGGCATTTAAAACCTTACACTCAAAAGAAACAACAGCAGCAGAAAATGAGCGAAGCCTATGACACCATCTTCACAAGCTCTTGATTGTGGACAAACCAGGCCTTCCAACCCTTTCTTCTTTCTGCTAGCTTCTGAAGGGGGTACAACAAGAATGAGTACAAAGTACTCAACAAGCCACAGAAAATGCACATAATGCACGGTATTGACAAGGAGTGGTAAAGGGGTTCATTTGCATAAAGCCGACTTTAACTTTAAAACAGGAATAGCATTAAAAATGAATAAACAACAATACTTAACATGTGTCTTTTCAGTAAAATCCTCGAGTAGCGCACCAGCACTAACTCGCCCTCTTGCCCAGACCAATCTACCCATTGGCGTAACATTGATCCCACACCAGTGTACCAATGGAATCACCAAGGCCGTAGCTGTCTGGCACAAGGCCAATTTCCACAATTTTCATTCAGATCATAGAGCTTGAAAAATAACGCTAACCGCGATGAACACCACTTGGCATGTTCATAACCGAGGGTACGGCTATTCAAATAGTTTATATTATGATCAGAGGTATACAACTTTACCCATAAGACACGGACTCGGTATGTGCTAAAGTACCACCATGATACCTTGACCAGGCCCATGCTAAAGCACTTAGTACAACCCACTCAACATGAGGACGATCACACTAGGTTACACCGACGCTCCCTTAGAGTCCGATCCAGGATGAATAGACAGGACCTCCATTGGACCGCTCAGCCCCCACTGGGCCACGCAGACGAGACCACCCGAGGCAACCCTCGACAATGAATCCACACCACAAGGTACCTTTCCCCTTGGGTTGGCAATCATGATGATCTCGCCCCCTCGCCTCGGTGCCCCCACGTCAAACGAACCATACGCCAAACTAGGACTTATCCGCTAGTCTTGTGGTTTGTACGAGAAAGGCTTTTGTGACAGATCTCGCGGACCGATCCTTATAGTGCCTTGGGTGCGACCAACCATCCATTAGCTTGCACCCAGAACCCACCCATTCAACACTTTAATCTTTGCACAACAATGCGATTCTTTTGGATAGGCAACCAAAAGAACGTCCTTTTAAATACCAGAGATGAGATAAAATGATAGTGACAAGTCCCCTTTTCAAGAAAAACCTATTGTTTGATTCTAAGCGTGGCTAAGCACATATTTTTACTAGCAGCACCTAATGGGGAAGTACTATTAGTTAAACTAGAACTAAGTTGAAGGAGTTTTCAGGTTCAATCATCAATAGGCTATAATCCAATGAACATGGTGATGAATAAGTCTTTGTGGTCTTTGCACTTGGTCACGTCTTTGTACTTAGTCAAGTCTTAGGACAGCATCTTAGCATCCTTAGGACAGCATCTTTGCATCTTTAGGACAGCATCTTGGCATCAAGACTAACATCTTGGCATATGCTCTACATGGCTGCCTATAAAATGTATCTCCACCCCTTGGGTTGGTATGACATTATGCGAGAAATAAACCAGAAAATTTCCCCAACTCTTCCTAGTGTCATCCTCTCAATGAGAGTAAGAGTGCAGCTACTAACAAGTGGTATCAGAGCCGTACTTTCCTGTAGCTTGAACATCTCCTGCTCATCTCCTTCCCCAGCCACCCTACGTCCCCGGCCGGTAGCAGGAACACC
>ASSH01052446.1:0-16681 GCA_000418225.1 Zizania latifolia
AGTGCATCGGGTAGTGCCTAGCTTTCTTACGCCTCGTCAGACATGACGACAACTGCTACAAAGCAGCAAAGGATCAAAAGTTGAATCAAGGATTTAAATCAAGGAATAAAAATTGAAACGCAACACAACCCTGGACTCGGACTGTCCGGGTAGGACCAGACTATCCAGGCCCCCACAAATTTGAAATCGATTGATCTCGACAATGTGGTTAGGGTACATTGCAACAAACTCTTTAGGACCTATTCTAGCCTAAAAGATTCAAGATTTAACCAAAGACTAGAAGGGAAAAACGCCAATCTAGGTCAAAACAGAGGATACCTCAAGGAGGAACTTGGAGACGAAGAGGAGATGATCGGCACTCCCAGAAAGGGTCCTAGGCTCACCTTCAATGGATCCCGCGACTCCCATAGACTAGTTTCAGAGAAAACCACCGAAGAAATTGAGAGGTGGAGTGAGGGAGAAGAGGAGAAGTGAGGAGGAGAGAGAGAGCCAGAAGGTTTAGGTCCCCTTTTATAAAGTCCGGCCCAGACAATCCGGAGTTATCTGGACTATCCAGATTTCTGGACGAACCGGATTGTCCGAAGGTAGTCGAACAATCCGGATACTCCAGAACCGAACTTCAAAAAGTCCTAGGCCCGGACTGTTCGGGTTTAGCCGGATGGTTCGGGACCTCGAGAAATCTCAACTCACAGGAATTCAAGGAGACATATGCCATGAACTTTGGGCTAAAAAAGTATTTTACCACAGATAATGTAGCATAAATAAATATGAATAACATGGCATGGCTCAAATGAATCATAAACAATAATAAAATAAATTTGCATTTATTTAAAAATATAGCCCATTACATATGAAGAAGGCAATTAATTTACCTCCTCATTTTCAATATGGGCATTTATATGCAAGCGATATTCAGTTTATTTCTTAACTCATAAAACCGATGCTCATCTAAGGGTTTGATGAAAATATCGGTGAGCTGTTTATCTGTTCTCACATGGGTTAGGCTTATATCTCGCTTGATCTCATGGTCTCTCAAGAAATGGTGGTGAATGTCAATGTGTTTGGTTCATGAGTTTTGAACTAGGTTATTGGCTATTTTAATGATGCTCTCATTGTCACACAATAAAGGAATCTTAGTGACGTTGTGCCCAAAGTCTTTCAAGGTTTGTTTCATCCAAAGTGGTTGAGCACAACAACTACCGACTGCTATATATTTAGCTTCAGCTGTGAATAAAGCTACATAATTTTGTTTCTTGGAAGACCATGAAATAAGTGATCTTCTAAGGAATTGGCAGGTTCTAGAGGTGCTTTTTCTATCCACTTTGAAACCAGCATAATCAGAGTCCGAATAGCCGATAAGATCAAAGGTTGCGTCTTTCGGGTACCAAAGCCCTAGGTTTGGAGTATGAACCAAATATCTCAAGATTCTTTTAACAGCAACCAAATGACATTCTTTTGGTGCAGCTTGAAATCTTGCGCACATGCAAACACTAAGCATGATATCGGGTCTAGATGCACATAAATATAATAAGGAGCCAATCATAGAACGGTATACCTTTTGATCGACGTTGGTTCCTTGTTGATTTAGATCAAGATATCCGTTGGTTTGCATGGGTGTCTTGATGTATTTGGTATTCTTCATGTCAAACTTCTTGAGCATGTCTTTAGTGTACTTGGTTTGACTGATGAAGGTGCCTTCTTTGAGTTGCTTGATTTGAAATCCAAGAAAGAACTTTAACTCTCCCATCATTGATATTTCAAATCTCTTGATCATTATCTTACTAAATTTCTCACAGAAATCATTGTTAGTAGAACTAAATATAATATCATCGATATATATTTGGCAAACAAAAAAATCATTATTAAAATACTTAGTAAAGAGGGTAGGATTGACTTTGCCTATTTCAAAGCCCTTTTAGAGTAGAAAATCTCTAAAGCATTTATACTATGCTCTAGGTGTTTGCTTAAGCCCACAGAGCACCTTTTGGAGCTTGAATACGTGATTTGGATATTTGGGATCTTCAAAGCCTGGTGGTTACTCCACATACACCAACTCAGTTATTAGACCATTCAGGAAAGCGCTTTTCACGTCATTTGGTGAAGCTTGAAATCATAGTGAGTAGCAAAGGCTAATAATATACGAATAGACTCTAGCCTAGCAACAGGTGCATATGTCTTACCAAAATCTAAACCTTCGATTTAAGTGAAGCCTTGTGCCACCAATCTAGCTTTGTTCCTCACGACCACGCTGTGCTCATCTTATTTGTTGCGGAAGACCCATTTGGTGCCGATTATATTCTGATTCGGTCTTTCCACCAATGTCCAAACTTTATTTCTTTTGAAGTTATTGAGCTCATCTTGCATGGCCATTACCTAATCCGTATCCTCGAGAGCTTCTTCCATCTCAACTGGTTCCAAAGAAGACACAAAATAGTAACATTCATAAAAATTTGCTAAACATGAACGAGTAGTTACTCCTCTTCGTAGATAACCAAGGATATTGTCTACAGGGTGGTCTCTTTGGATGTCTTGATGGATTCTTTGATGTTATACAGGTGGTTGATTCACTTCCTCTTGAACTTCTTGTTTCTTGTCCACCACCTCTTACTCTTGAGTTTCTTGTGTTTCGCTTTATTCTACCTGTACTTATTGTTGATCCGTTGGCTCTTCTTCTCTTGGTATTATATCTCCAATTGGTATATTCTTGATTGCTTCACATAGAGGTTCGTCTTCACCAGCATCACTTGGATCAACTTGCTCTACTTGAGAGCCGTTAGTCTCATCAAATGTCATATCTCTAGTGACTTTAACAATTCCAGAGGTCTTATTGAAAACACGATAGGCATGTGCATTTGACTCGTAACCAACCAAGAAATCATCATCGACCTTAGAGACAAATTTAGAGTTTTTTTGGTCGTTTACTCAAAATAAAGCACTTACTTCCAAAAACTCTAAAATATAAAACATTAGGCTTGTTACCGGCTAGAAGTTTATAAGCCATCTTTTTAAGAATTTTGTGTAGATACAGACGGTTGATTACATGACATGCGGTGTTTATCACTTCTGCCCAAAATATATCTGAAGTCTTATACTCATTAAGCATTATTCTTGCTGCCTCGGTTAACGTTCTATTCTTCCGTTCCACCACTCTATTTTGAGGTGGATCATAGGGCGCGGAGAACTCATGCTTAATGCCTTCTTCATCAAAAAATTCTTCGACTTGAGTGTTCTTAAACTCACTCCTATTATCACTTCTCACTTTCTTGATCTTGACTTCATACTCATTTTGAGCTCTTCTTGTAAAACTTGTGAACACGCCTTGTGTCTCGCTCTTATCATGTAAAAAGAATACCTAAGTGAAGCGAGAAAATTCATCAATAATAACTAAACCATATTTGTTACCGTCAATGCTTAGATACACCACTGGTCCGAAGAGATTCATGTGTAGAAGCTCCAGTAGCCTCCTTGTTGTCATGATGTTCTTGACGGTGTGTGATGCTCTAGCTTGTAACCTGCCTTTCTCAAACACAATATTTGTTAGTCCTAGGATGTGTTCACCTTTAAGAAGTTTTGACAAGTTTCTCATCCTAACATGAGCTAGTCGGCGATGCCATAACTAACCCATGCTAGTCTTAGCTACCAAGCAAGTTTTAGGTTTTAATTTATCTAGATCAAAATTGACTAAACAAAGCTTTCCCTTCAACTTACCCGTGAAAGCTACGAAATTATCACTACTTCTCAAAACGGTCACATCCTCATTAGTAAAAAAATATTTATAACCAATTTCACATAACTGAGATATTGAAAGCAAGTTATAACTTAAAGACTCAACTAGTAAAACATTAGAAATAGTATTACCACTTGTGATAGAAATTTTACCAACTCTCATTACCTTTCCTTTTCCATTGTTACCAAATACAATAGATTCATGATTGCCTTGATTTGGCTCAAATGAGATGAACATACTCCTTTCTCTGGTCATGTGATTGGTACATCTACTGTTCATCACCCAACTTGATCCGTCGAAGGAGTATTCCTATAAAATAGATTAGTTCTTGTTTTTAGGTACCTAAACCTTTTTGGGTCCTTCAATATTACTTACAAGAACTTTAGAAATCCAAACACATATCAATGGTTTTTCATTCTTATCACTAACAAATTGAGCAACCACTTTACCACGGTGGTTTCTCCTAGTAAGATATGATGCATAAAATGTAGCTTGTGAAGCAAATGGCTTGTTGTTGATCTTCTTCGAACTTTGTTCTTCCTTTACAAACTTGATGATCTTCTTACCCTTGTAGTTCCTTCTTGTACCTTACTTTCATTTAGATGAAAGCCAAGACCTCTCTTCTCAATATTATTTTAGATGTTAGGTGTCTTGTATAAGGCATCCTTTATCTTGTAGGCTTTCATGCACCCATAGCTTACCAAGGTATCAAGCCTTTTATTTTTCTTTCTTACGACTTCAATTTCCTTCATGTTAGTCTCATAAGCAGTAATATCAAAATTATAACATTTAGTACAACCATTGCTTGTGGACAAAATAGATGGAATAGAAATAGGATGACTCATTAGAGTTTCAACTCTTTCTTCAAGAACAATAAGCTCACTTTTAAGAGTTTTCAGCCTATCCTCTAATTTCTCCTTAGACTCATTTACGAAGTAAGATTGTTTAGTCAACTTGTCTACCTTTTTCTTTTCCTTAGCAAGAAGCCTCTCTAGTTCAAGATTCCTCTTCTCTTATTTTTCTAAAATTGCTTCTCGTGCCTCTATTGTTTCTATAAACTCTTTAAATTTTGATAAAACTTGCTTATTTATACTTTTAAACATATCATCATCAAACCTAGACTCATCATCGCTAGAATCATTGTGATCATCTTTATCTAAAGATTTAGCTATTATAGTTACCTTCTTACTCTTAGCCATAAAGCACTTGGGGGAGATGATGTTGTCATCGCTAGAGTCTCCAAATAGTGATGGCTTTGGAGTTGTGATGTTGGCGATGACGACGGTGGTGACTCCCTTCTTGCTAGAGTCAGAGTCTGACTTGGACTCGGAATCAGAGTCGGAGTTCCACTCCTCTCCAATGTGAGCATGGCCGCCTTTTTTCTCCTTTTTGTACTTTTGCTTCTCTTTGCTTTCTTGCTCTTTCTTCTTAGGACAATCGGTTATGAAATGGCTAAGGTCGCCACACTCATAGCACCCTTTCTTTGACTTTCTATTATTTGATTTGTCACTCTTTTTTTGTACTTGTCAAAACCACCCTTCTTTATGAACTTCTTAAATTTCTTTACAAATAGCACAAACTCCTCATCATCGTTTTCATCATCACTTGACTCTTATTTCTTCTTAGCTTTGAGAGCCACATCCTTGCTCTTATTGTTGTGAAGCTTGGCAAGATCTTTGCCTTCCTTTGCTTCTTCTTTCATTAACTCATGTGCTATTATCCTTTCTAGCACATTACTTGGAGTCATCTTCTTGAACTCTTTGCGCTCACGGATTAAAATCACTAAGGTAGAATTTCTTGGCGCTATAGCCCGAAGCAATCTCTTCACAACAAAGTGATCGGTCATCTCTTCGCTTCCAAGACTCTTGATTTTATTGATAAGAACCATAAGGCGATCATACATCTCTTGAGGGGTCTTATCGTCTTCCATGATAAATCTTCCGAGCTTTCCTTCAAGAAGCTCTTTTTTTATTTCTTGACAGAAAAGGTTCCTTCATGAGCAACTTGTAAAGTCTCCCATATCTCTTTAGCTTCTTCAAGCCCATCAACTTTATTGAATTCTTCTGGACTCAACATGGCAAGTAGAACACTCGCTGCTTGAGCATTACGGTGGATAGCTTATTCTTCATCAACAGTTAATTGATGATCATCCCTAATCGAGTCATCCACGTCTACACCTGTGCATACAATCTTCTAAATGTTTGGATACATAGAGATTAGGTACAATTTCATCTTATGTCTTCATGCCACATAATATGTACCATCGAAGTAAGGTGCACGGCTAGTTGGCACAGAGAGATAATTATTACTAGAGTTTAGTTTGGAGTAGTCAAAAGGATATGTTGCGTCTTTCTTTCCTTCAACACTATTCTTGTCGGTGCCGGTGAAATTTGACTCTCCAGACATCTTTACTCTTCAAGCGGTTAAGCCTTTAAGAAGACTCTGCTTTGATACCAATTGAATGTTGCCTAGAGGAGAGGTGAATAGGCAATCTAAAATTCTCAATAAAATTGGTTAGTTTAAACCTCCAGGACCTGGACTATCTGGACTTAGTTGGATACTCCGAGAGCCGGATGAAAACAAAAACTGTCCGAGGTTCGAACATCCAGGTATACCGGATGGTCCGGGCACAATAGATCTGAAACGTAAACTAATGCAGAAACTGACTAACCAATAAACTTAACAAGCATGAATTCAATTAACTTGCTAGAGAACAAATAGATCAATAGAAAATACTACTAGAAAGAACAATAATGGACACAATGATTTTTCCCGAAGTTCGGATCCTTCAATCCTACATCTCCGTTGAGGAAATCCCAAGGGGCTGGATCTCTTTCAACCCTAATCCTCACCAAGCGCTCACCTCCATAAGCCTTGGCTTTTACTCGGTTACCTCTTTGAAGCCAAGGCGAAGCTTTGTACAGACTCGTTCGGTCACCCACACACCATGGGTGCTCGCGGATTAACGCCTAGCCGTCTAGGAGACCTCGATCTCCAAGAGTAATAGACACGTTGATGTGATCCGATGCCATGTGCTCAAGTAACAGCGAGGAACAACAAACACACACCCACACAACTCTTAAGAGATTGATCAAACGAGAACACGAGGAGATTGTGTGGAGAAATCTCTTTTCTTCCCTCAAGATCTAAAAAGAATCAATGCACAAAGGAAGAAGGAGAGAAAGAATGGCAGGGCTACTAGGGTTTACAATCACGTGCCCCTTATTATGGAGAGGGAGGGTATTTATACCCCTGCTCTAAATCTATCCGTTAAGGCAAAAAATCGTATACTGTTCATCCGGATAATCTGGGCTTAACTGGATGATCCAGACCAAATAAAATCAAAACAAAACAGATGTTTCGGATAGTTCGGCTGAAGTCCGGATATTCTGGGCCAAAAATGAGTCCAAACAGAAAAGTGTTTTCGAACAGTCCGACCAAGGTCCGAACGCTCTGGGCCACAAAATAAAAATCAAATAGAGAGCAATTTTCGGACCATTCGGCCAAAATCCGGATGTTCCGGCTTAAAAAAAATAAATTCAACAGAAACAAGTTTTCAGATAGTCCGGTCAGAATATGGACAGTCTGACTTGAAAAATAAATCGAACAGAAACATATTTTTGAATAGTCCGGACAGTCCGACATGTAAATAAATTCTAACAAAAGCCTGTTTTCGGATTGTCCGGTTTGAATCTGGACAGTTCGTAGTACAAATAAAATCCAACAGAAGATAGATTTCGGATTGTCCGGCTAGGATCCGGACAGTCCAACTTTGCTGGAAATCTAAAATCAACTTAGAGAAATTCCAAAACTTTTTAAGAATAATTCTGATTTGAGCACTTGGCTTTGGATCAACGAACAACGCATCCCTCTTAATAGTATGGCATACCTAGACTCAAGAAAAAGTAAAATATACGCAATAAGCACAACTTGTGCCGAAGTAAAGCTAATAAGCCGATTTTTCAGTTTGAATGAGCTGCAATACCATTTTTAATTTTCGATATCTTCATTCATCTTAGCAACACTGTTAGTAGCATTTGATCACTATTGTTATTAATACACCAAAACAAATTAAGGGCCTAGATGCATTAAGATGCACCTTCAACGAGAGATAACCGTGGTATAAATCATTCTGTTTGGATGCTTGCTACATTTATTTCATCAAAATTGTGAAGTGAAGTGACCAAAATCACCCATTTGAAGTCACTTCTTTTCTTAACAATATAAGCCAAACAGTTAATTTATATTCTTTGCATAGAGAATTTTTATTTGCAGAGGAGCTCGATATGCAAACATATAATTTTTGAGAAAAAGATGAACATGGTACTCAATAATTCATAGCTGTTGCTTATCTGAAAGGCAACCAAGCATACATAGCGCATGCACAAACAGCTACACATGGCTGCTACTTCTTTATTGTTTCAAAAACATAGACAAATTAAACCATCATCAAGCCACACGAAGAGACATAAACACTCTGCAACCTAATCATCAGCTGGTCTGTGCATCCAAGCTCGCTCTGCTGTTCCAGCTCACACCACAACAAATCTGAGAACCCTAAACAGTGAAGCCTTCTCCCGTGCGGGATTCTACCGATTACATTGCAACGTGCACTGTCACATGGAAACCCTAGATGGAGCACAAACACCGGAAGGGCGCTCACCACTTGCGGATAGGAGTCGGTGGCGGCCGGAAGGTTGGATGCGTCGGCGAAGGCGAACGGATGGGTGGAGTCGGCGTCGGCGACGGCGAACGGACGGTCAGATATGGCGTCGACGAAGGCAAGTGGATGGGCAGAGTCGGTGGTGGCTAGGATGGCGTCAGCGGAGAAGGCTGGATGGCAGCGGCATGGACGTAGGAGGAGACGGCGACTACGGGAGGAGACAAGTGTGGATGGGGAAAAACAGTTAAGTCCCCGGAGATTATATAGGAACAGACATTAGTGTTAATTCTATAGCATAACCGGGACTGATAGTCCCGTATCAGTGCCGGTCCGGTTCTATATAGAACTGGCACTGATGTGTCCCTATCAGTGCCGGTTCTAGATAGAACCGGCACTAATATTTCTAATAATGTCTGTTCTATATAAAACCGACACTGATAGTGATGTTAGTGCCGATTCTATTTAGAACCGACACTGAAATATATTTTCAAACTTATTATTAATACCTGCTACATTTTTAAAAAAATATATTATTTACTACTAAAAAGCCTACCTTTGTATTTTAATATTTAATATTTATTATTAAAAAAGGCTACCTTTCTATTTTAACATTTATTATTTATTATTAAACCATAACCTAGAAACCCTATACCCTAAACCGTAAACCATAAACCGTAACCCATAAACCCTGAACCGTAACCCTAAACCGTAAACTGTAACCCATAAACCCTAAACCCTAAACCCTAAACCATGAACCATAAATCGTAAACCGTAACCCTAAACCATAAACCATAAACCGTAAACCCCAAACACTAAACCCTAAACCGTAAACCGTAAACCGTAACCGTAACCATAACCGTAAACGGATATGGATTTTTTTCGGATACGAAAACAGATATAACATCGATGGTATCCGACGGATACAGATTTGGATTCAGATAATCTAGATAAATCCTATTTGGATTATCTAGATTTAAATCCTAGAAACATAATTAATTAACTAAAAAATCATTAAGCTCCATGTTACCGATCGAGTGTCATAACCTAAATTTTTTTAAATTTATTTTAATTTAGTGGATAAGAACTAAAAATGTTCTCAAAAACATGAATATGATTTTTTTATAAATTTTGGTTTAGTATTTCAAGCACTTGCAGGTCAAATTTCACCTATTTTAATTTAAATCCTAGAAACACACTTAATGAATTAAAAATAGTAACTGCCCAGAAAAATACCAAATTTTTACATAAGATAAGATATCTTGCATTTTGATTGTATAAAAAGTTTTAAGTTCAAATGAAGATTTAACCATCGATTTGCTTTTAAACCCAACCTATTCTTTCTGTAAATCTTAATTCATCGTGGGAGAATCTCTGATTTTCTTAACATCGTACGTGACAACTTTCTTAAAACATTTTTAAATTTTTATCACAGCATCTACGTATCATATCATAACATCATGACAGGTCTCGTGTTTTTTAGACTTCATTTGATTTTTTAAGAATTAAAAATCATTAAGCTCTACGTAGCCGATCGAGCGTCGCAACCTAGATTTTTCAAAATTTCTTGCAATTTTGTGGATAGGAACTAAAAATGTACTAAAAAGCATGAATATGATTTTTCTATAAATTTTGGATCATTATTTCAAGCACTTGCAGCTCAAATTTCACCTATTTCAATTTAAATCCTTGAAACATACTTAATGAATTAAAAATAGTAAATTGACCTAGAAAAATTCTAAATTTTTACATGAGATAATAAATATTGCATTTTGATCGTAGAAAAAGTTTTAAGTTCAAACGAAGATTTAACCATCGATTTGCTTTTAAACCCAACCCATTCTTTCTATAAATCATAATTCATTGTGGGAGAATCTCCGACTTTCTAACATCGTACGTGACAACTTTCTCGAAATATTTTTATATTTTTATCACAGTATCTATATATCATATCATAACACTATGATAGGTCTCGTGTTTTTTAGAATTAAAAATTCATTAAGCTCTACGTTGCCGATCGAGTGTCGCAACCTAGATTTTTCAAAATTTCTTTCAATTTAGTGGATAGGAACTAAAAATGTACTAAAAAACAAGAATATGATTTTTTCTATAAATTTTGATTCATTATTTCAAGCACTTGCAGCTCAAATTTCACCTATTTTAATTTAAATCCTAGAAAAACACTTAATGAATTAAAAATAGTAAACTGACCTAGAAAAATACCAAATTTTTACAAGAGATAATATATATTGCATTTTGATCGTAGAAAAAGTTTTAAATTCAAACGAAGATTTAGCCATCGATTTGCTTTTAAATCCAATCTATTCTTTGTGTAAATCCTAATTCATTGTAGGAGAATCTCTGACTTTCTTAACATCGTATGTGATAACTTTTTCAAAATATTTCTAAATTTTTATCACAGCATCTAAGTATCATATTATAACACCATGATAGGTCTCGTGTTTTTCAGACTTCATTTGATTTTTTTAGAATTAAAAATTCATTAAGCTCTATGTTGCTGATCGAGTGTCGCAACCTAGATTTTTCAAAATTTCTTTTAATTTAGTGGATAAGAACTAAAAATGTACTAAAAACATGATAATGATTTTTCTATAAATTTTAGTTCATTATTTCAAGTACTTGCAGCTCAAATTTCACCTATTTTAATTTAAATCCTAGAAACACACTTAATGAATTAAAAATAGTAAACTAATCTAGAAAAATACCAAATTTTTGCATGAGATAATATATATTGTATTTTGAGTGTAGAAAAATTTTCAAGCTCAAACTAAGTTGAAAACATCACATAGGCTCAAAAAATACACTCGGCGAACAACCCTCTTTGTCGAGTGCCCGAAAAAATACAATCAGCAAAGAGCTATTTTCCTGTAGTGAATGTTATATTTTCTTTAAGATTTTAAAAAATAGGATCTTTTAAAAGATTTTGGAATTAAAAAAAATTCTAGATTTGGAGAATGTTATCACTAAATTTTGGAATTCAAAAAAATTCTAACTTTTTGTTTTAAAATTTATTATTTATTATTAAAAAAGGAAAACCTTTGTATTTTAATATTTATTATTTAGTATGAAAAAGGTTACCTTTGTATTTTTAACATTTATTATTTGTTATTACAAAATGCTAAATCCTAAACTCTAAACCGTAAACCATTGATCAAATGAAATATAAATTGTTGCAGCGCGGGAAAGATTTATAGCACCACAACAATACCGGTTCCGTTTACGAACCGCACTGATACATCAGTGTCGATTCGTGTCATGAACCGGCACTGTTTCGCCACTTTCAGTGCCGGTTCATGAAACGAACCGACACTGATGTATCAGTGTCGTTTCGTAAATAGAATTCATGAACCGGCACTAAAAGTGGTGCAACAGTGCCAGTTCCGTTCAAGTCTAAAAAATTTAACGGCTTCTATTTTTTAAACCAGCAGTGATACAGCTTCAGTGTCGGCTTGGAGATAATCGGTATTGATAAGGCGCTACTTTTAAGTAGTTTTGTGGTAGTGTAGGGTGATCAAGAATGTATGCTGCAGCCTCCCTAAATGCACCTTCACTAACTTTTGTTCCTCTTTTCAATCCTTCTCCTTCACTGGACAAAGGAAACCCTTGAGGATTGTACTTCGCCATTGGCTCTTCATCAGTTGGCTTAAAAATGGTGACATACTCTTGACCTAAAGAAGCTAACTTAAAGTAGACTCCACCATTGCCCTGTGAAGACATCACAGGTGTGTAATCCTTTTATAGACCAGCAAGTGTAGCTTGGATCATGCCCATGATTGCTGGAGAAAGGCTAACATTTGGGTTGACAAAAACTGGTTCAAACAATGGTGGATATTCCTTCTTGGTATCAGATGGCAACTCCTTCTCCATGTGAGAGGTATTAGCCAATAGCTCAAAGTCTTTATCAATTTGGTTTGCACTAAACATCTGTATCAGAACCTGGATTCTCACAAATGTTAGAGATCAGACTACTGTCATCCTCGAGCTTTTCCTCACCGAGCAAACCCCTGCTGCCTCTATTATCATTGGAACATTCAAGCTTCTTGGAAATCAACTTTTACAATGTATGATAATGTATGATTGAATTAGAATTAATACCAGTTTTAATACATGAGAGAAACCCATCAACCCATCAAAGGGTCCTTCTTTAATCATCAGCTCCTCAATGTAGTTCAGGCATTTGTCGAAATTCCTATACTCTGTAAAACCCTGTACCAAAAACAAACAACAGAAGAAGCCCATGAAAAAAACTAAAAAAATTAGGTTTGCAAGGGAAAATCAGATCAGACAGCGAGAGCAATTTGGAGGTGAGCAGACCTTGTCGAACTGAAACCACTCGTAGTAGGGCAGGTCGAAGAAGCCCTAGACCTTGTCCACATGTACGACACCTCGGTTGGGTACGCCGCCGTGCAGGAGATCGACCTGTTCGAGGAGATTGCCGGCATGTTGTTTACCCCCGAGATGGTCCGGGTGCAGCGAGCAGCGTGTTCCACGGACGATGTCCTAGACAGGCATGGTGTCGAAGAACTCCCACGCCATGCGGACGTCACGGCGGCGAGTGAGCGCCGCCAAGAACGAGTTCCATGTGATGACGGAGCGGGTGGGGAGGCCGTCGAAGAGCCGTCTCATGGCGTTGTAGCAGCCGTCACGGAGGAGGGTGTTGAGGAGCGGTCAGCCTCACGCATAGGTCAAGGTCGCGAGCTCAATCGCGCAGAGGCAGAGGCCAGAGAGGAGGAGAGGAGATCGATCGGTGGGTGTTCATACTAGGAGGAGAGGAAGAGGATGAGGGCACAGGAGCTGGGGCCGCTGGGGCGGAGCGCGGCACCGCAGCAATCTCCATGTCACGGCGGCGCATCGATGAGGCGCACCAAGTTGGCGAGGAAGAGGAAGGCCCCCGTGGTGACACCGATGACGACTGCGGAGACTATGGAGGATGCGTGCAGCTCGGCGAGGCCGAGGTGGTTAGAGAGGGGAAGGGGAGGAAGAAGATTAATCTATCAATCTATCAACTAATCTCCTATAATTTCACTGAGATAAGAGGAATGACTGATATTTAATATTTTTTAACAGATTAAAGATGATGAATGGCTGAGATTTTTCAGATGAGTGATGATTAAAGATGAATGACTGAGATTTTCTAGATGAGTGGTGATGATAAATGAATCAACTCGTCAATTATCTAGTAGGGTAGATTCAGTGAGTCATTTGCCTTTGATTCAATAATCATTTTTCAAGCTTTCATCCTTTGTTGTCATTACTCATAACTTCCACACTGATTGTCTTCAATCTCAATGTCTTGACTAGTGTTGAAACCTCATTGTTTAATTCACTAAGCAAATTGGATGTTGCCATATCCATATCCATATATATATATATATATATATATATATAGTTTTTATCTTTTTCTGTCATTTGAAAAGAAATTTAACACAAAGATGTAAAAAAGACCACAACTAGTATAAAAGAAAGATCAGGGGGGTATCAAATAGGTATGTAGGAGATTTTAGAGATAGGTATGCATGTGTAGATGCAGATTAAGGACAACAAAAAACCATCCATATAAATTCAGTAGGCAATAGAGTACATGTGACATCATGATCGTGTTAAGTTGGTAGTAAAAATTCACTGAGCATTAGAATATGCTCATGTTCGAGTATATCAATTTTTTATAGTTCAAGTCTCTAATCATTCAGATAAGTTATCTATGGCATGTATATGTGTGTATGTATATATATATGTATACATATATGTATCTATATTTCTTTTAAAAGAAGTAAGTGGTGGTGAATCTACTACTCACCTACTTTCATTATAGTTTTTGTAGTTTACTCTTTGATACTATTTAATATTACACAATAAATCAATAAAAATGGATTGACATATATAATTAAAAGTGAATAACATATATCATATAAGAATATATTTGATTTGTTTTAAATAACATTACAATATTTTTCTTTTATTCATAGCAAAGCATGAGCATTTTGCTAGTATATATATATGTATGTATATATATATGCATGCATGCATATATGTATGTATGTATATATATATATATATGACCGAGAGCTAAGCATAAACCATTAGCTAAAGCTCTAAGGGCTTGTTTGGAATGTCTCAATTCCGGCTTATCCCCATGGAATGAGCCGGGATTGAGGCATTCCAAACAAACCCTAAGTATAGTAAAAACTACCCTAAGCAAAGTATATCATTTTGGATCATAGACCAAATAATTAAAGCCTCAAGGTTGCAATCCTAAACCAATATATCACAACCCAGTATAGCAGCATACAATCACCTTAACTAAAAGAGCAATCAACTCAATCATAGGTATAACATAGTAGTTACATTGAACAATAGGGCAATAGACTGAAAGAGATTACACCTACGTGATTGAATCTCATAGATCATAATGTAGCAATAACTAAGAAAAAACACATCGAAATCAGATTTAGGGTAAAACTGAAAAAGAAAAAGAGGAATAGAGTCGCGGGCAGTATAGATGGTCCACCAGTGTCGAGGACCGGAGGCCAACGGCACCAAGTCAACCAAAGAAGGGAGGCCGACTACTACTTTTTACACAATGAATTTACAAGCAGATGATTTTCCGACCCTGACTACCAATTCCCCGACTACCTCTCCGGCTTATCAATCTAGCAAGCATAGGAAATCCAATTTCGGTAATCTTACCATAAATGGATTCAAAAAGAAAAGGAAGATTGATTGGAACTGAAAAGAACAAACAGGCAGGCATGCTTTCAATCTGTTGGCTAGAATTTGAGAAATGCACTTGTCAAGAGTACTCTAACAATCGACGTCTCCCATCTTATCAGGATTAAGCACTTTAGCTATATATTATGAAAACCGTGTGCTATCTAAACCTCACTCTTCCTTTACCATTACATATTTGGAAAATGGGAAAACTAACCTAGGATTTTTGAATATCACTCTTGCCAGTTCCATTCATAATTACTCAAATGGAGAAGTTCAAATTGTGGATGCAGAAAAGTAAATTCTATCTTTTTTCGAAAGTTCGAGAAAGGTCATGCACGAAAAGAAAGAATCAAGGAAAGAACTGACTTTGATACGAAAGAAAGACTGAATCTGACTATCCCAATTCAGGAAGACGGAAATTGCCGGTTGGGTTAGTCCAACCAAGAAAGAAATGGGATTCTTTTGCATTGCTTGGGCCGACATCATTATGGCTATCTCTAAACATCTATCACTGGCTCACTGCTCACTTGAAGAATGTTGACATATCTTTGTCTCGATTAAGGATGTCGTACCTAATACCCATTTACTCATGGGTAATTGCTCTATTGGAGGATATATATGGAAAAAAATTATTATCTACTGATATATAAATAGGAAAAAAATATCCATCAGGTAAACAAATATGGATATGGAAAAGTAATACTCATATATTTTTACCTGCATATCTAGGTATTTTTAATGGGCCAAAATAAAAAAGTCTAACACCAATCCAAAAACCCAACAAATATCAAAACTAATCATTGTTTTCCTTCCCTATTCTTCCTCTCGCATCCTGCAAGCACAATGCCACAATTACCTCCTGCACAGCGCCACAACCGCCTCTCGCATCCTCATCCATTCTCTCACCGATTGCTGCACCATCGCAGATACGCCTCCTCTCATCGCGGCAATGCCAACCCGTCTCCTGCTGCTAGCCAACCTTCTCCAACCTCCCACCGAGGTCTTGTTTTCTCTCGCCTCTCCCTGTGGCGCTATCGGTCTGCTTTCTCACGTATCCTGTCATATCATCATTGACCTTACTCCTCTTACATCCTCCACAACGCTGTCACTCCTTCCACCACTACTCTCTCACTCTTGCATCTGGCCGTTACCACAGAAAGTATTTGTTGCTTTATTTGTTTTCTATCTTGGGTATAGATACTTAATGTATATTAATTATTCGTACGAGTATCAGTATAAAATAGAGTTAGGAATATGAAAATAATTTTTTTAATCAGATACGGGCGTGAGCATGCAGTAGCGGCGGGTACATAATTTACCTGATGCTATCTCGATCCGTCCGAGCAAAAGAGAAGAAAAAAAATCTATAAAATGAGATTTTTTTTCTTGAGCCCGTTGCTCCGCGCTCCGCTGTCCCGTCGGTTTCTGCCTTTGCCTCCATCTCCCACCTTGCCTCTCTAGGGTTTCTCCCCGCTTCATCCTTCCAATCCGGCGCAGCGATTCCTCGCGGCGATGGTCTCCGGCGCCCGCCCCTCGGGCAGGGCGGCGCATTCGGCCTCCAC
>ASSH01052450.1:0-16633 GCA_000418225.1 Zizania latifolia
TCCAGACGATCCAGGCCACGGAATAAAAATCAAACAGAGAGCAATTTTCGAACCATTCGACCAAAATCTAGATAATCCGGCTTCAAAAATAAATTCAACAGAAACAAGTTTTTAGATGGTCCGGTCAGAGTCCGGACAATCCGACTTAAAAAACAAATCGAACAGAAACAAGTTTTCGGATCGTTCGATCAGAACTCGGACAGTCCGACATGTAAATAAAATCAAAACAGAAGCCTGTTTTTAGATTGTTCGGTTTGAACCTAGACAGTCCATAGTGCAAATAAAATCTAACATAAGGCATATTTCGGACCGTCTAGCTTGAACCCAGACAATCCAGCTTTTCTAGAAAGCAAAAACCAACCGAGAAAAATTCCAAAGCTTTTAATGAAAGATTTTTGATTTGAGCACATAGCTTTGGATCAACTATCAGCGCATCCCTCTTGATAGTACGACATACCTAGACTCAAGAAAATATAAAATATTTGCAACAAACACAATTTGAGCCTAAGTAAAGCTAATAATCCGATTTCTTCAAGATCAATAGAGATGCAATGCCACTTTTAATTTTCAATTCCTGTATTCATCTTAGCAACTATGTCAGTAGCATTTGATCACTGTTGTCATTAATACACCAAAATAAATTAGGGGCCTAGATGCATCAAGATGCACTTTCAATCTCCCCATTTTTGGTGATTGATGATAATATGATCCAAGAAGTGAAAATAGATTGCTATCAAGATGAATGTACACAATGTAGCTCCTCCTAAATGTATTCATCACACAACAAGATAATAAACATGACATAATGCATTTAGAACTAGAAATCAAAGTTAACATAAAGTATAAGCATTGTGCATTACATTCCATCATCCATGCCACATTCCATCATCTATGCCAACACATAAGAGTGAAACGCTATTATAGCCCATTGTTCATGACACAGATTACAAAAGATGGAACCAAAAGATGCGAAAACCTAAAGCTAAGCAATGCAATTTGACTTGACTGGCGATGACTTCTTGGCAATTCTCCTCATTTGGCATCAAAGACACCAAAAAAAGAGAACTTAGCAGACGACTCACTTGGAGTCTTCACTCTCAACATCATCATCACCATCATCATTGGACGATGAAGAGGACTGCTGAGGAGGCTGCTGCAGCTACTGCTGGGACAACCCTGCTCCGGATCCAAAGAAGTAGGCATAGGGGTTGGTGTAGTCAGCGAAGTCATTCTCCTCTTCAGAATCAGACACATGCTCCATGGGAGGCTGGCCTGACTACTGAAGCAGCTGGTTGATCGCCTTGTTCTACCTTTTGAACTCCTTGACCTGGCATCGACTGTTGTTCTGGCACATTGTGAAAATGGCTGACAGAATCTTCTTGATAGACGAGCCAGAGAAGCTGGGCTGTGGTGCTGATCTACGAGGAGCACGCTGAGGACCGGTAGATGGAGGCAGAGCTGCTAAGGAGGACTGCCTTAGAGGTGCTCCTGAAGACGGTGCCTGAGGTGTGTACCCACGGTGTGCAACCTCATGAACCATCTTCTTTCTGGTGACTCTGTTGATCAAGAGCTGAATGTACAGGACGTACACGCAACTCTTGGTGGTCCAGATCTCACTCCATAGGAACCGAGAGACACTGATCACACCACGGTCCTCCCTCATGACCGCCAGCAAATTACTAGCATTGCCTAGCAATGAGGTCTTGTCACCAAGCTTAGGCAGTAGGGTCTTCCGGAACAGATTGTTCAGCACTGAGAACACCGAGGAGAGACCCTCTGTCTTGCCTCCAAATATTGAACCCGGCTCATACAGAAATGGCACTACATCAGCTCCAAGCACGGGTTCTATGTCAAGCCAGTAAGCTGCGAGGTCATTTGTGTGTAGACCTAAGATAGCAGTGAAGTCACTGAGTGTGACCTCGTACTCAACTCCCTCTAGTTGCCAGTGAAAATATAGCTCATCATTGGTCACTGTCTAGAAAAGAGTAGAGTAGAACTAGCAAATCGCTTCTTCGCACCAGTTCTGCTTGATCTCTATGAGGCCATAGAGATTCTTGGCCTAGCAGATGCGGATCACCTGGTTGAATACTGGATTGCCCTTTTTCTTTATCGCAAGCCAGTTGATCAATTGCGTCTCTACTATCGGGTTCCTTTTGGGCAACATGACGCTCTTGTAGTAGTCTTATTAGAAGCCCGAGTGGAACCGATAATCCGATGCATCCCTCACATATACCTAGGGATCTTTATTTCTTTCCTTCCTCGCCTCTAGAGTCCGCCTCATGTAATTAACTTTGGATCGAGGAGTGACCCCACCAGCCAATGATGGCTCTTGGACCTTTCTCCGGACAAGCTGAAGAATGTCATCGCTTTGACTAGATTATCCGGTGGCAGGCTGCTTTCCTTTGCCCTTGCCCTGAGGTGGAGGAGGAGGCCACACTGAAGAAGCAGCAGGCACTTGGATGCCAATGTCTAGAAAGCAGCGCAACCTCGAAGCAAGCCGCTTGAAACGACCTCTTGAAGCCTGCCCGACACTTGGAGCTGGAAGAGGGGACCCTCCAGTGTCACTGTCGTCACCGGAAGAGTACTTCGGATTATGCTTGGCTTTCTTGCACCTCTCTTCAGACACGGCGACAACTGCTATAAAGCAGCAAAGGACAAAAAATTGAATCAAGGATTTGAATCAGGGAATAAAAACTGAAACGCAACAAAAACCCTAGACTCAGATTGTTCGAGTGGGAACGGACTGTCCGGACCTCCGCAAAATCAAAACCGATTAATCTCGACAATGTGGTTATGGTACATTACAACAACTTCTCTAGGACCTATTCTAGCCTAAAAGATTCGACCGAAGACTAGAGGGGAAAACACCAATCTAGATCAAAACAGATGATACCTCAAAGAGGAACTTGGAGACGATCGGTGCTCCCTGATGAGGATATCACTCCTATAGATACACACAACGCCCCTCAAGTATCTATGCAAGAGCCAATCACCCGAACTCGAGCTCGAGCACGACGATTAAATCTTCAAGTGAATTCATTTCTAGGTACCTCTTTGTATTATCTTGAGAATAAATTACTACCTCAGGATGATATTATTGTTAGGAACTATAGAGATGATGAAGAAGCACATGGAAACAAGCAAAGAGTTAGAGAAGAACCAGCTGTTGGGTTACGGAGAAGCTACGCTAGCATTAAATTCAAAAAATTTATCCCGTTCACCTAGGAACCGTGTGTGCAATGGGATCATAAATTATTACCTCTAGCCACGAGATATGCTAGGACAGCGAAAGTAGAGTTGATAAAGCGTGTCCTCGATCGGCTCCGCTCAGCTCCATCCGTTCGTCGACGATGAAGATGACATAGTCTGGCGATCTCCACGGGAGAAGATCAGCACCGCAGTAGCAGCGGTGCCTCTACGGTATCCACACGTATAAGGACGGAATCACCTCAAGCCGGTATGCTAGCACCACGCGAGAGGTTAGGGGAGAGACGGCCACAAACAGTGTAGCCAAGAGGGGTGACGGATAGGGTTAGGTCGAAGCAACAACCCTCTCATGGACCTTTAATCAGTATTAAAGCCCAACAGATCTAATCTGTTCGTCTGGACCCGAAACTTCCGGTCTAATCGGAACTTCTAAAAATGACATTCTGTATCGAATTTATTTCGACCCAGAACTTCTGGGTCACACTTAGAACTTTCGGTACGTCCAGAATACACCTTTAGGCAAGCCTAGAACTTTCGGTCCAACCGGAACTTCCGGTTCCTCTAGAAACCAAAACTGGGGCTGGCTCGGAACTTCCGGTCGAACCGAAACTTTCGGATGCTCCAGAACCTAGAACTTCCGACCTCAAGCCAGAACTTCCGGTTCTCGCAGAATTTTCTTGGGCATATTTCCATCACCAGCGAGGATGTCCAAGCCTAGTTGGAAGTCCAATCCAACTCCAGTTTGAGTTCAACTCGGATTCCAAGAGCAACGTGCACTAAAATCGTCGCCCGGGCCGCATACGAACTCTGTTTTCATGCACAGAAATCTAACTTCGGCACCTTTCCAATGGCACTAGTTTTACTTCAAAATTCTTTCTGGATCAACGGGAATCATCAAAATAAGTTGGCATCCAGAATCTGTCAGCATGCTGTTTTCTGTCTTATTGGGCCTTTGGGCCGTGTATCCAGTTGAGCCCATTCAGGGTGCGTCCGAAACTACTATATAAGGTGTTTCTATAGCCGTCTAGAGTTTTTCGATTTTGCTTAGATTAATCTGCCGTTGTAGTTTCGTCGTAGATCGATTTGTAGAACCCCAACTTCTAGTATTTTATATTATCATCTGCAATTCAGATTGCGTTTTCACTTTGTTCTTGTGAAGTTCTTCTATTGATAGCAGGAACAAAGCCTTCATGGTAAGGTCGACTATGTGAGAGCGTGGTTGATAACGACTAGACGTGTAGGTGTAGCGGTTGCGAGGTAACGATAGCTCATCGGAAGCCTCAAAACGTGAACGTCTTCATGTCAATCCAATCGAATCTATCGGAAGATTGGGCCCCTAATCGCATCACTCCCGGAAGGATCCTAGGCTCCCCCTCAACGGATCCCGCGACTCCCATGGACTAGTTTCAAAGAAAACCGCCGAAGAAATCGAGAGGTGGGGTGAGGGAGAAAAGGAGAAGTGAGGAGGAGAGAGATAGCCAGACGGTTCGGGTCCCCTTTTATAAAGTTTGGCCCCGGACAATCCGGAGTTATCCGGACTATCTGGATTTCTGGGTGAACCGAACTGTCTGGAGATAGTCGGACAATCCGGGAGCTCCAGAACCGAACTTCAAAAAGTCCTAGGCTCAAACTATCTGGCTTTAGCCGGATGATCTGGGACCTTCAGAAATCTCAACTCACAGTTATTCAAGGAGACATATGTCATGAACTTTGGGCTAAAAATAATATTTTACCACATAGAAGATAAGCATAAATAAACATGAATAACATGGCATAGCTCAAATGAATTATAAACAAGATAATGAAATTTTGCATTTAATTAAAATGTAGCCCATTACATATGAAAAAGGCAATTAATTTGCCTCCTCATTTTCAACATAAGCATTTATATGCAAGTGTATCAAGCTGAGTTACGAGAATAAAGGATATTCAATTCATTTCTTAACTCATAAAACCGATGCTCATCTAAGGGTTTCGTGAATATATCGGCGAGCTGTTTATCTATTCTCACATGAGTTAGACTTATATCTCTCTTGATCTCATCGTCTCTCAAGAAATAGTGGCGTATGTCAATGTGCTTGAGTGTTGAATTGGATTATTGGTTATTTTAATAGCGCTCTCATTGTCATACAATAAAGAGATCTTGGTGACGTTGTGTCCAAAGCCTTTCAAGATTTATTTCATCTAAAGGAGTTGAGCACAACAACTACCGACTGCTATATATTCGGCTTTGGCTATGGATAAAGCTACAGAAATTTGTTTCTTGGAAGACCATGAAATAAGTGATCTTCTAAGAAATTGACAGGTTCTAAAGGTGCTTTTTCTATCCACTTTACAACTGGCATAATCGGAGTCCGAATAGCCGATAAGATCAAATGTTGAGCCTTTCAGGTACCAAAACCCTAGGTTTAGAGTATGAACCAAATATTTCAAGATTCTTTTAACAGCAATCAAATGACATTCTTTTGGTGCAGCTTAAAATCTTACGCATATGTAAATACTAAGCATGATATCGGACCTAGAAGCACATAAATATAACAAGAAGCCAATCATGGAACGGTATACCTTTTGATCGACGTTGGTTCCTTGTTGATTTAGATCAAGATGCCCGTTAGTTTGTATGGAGGTCTTGATGGGTTTGGCATTCTCTATATCAAACTTCTTGAGCATGTTTTTAATATATTTTGTTTGACTGATCAAGGAGCCTTATTTGAGTTGCTTGATTTAAAATCCTAGAAAGAGCTTCAACTCTTCCATCATTGACATTTCAAATCTCTTGATTATTATCCTACTAAATTCCTCACAGAAATTATTGTTAGTAAAACCAAATATAATATCATTGATATATATTTGGCAAACAAAGAAATCATTATTAAAATGCTTAGTAAAGAGGGTAGGATCGGCTTTGCCTATTTCAAAGCCCTTTTTGAGTAGAAAGTCCTTAGGCATTCATACCATGCTCTAGGTGCTTGCTTAAACCCATAGAGCGCCTTTTAGAGCTTGAACACATGATAGATATTTGAGATCTTCAAAGCCTAGTAATTGCTCCACATACACAAACTTAATAATTGGACCGTTTAGGAATGCGCTTTTCACTTCTTTTTAATGAAGCTTGAAATCACGGTGAGTAGCAAATGCTAATAATATACGAATTGACTCTAGCCTAGCAAGAGGTGCATACGCTTACCAAAATCCAAACCTTCGATTTGTGTGAAGCCTTGTGCCATCAATCTAGCTTTATTCCGCAGGACCATACCGTGCTCATCTTGTTTGTTGCGGAAGACCCATTTTGTGCTAATTACATTCTATTTTGGTCTTTGCACCAATGTCCAAACTTTATTTCTTTTAAAGTTATTGAGATCTTCTTGCATGGCTATCACCTAATCCGTATCCTCAAGAGCTTCTTTCACCTTAACAGGTTCCAAAGAACACACAAAAGAGTAACATTCATAAAAGTTAGCTAAACGTGAACGAGTGGTTACTCCCCTCCATAGATCTCCAAGAATGTTGTCCATAGGATGGTCTCTTTGGATTCTTTGATGTTGTACGGGTGGTTGATCTACTTCCTTTTGAACTTCTTGTTCCTTGTCCACCACCTCTTATTCTTGAGTTTCTTATGTTTTGTTTTCTTCCACTTGTACCTGTTGTTGATCCGTTGACTCTTCTTCCCTTGGTCTTATATCTCTAATTGACATATTCTTTATTGCTTCACATGGAGGTTCTTCTTCACCTGCAACACTTGGATCAACTTGCTTTACTTGAGAGATATTAGTCTCATCAAATGTCACATCCCTAATGACTTTAATAATTCCAGAGGTCTTGTTGAAAACACGATAGGCAAATTTAGAGTTTCTTGGTCGCTTACTCAAAATAAAATATTTACTTTCAAAAACTCTAAAATAAGAAATATTTGGCTTTTTACCAGTTAGAAATTTATAAGCTATCTTTTTAAGAATTTTATATAGATACAGACGGTTAATCGCATGACATGCAGTGTTGATCGCTTCTTCCCAAAATATATCTGAAGTCTTGTACTCATTAAGTATTGTTCTTGCTGCTTCAATTAGTGTTCGGTTCTTCCGTTTTACCACTCTATTTTGAGGTGGATCGTAGGGAGCGGTAAACTCATGCTTAATGTCTTTTTCATCAAGAAATTCTTCAACTTGAGTGTTCTTGAACTCACTTTCATTATCACTTCTCACTTTCTTGATCTTGACTTCATACTCATTTTGATCTCTTCTTGCAAAGCTTTTAAACACTCCTTGTGTCTCACTCTTATCATGCAAAAAGAATACCCAAGTGAAGTGAGAAAAATTATCAACAATAACTAAACCATATTTTTTACCGCCAATGCTTAGGTACGCCACTGGTTTGAAAAGATCCATGTGTAGAAGCTCTAGTGACCTCCTTGTTGTCATGATATTCTTGGCAGTATGCGGTGCTCCAACTTGTTTACCTGCTTGACATGCACTACACAACCTGTCTTTCTCAAACACAACATTTGTTAGTCCTAGTATGTGTTCCCTTTTAAGAAGTTTTGATAAGTTTCTCATCCCAACATGAGCTAGTCGACGATGCCATGACCAACCTATGCTAATCTTAGCCACCAAGTAAGGTTTTGGTTCAACATTATCTAGATCAAAGTTGACTAAATAAATCTTTCCCTTCATCTTATTCGTAAAGGCTATGGAATTATCACTACTTCTCAAAATGGTCACATCCTCATTAGTAAAAAGATATTTCTAAACAATTTCACATAACTGAGATATTGAAAGCAAGTTATAACTTAAAGACTCAACTAGTAAAATATTAGAAATAGTATTACCATTCGAGATAGAAATTTTACCTACTCTCATTATCTTTCCTTTTCCATTGTCACTAAATACAATGGATTCATGATTACCTTGATTTGGCTTAAATGAGATGAACATACTACTTTCTCCGGTCTTGTGATTGGTACATCCACTGTCCATCACCCAACTAGATTCGCCAAAGGTGTATTCCCACAAAATAGATTAGTTCTTATTTTTAGGTAGCCAAACCTTTTTGGGTACTTCAATGTTAATCATAAGAATCTTAGGAATTCAAATACATCTCAATGGTTTTTCATTTTTACTACCAACAAATTGAGCAACCACTTTATCATGGTGGTATTTTCTAATAAGATATGATGCATAAAGCACTTAGCCATAAAGCACTTGGGGGAGATGATGTCATCGTCACTCGAATCTCTAAATAGTGATGGCTTTGGAGTTGTGATGTTAGCGATGGTGACGGTGGCGACTCCCTTCTTGCTAGAGTTGGAGTCTGACTCAGACTCAGAATCAGAGTCAGAGTTCCACTCCTCTCTAATGTGAGCATAGCCGCCTTTCTTTCTCTTTTTGTACTTTTGCTTCTCTTTGCTTTCTTGCTCTTTCTTCTTAGGACAATCGGCTATGAAATGGTCAAGGTCACCACACTCGTAGCACCCTTTATTTGACTTTCTATTCTTTGATTTTTCACCCCTTTCCTTGTACTTATCAAAACCACACTTCTTCATGAACTCCTTAAATTGCTTGACAAATAGTATAAACTCCTCATCATCGCTTTCATCGTCACTTGACTCTTCTTTCTTCTTAGCTTTGAGAGCTATGTCCTTGCCCTTGTTGTTGTGAAGCTTGGCAAGATCTTTAACCTCCTTGGCTTCTTCTTCCATTAACTCATGTGCTATTATCCTTCCTAGCACATCACTTGGAGTCATTTTCTTGAACTTTTTTTGCTCACAGATTAAAGTCACCAAGGTAGGATTTCTTAGCGCTATAGCCCAAAGCAATCTCTTCACAACAAAGTGATCGGTTATTTCTTCGCTTTCAAGACCCTTGATTTTGTTGACAAGGACCATGAGGCGATCATACATCTCTTGTAGAGTTTTATCATCTTTCATGACAAATCTTTTGAGTTTCTCTTTAAAAAGCTCTATTTTTTATTACCTGACAGAAGAGGTTCCTTCATGAGCAACTTGCAAAGTCTCTCATATCCTTTAGCTTCTTCAAGCCCATCAACTTTATTAAATTCTTCTAGACTCAATGCGGCAAGTAGAACACTCGCTGCTTGAGCATTGTGATGGATAGCTTGTTCTTCATCAGCAGTTAATTGATGATCATCCCTATTCGAGTCATCCACGTCTACACCTGTGCATATAATCTTCCAAATGTTTGGATGCATAGAGATTAGGTGCAATTTCATCTTATGTCTCTATACCGTATAGTGTGTACCATTAAAGTAAGGTGCACGACTAGTTGGCACAGAGAGATAATTATTACTAGAGTTTAGTTTGGAGTAGTCAAAACGATATGTTGCGCCTTTCTTTCCTCCAACATTATTCTTGTCGGTGCCGGTGGAATTTGACTCTTTAGACATCTTTTCTCTTTAAGCGGTTAAGCCTTTGAAAAGAGCCTGCTTTGATACCAATTGAAAGTTACCTAGAGAGAGGTGAATAGGCAATCTAAAATTCTCAACAAAATAGGTTAGTTCAAAACCTCCAGGACTCGGACTATCCGGACTTTAGTCAGATACTCCGGGTGCTGGACAAATAGAAACATGTCCGAGGTTCAGACTATCCGAGTATAATCGGATCGTCCGAGCACACTAGATCTGACACGAAAGCTGATGCGAAAAATAATCTACCCAATGAATTCAATGAGACTTAAACTCGCTAGGAGCCTAGATGCATAAGATGCACTTTCAAAATTGAGCCTACTTATGAGCCAGTGGTTTACATTATAATATGTTTTGTTGGTTGTTATTGGATCACTGTTGGGTTATGTCGATGAATTACCGAGCAGTCTACCCAAGGGGTACCCGAGGTAGTGAATAGAAGATTAGGGGTACCCGATGGTCAACTCTAAAAAACAAGAGCTAAGATTTATACTGGTTCAGGTCTTCCGAGGGATAATAACTCTACGTTCAGTGTTTAGGTGTATTATATGGTGTTTAAGCTTACAAAATAATACGCTTAAGCGATGAAGGTCTAAGGCGTTGAAAGTAAGATGTCTCTAGGGGATGCCCCGCCCCCTTTATATAGTCAAGGGATGAGCCCAATAATTCAGGACTCTACTCTAAGTTAGTTTCCCTGGTATTCAAGATCACACACCAAACCCGGGTCCTAATTCCTTAATTACAAGGACTCTAATGTAAACATATCTCTTTATTCTGGATTTAGGGTTTAGTTTCCCAATAAAGACCTATCTTTCCTTATCGGGACCGAACTCCTTCATGGGCTATACCGGACTCCAATGTTAGGCTTGGCGTGCTCTCGGTCTAGGCTAATAAGCCCAACATAGGGTACCCAGGGGTCATATCCCTGACAAGTTACAAATTACAATGTGCTATCTTTATATATAAGGACTAAAGACTAGGAACGTATTCCTCACATATTTATTTAATTACCATGAGTTTTTATAACTTCTTGATTTATATTTTTAAGCATCGTAAGCATTTACCTCTCTCGTTCCGTCTATCGATCTTACATTAGCAACAAATTAAAAATGACAAGATGATCACTCACAAGTCAATTAATTCTCAGTTCATCACCATTAACACCTCCATTTGTGGACTTACGTCTCCATTAGAATGTTGGACACTTTTTATTGAATTTCTGTACAAATTGAATTCACTTCTATAAAAAAAATGTGTAAAATCATGTATTCCAAAGTATCTGTGTCTCTACCTTCCCTAAGAGTGTTGGTGCAGTGAAATTAGCAGGATAACAACAGAAGTTAAGTAAATAACTCGGGGGATTTATATAGGTCTGGGTCTTCGAATGGATAATAGCCCTATGTCATGTGTGTGTAATTAAATATGATTCGAAATCTAACCCTTACAGCCTGTAAGGGGTCAATATTTATAGGTAAAATTCTAACAGTGAAATACGAAGATAACCCTATGTGCAATCGACTATGTCGGTACTGTTTATGAAATTACGTACGGGTTACAGGGTAATACATTATATAAACGCGTAAACACTTATTATATGTACAAGAAAATCCATAGTCGGTTATCTTCCTAGCCTTTGAGGTCTTTAGCTTTAAATGCCCATTTTATTGAAGGGGACGAAAGCCACTGATTTAGGCCCCCACTTCAAGGTGGTTTTTGGCATTCGGCCTTCAGCTTTGGAGGCAAGGCTCCGGGAGACCAGGCTCTGGATGGCCCTTCGGAACCTCAATTACTTTGGTCTTGATTGAAGCTTTGGCCTTCTGAACGTATTTATGCACAGGCCCTACCTTTGTCATCTTCAGAGACTTTATTACTATCAGAATGATGGTAACAATATTTCCCGTAACAAAGAGCATCTCAAAAGATGTCCAATATGACTCTCCATCCCTATTTTTATGGATTTTGAATTTAAAATGCTTGTTTAACAACTTTCCTATCAGGTTTTGTATTTTTTTTAGAAATCTCAAAATACTCTTCCACACTCCTCCATCCTCTCTACTTCTATGTATTGGCTCTTGTTTCTTATCAATTATGGTCTTATTCATCAATAATACAAGAGAGAGAAAAGATATGAGAGATATGATAAATATAGATAATAAAATCTTAAGAATATGTTAGAATAAGAAGATTTAGATAATAGATTTTATTAAAAATGTCATGTATAAGATGATATTACAAATAAGTTTCTTTTCAGTATCTCTTATGAATGCTCTAAGAACTAGTTTGGTAGACCTTGATCTCGACCTATTTCATATGGATAGGCTGGAATTCTGGACTATAAATTAGACCTAAAAGGTTTTTCTTGTAAAAAAAGAAAATGTTTTCATAGCGTACGGATGGGCGGGGTATGGAGCAACTTTGTGGAGAAGCCGAAAGCCATTATCAACGTACTAGCTTCCGGTTATATTTACGGCTTTCTGGTAGCTGCCCAAGGCGCACCCATTGCCGTCGAGGAAGCGCGAAGCGCCCCACCCCCCCGCAACTGAAGCATTGCTACCATGGGGGTGAATTACTGCAGAATAGTAATGTCAGTGGTCACAGGGACGACGCAGCTCTGTCAGACACATGGACTCGTTATCGTGCATCTGCGACAAAGCAAAAGGTAAATGCAGGCAGGAACGGCACCACTATCTAAGACATTGCAGATTTGCAGGATTTATCCTGCCATGGAGTTACAAACGGTGCAATCACAAACCTGTCAGTTTTACAGCTAACGCTGTGACGCTATCCACATTCTGATATTCTCGTCTGCAGCAGCAGTTTTACTTTGCAAGAAATACGCTGAAAAGGACTAGCATTGGACCGTGTCCTTGTTACTCAGTCCACATCACTTCGGAACTAGCCCATTGACCAGTAACCAGTTTCAGAATGACGAGGATGGCCCAAGCCCAGAATGAAGATACTCTCTCTTAGGCCAGCCCAGCTTCTGCTGTTCAGGTTGTTTCCAGTACATAGTAGGATTGTAATCCTACTTACTAAGAGCACTTAAAATGATAAAGACAATTCCTGTTTGCAGAGGCGGAGCTACTAAAAAGTAGAGAGGTGCATCACTTAACGTCTTAACCATTTATATTCTGCCTAGATTTTTGTCAAGTTTTTAAGTTAGTGATGTACATGTTAAACATAGGATGCACATATAGTTTATAAAGTTACTAAACAGTGGTTTATTTTTTACCCCAAGGTGCACATGTTAGATTTAGGATACACGTCGTTTTAGACATGATTTCATATATTAAGGAGTGATTAATTAGTGTGTACTTTTCTTGTTTGCCCCTATTAAATACAATGTGGGAGTAAAAATAGCGCAGGAGACGAGGAGGAAGTAGTACTACTTCAGGGGTATAAACGTCCAAAATGCACAATAAAATATAAAACAACTTGTTTTAGGCAACTCTTAAGACAAGTCTAAAACGACTTGTTTTATAAAATTGGAGAGAGTACTAAACACCGATTTGTTTTTTCACCTAGGTATCGAGGCACCTGCCTAGCATTGGGTATCTCGGCCCCTGGTTATTTGTATAATTAAGCTTTTCACCCCATATCTATACCACAAGCCTGTGATTCTGTGAATAATGAACAGATGCTATCTGCCATAGATGTAGTAGACCTGTACATCAATAGTTTCACTGAATATTATGTGTTGTTGTTAAAGCACGGAATATTGTTTTATTTTGGCTTGTTATCTTGACTTTCTTACACTGTAATAGTGTGATATACTGATATTTGACGGAATGAGGGTTTCTACTCACTCACAAGCCATGATTTTTTGCTTGACACACTAACTTGAAAATTACCTGGCGGGGTCCAATTCAGTCTCTTTTTGAAAGCGTCAAGCCCCTTTACCAGCGTGCCAGTTTCCTTTTGGAAGATTTGGAGACTTTTACTGCTGCTTTTAATCTTTTATCATCACGTTGCCCCTCCTGACCTAATATTCTGAACCCCCACTACACTCATTTGGACTCGATTAAACAATGATTTGGTCACAAAAAGCTGCACTGAAATGCTATCTCCGTGGCTAATTAATTGACTGCCTCTTTACAGGATTCTGTAAATCCTCTGAAGCTGAAAGAGCCAGTACGGCGTGCTTATATAAGTGCTTAGTGCTCACACTTGAAGATAATTAATTACAGCATGCTGGTTTATGCAAGGTGTGGTACGTGGTAACGATGATAATCTGTGGATCACCGAATTCGCTCGTGTTTGTTATCCATTGACGAAACAACCCTCTTCTGTGGTTTGATTTGACTGCTGAGATCATGTGTTCACACGTTTTGCGACTCGTCTCGATCGTGTTGCTCGATCGTCTGACGAAACGATGAGAAAAGGAGCTCGTCAGATGTGTTTCCACGGGTCAAACTGTACAGCGTTCTAAGAGGAATAAAACGGACGCCACATGCATGCCGTCCGCGATTTCTCCATCGGTGATGGTGAGGCCGACCCGCTCACAAACCACCAAAACGTTAGCAATTGCATCGATCCGAATTTGTCAATGCCTGATGCACATATGGACGTCAGTCTGATCTGGAAACTGATCATTTGCAGTGCTCTGATCTAACTTTTTGTTAAAAATTCAGTCTTTTATGCTACAGGATTTTAGTCCTGGTTTTGGTCCTGAGTCGTCACTGCTGTTGGCAGTGAACGTTTACACCTCGAGATGTTTCAGAGGCATGGGAGTTGGTGTGGTCAAAGAATAGCCGAAGGAAATTGCAAGCGCAAAGAATGCGCATAATTTCTCCCAAAGAAGAAAAAGTACCAAGTGCTCGAGATTGAGTAATCTCTGATAATTCAGATATTCTGCTGCGGCTGTAATGCTCCCGTCAGCAATCACCTATCCGTTCATCTCGCTTGCAACTTTCCAATCGTTTCAGGCTGATCTTGAGATAAGAGGAAATTTCGGCGTATGGGATTAACCGGATGCTAATGGCCGACCAATCAACCTGCAAGCTGCAACTTTCGACTGCTCAATCATAAGCAGTCATGGTCAGTGCAAGCACCCCTTCCTTTTTCTAACTGAATGATCGGTTTCTACTGTCGTGAAGACGATGATGATACGCGCTTCTTTGGCAGGATTTTTCATGGAAACTTTACATGAAATAGTTCGTTTCTCGCAGGAATCGATAAAAAATTGCCGCGCTTTACTTACATGCATGAACGCTTGCCCTGACGACTCGTGCTCCTCGTGCACGCAGTACGCGCGGTAGCTCGTCTACCACAGCCCGTCGTGCGTGCGCGTTGAACTCGCCGTGCGTGCTCTCCGGCGACTACTCCGGTCACGCGGCTGCCGGCGACCTTGATTTGACTTTGCTGGTCAGTGGAAAGACCTCATTGAACACGAAGGATCTTGGTGTGTTAATTAGTACGACGTATTCGTTCAATTCATTTCGTTTTCTTTCTTTTACCGTGTGTTCTATCAACTGAAAATTCAGCTAGACCATTCTCTTGTTCGGGCTGCTACTGCCGTATTGGTCTCTTAAGCAAATTAAATGTCAGGTGACATGAGACGAAACTTCTGCTGCTCATTGCAACATGCTATATAACCACGTGGAGTAGATTTTACTAGTAGTTAGAATTTTCATGATATCTGTTGGGGATACAACTTCAGTACTCTCCGAGTACATTTATGGTGATCAGACAGAAGACGGAGTTGAAAGGACAGAGTATTAATTACGATCTGGAATGGGTGCCGACCACCATGACCTGGAAGAGATGCCGACCACCAGGACTCGGACGGACGGCCGACTGCCAGGACTCGGACAGACGCCCGACTGCTAGGACTCGGAGACCTCGCTCAACAGTCGGTCACCCTCATTAATAACAATAAACTCTAGAACGTAACAGTCATATTAATGTAGCGCATAACCGCTGTATTCATAAGCCCACGACCAAGTGATTTAAACTAATTTAATAGGATTAAAGGGGCTGTTTTAAACCCTAAACTGTAACCCCCCAATCCCTACAGTATATAAAGGGATCGGAGGCACCCTTTACAGAGGACATTTTTCCAAGCGAATACACATACAAGCACACAGGATTAGGGCTATTATCCTCCGAGAGGCCTGAACCTGTCTAAAATCTCTTGTCTCTCGTTATTTGTGAGATAACCATTGAATTTCGATCACAGTCTTCCCCATACGCCTACACAAATCCAGTCACCAGGTATCCCCAAGGATACTGTTGTTCTTACACAACGACAGTTGGCGCGCCAAGTAGGGGAAGGTTTTGTGAAAATTTCCTTTCGGGTTCAATAGCCGTTGTTTGCAAGGTGAACACTCAGGTTCCCATCGGCACTGTCATCACCTTCGGAAAACTCACCTTTGTTGGCGATCCCATGCGCCAATTGGTCCTCTCCAATGCCTCTGTTCGTCAGGCGAGGACCCTGCGCACTCCTTTTGTGCGCCCTGCTGCTCGGAGCGTGGCGTGCAGCCATGTCAAGGTGGCTTCAGTACCCGCTAAGAGTATATCTCCGTCGACCCCATGTCAACCCATCTCCATCGACTCCCCCGCCGACTACGTCATTTTCGCTAACGATGACGGTCGCACCGTCTACCGACGACAATTCACGGAGTTCGCCCTGAAGTGGGCCAAGAAGCAGGGCACTACAGTCGCCCCTGCGCCTCACCCCCTGGGCGCTGTCATGATGATGACAGCGGCTGTCTCCGATGATGAACTCACCACCAATTCCGCCGAATCCAGCAGTCACCGACGGGAGCGTTGGAGACACAATGCTTCCCGCTCACTCCGTAGGGGGAGAGCTCAAGCGGCTGGTACCTCCTAGGAGGCTTACACGGTGAACTTTAAAGGTCACATCGTGTACCTTACTCCTACAGCAAACCTAGTCACCATGGAGAAGGCACTCTCTGCCCTCCCTAACACACCCGAGCTCCAAAGAACCCGGGCTATGACACAGGCTGCTGCTGACCAACTCGCCGAGGCAGCACCATCTGCGTGATCG
>ASSH01052451.1:0-16585 GCA_000418225.1 Zizania latifolia
GCTGCATACGTTGATAATACCTTTTTCTAGCATCCTCGCTGAAACTTCCACGACTAGAGCTGTTGCTTGCATTCCTCCAAGATGCTGTTGTCTGCATCTTATTCAACTTTTGAAGGGAAAGCACAAGAAGAGCACATAAGTACATTTTGAAAAGTTAAAAGACAAACAAGCATATGAATAGAGCATGGTGTAGATGATAAATCAGCCATCCATAATTGGTAAGCTTCATGACTACAACATGGCATTCACATTGGGATAACATCTGAACTAATGGGATTCAGGAATATGCATGGAGATTAAAAAAAAACAAATGCAACAGCAAGAAAAGAGTGTTAACTTTCTTCCTAAGAATTAAGAAAATCCCTGGGGTAACATAATCATCTTGGTCTATGAACTTGGCACATCAAATTTGTAATCACTGAACTATACTAAATTTGGGAAAATAAACTGCTACTCCAAAGTCTTAAAATGTAAGTTGTACTGAATTTTCATTCTCCAATGGAAAGTTTTGACTATGGATTTTAATCATAACATACAATCAAAATTAATAACAGTTATATACTATGAAAGAATCTCGAAAGACAAATTCAACAATATTATGTCTATGTGGATAACCAATGTATTGTTGCATGTATTAAATAGTTGAATGTGTGCCGTGTGCGTACTAGGACGTCAAACATCTTGGGACTGAAGGAGTAATTCAGTCATTAAATATACTGAAAAAAACCTATGCGGTGTTTTAGCATAAAAAATTCCACCAGCTACATGGATTATGTCTCTATATTCCAAAAGACTCAAAACATAAATTTCTGGGCTTCACTTCAATATAATCTGCTTAAATACAAGTATACAACGATCTTCATCAGATGAGGAGCTGAAAGGGCAACCTTTAGTTTCTGAGGGTCAAGGACCACATTCAAAGAAAAACAAGGGTTTGCATTTGAGCAATCAATAAAGTAATATATGATAACTTATTAGAGGTACCTGACTGTAGAACCAATCAACACTTCTGCGAACTTGAGCAACCTGAAATTTGCATGGGAATAAGAAGAAATAGAAGGTCAAGCCGACAAGCACAAGATATCTTGTAATTGTCAGTTGTAACAATAGCTAGATACAACATTTCTTCGAGCAAGTATATAAGTGTATATCACAATGTAATGAAGATGCCAAAGAAGTTTAATAATACCAGCAATTCATAGCAACCCACCTCACAAGCATGATCCTGCCTAGTAAAGGTTTACCCACTCATATGCCATGCTTGTGAAATCTTAAGAGACAATTAAGACTATGAGCTTTGGACAACAAAGTGCCCAATATGGAGCCAAGAGCATTACTACTAGCAGGATTCAAGTGCCATATGCTTCGTTACCACAGTCCACAAGGAAGGAGATGCTTAAGAAGCACTAAATCCTATAAAGTTTCAGATGGAAGAGTAGGTTACAAGCCAAAACTACATGGGATTAATCATCACGGGATGCGTGGAACTAAACGAGCAAGTTGGCTAGTCTGCAGGGCACGTAAAATGGGATTGTATGACACAATCAATCAACCAGGTCCGCGCCTGTCGAAAATAGTAACAGGAGAGGAGGGAGGAGGGGTGCTCTGCTCACCGCGAAGGTGGCGGTGGTGGCGCCGACGAGGCCGAAGAGGAGGATCCCCCACGCCTTAGACGGTCGCCGCTCCTGCTGCTCCTTCCGCCCGCCGCCGCGACCGGCGCGGTCATCCTCCTGCGAGGCCATCTCCCCGGGGCTCGCGCCCGCCGCGGACCCCTATCTCCCGATTCGAGCTCAACGCCTAGACGCGCAGGAGGCCAAGCTCATACTCCACCCCCACCCCCCAACCCACCCCGGTCGAATCCCCTTCTCGTTCCCGCTCGATTCCCCCCTCCCCTCGTGGCGCCCGCTGTGGTTAGTCGGTGCGGCGGCGCGGGCTCGAGAGGAGGAGGGGGATTCGGAGTTGGATTGGTGGACGGCGCGGGGAGGGGAGAAGGACGGGCCGGGGACGGGAGGGAAACCTGGTCGTCGTGAATCCGGAGGCGCCAACCCACTCGTGACGTGGCGGAGGCGTACGACACGGGTGAAACCGTGGTGTCTTCGCCTCTTCGGGCCGGTTTGGTTCCGTTACTTGCCACAAAAAATTGGTGATACGAAATCTTGGCTAAGTTGGTCGTGTTACCAGATTTTGGTAAGGCAGTGAAAGAGTTATTTTAGGATGAGAAACATATAGATGCTACCAATATTTTGACAGATAAACAAATTCTTAGAGATGTAAAATTTTGATACTTTAACAAACAAAACTAGCTTTTTGTTAAGCTTGGATTGGTACGGTCATCCGTCCTGCTACAACATAGACCACGCAGGAGACATACAACCTGGTGCGCAAAGAGTACATTCCAAACCTGTTGCTTTTCTATAATTTTTGCACTTTCTGAATTTTGCTATATTTTCAATATTTTTTTACTTTCTCGAAAAAACCGGTGGTTACCTCTTAACTAACGTTCCAAATTGAAGGGTAATTGATCTAAATTGTTTGGTAGTCTAGCCAAATTGATCAATAGCCATTCATTTCATTCATAAAAACTTTTAAATTCAAAAATGAATATTGATTGTTTCGAGCGTTATTATCGACCATTAATGACTCGTCCGGCCGTAAGTGGTAGCATACTGCATACAAACGGTTCCATCAGACGTATGTATGTGACATGTCCGTCGCACCGTCGTCGCGTTTTGAAAAAAAATCTATGAGAGAGGACCCTAAACTCTAGTTTGTGAGCCCCCTCTTTGATGGTGTGTCACGTGAAGGAGGAGGAGATCCAACGGATAAAGTGGGGAGGCCGACAGGGGGTGACGTGACTGGTGAAGCATCGATGGGTCTGACGACAGAGGTAGCACGAGTCCATCACACGCGGCCATGCGGGGCACCGACGGGCGGTCTGACGTGAGGCCTCCATGGCGCGTCCGACGTGGGAGCAGCGCGGGTCCGACGTTGACGAAGGGCGCTGGCGGCGCGAGTCTAACGTGGGGCCTCCATGGCACACCCGACGTAGGAGCAGCGCGGGTCCAACGTGGCTGACACGGATGTGACATTAACGAAGGTCGACAAGGCGCTACAGGATGACCAGCTCGGGTAGGAGGCCATCCGACCACGAGTAGCGAGACGGACACGCCATGGAGGTCCCGTGCCGCCGGCGCTCCACCAGCCACACCGCGCTGTCGATGCTCCGCTCACCATGCCACGCCGCCCCTCGCTCTCGGTCTTCTCGTCTCATCTATTAAATCTTATTTTTCTTTATATGATACTCATTTAGAGAGGTGTCTTACGAACTATTACGGAGTTTAGGGCCGTAGAATTTTTTTTCGGCGTTTCTCTCATTGTCCTCAACAAAGCATCCCACGGACCGGTGGACTCCATCCATCCAACGGAATCACCCGACTGGTAGACCCAACGCCACTCCTTCGGCCGCCGCCGCCGCCGCCGCCCGCGATGCTCCGCGCTGCCGTCTCCCGCCTGCGCGCGCACCTCCATCTCCACCTCCACCCCCACGCCCACCACCAGCTCCTCTCCGCGACATCTGCTCCCCTCCGCGCCCTCTCCACCCGCCGCGGCAAGCGCTCTTCCCCCACCGCGTCGCCCGCTGACTCCGACGACGAGGGCCCACTGCGCGGCCTCTTCGTGATCTCCCACGACCCCGAGAGTCCGCCGAGGCTTCTCGTGCTGCAGCCGCGCCTCCGACCAGGCTCACTCCTCGACTCCAAGCTCGCCGAGGCCCTCAGCCTCGCCAACTCCCTCGACGAGCCGCGCGACGGCTTCTACCACGGCACCGACAAGGGCGCGCCGCCCCACCTCGTCGTCCAGAACCCGTCATCCCGCGGCCGCTCCCATGCCGGTATCCAACAATCTGTTGTTCCATTTACAGTGGTTAGCTTTTTTTAGATTAACCAGTAGGAGATGCTCCTACCGAAGTTTATATTAAAATAAATGGCTTTAAAGACCGAAAAAGTTACACGAGAACAGAAGGGAGGGGAATGTGCCATAGAAGGGAAAGGGAGGTAAAACTAAGCAGGAGAGACTTGTGCTCTTCCAGAAATCTGACAGATTGGGTCAAAAGTTATTGTTTCATTGTTTGAAGGACCTTTTCCAGTTGGGCAGGCTTGTTCTCTGGTTCTCGAAGATTAGACACTTTCTGTGCTTCCATATAGTCCAAGCCCCGATTATGACAGCTTTCATAAACAATATTTCTCTGAATTCAGATTTTGAAGCAGATAACATGTCATAGAAAGGCACTGACAAGTCCCAAGAGATACCTATGATTTGCCAACATTCAGTACTAAAGGGGCATGTGAAGAATAGGTGATAGGCTGTCTCTTCCATATTTTGGTCTCAAAGAATGCAGTTGAAGTTGTTGTTCTCAATTTTGAATTTCTTCCTTCTCAGAATGTTTATTGTATTGAGTCTGTCCATTAGTAGACACCAAAAGAAGACCCTGAGTGGTTAGCTCAAATGGGAGTGTTTATGGTTATGTCGGAGTCGGGTTTCAATTGATCGTAATTGCATTCAGTTTGTGTGATCAGATTCTTAATATTAGCACCTTTAGCACTGTAAGCATGAAGAACGAATTGCAAAGCTTCGATATGGTTGTTTAAAGTTTGGAAATTTCACTTATAGACCGAGCCTTTTAGATGCCACACAACAGGGGCCTGTGTATACGGAGTTGGGTGAGATGTGCTTATGACTCATGCCTGTATTCCTGTGCTGTGTATACGGAGTGTGTGTAGTTTGTTATGTTTGAACTTCATAACCCAGGCTGTGAATTTTCTGGAGTTTGATTGATAAGAAAATAGGCAAAACTCTGGAGATTCTTTCAAGCCCAGAAATAATACCTTTTTGAACCCTTTGTGCATTAAGTCCCCATCCCAGGAAAAAGACGGGGTACACAATAACAAGTCGGTACAACAGAGTTCTATGCGAATAAAACATAATAAACATAGTCGTTAGAAATGAGTTTGATTGCCAGCTCATCATCTAGCCCTTCCAGGAATTTCTCCTGCTTACCTTCGTCATTCCACATGTCCTCTAGTGTGTAACGTGCCAACCAGTTAAACTCATGAAGATACTCCACCACAGTGCGGTTCCCCTGCCTCAGCGATCGAAACTCCTTTAATGCCACCACACCTGACGGCATATGAGCCCTCTAGAATGCCCTGGTAAATTCAGCCCATGTGGTAACGTGACCTAGTGCCCTGGCTTCACAAAAGTTATCCTACCATTCTGCAGCGGGAGTGCGAGACCTTGGAGCTGATGTGCGGCGAATGCCACCCTTTCTTGGTCTAAGCATTGCACTAAGTCCAACTTCTTTTCCAAGTCCCTTAGCCAGTCATTGGCCTCCATCGGGTTGGTGATGCTTGAAAAGGTCGATGGTCGAACCCTGAGGAACTCCAAGAGCTTGGACTGTTGAGGGGCCGCTTGGTGGGTAGGGATAGTTGCTTGAGGTGCCTGATTGTTCTGATTTTGGAGTTGCTGGAGTAGGGCGTTGATCAGTTGGTTTTGGTTGTTCACAACTTGAGCCAAAGTTGGGTCAGCAGCTGGCAGGGGTGGCAGTTCTTGGTTGGGAAGGGCTGCCTCGGTAGTGTCCATGGTGTTGTCTTACACCGCGTTGCTGTTATTGCTAATGTACCATCCGTTGCGCGTGTACACCATCTTGTTGAAAGAAGGGAGGGGGTTTAAAATGGTCGACGCGGACGTTTAATTAAATTAACCCATTTCTTTAGATAGTGATGTGAACAAACACTTTGATTAAACAAACATTCATCAAGTAAATGACATGATAACACATCTAAATGACATTTACTTGATGAATGTTTGTTTAATTAAAGTGTTTGTTCACATCACTATCTAAAGAAATGGGTTAATTTAATTAAACGTCTGCGTCGACCATTCTAAACCCCCTCCCTTCTTTCAGTAAGATGGTGTACACACGCAACGGATGCTACATCAGCAATAACAGCAACGCGGATCAAGACAACACCATGGACACTAACAAGGCAACCCTTCCCAACCAAGAACTGCCACCCCGCCAGCTGCTGACCCAACTTTGGCTCAAGTTGTGAACAACCAGAACCAATTGATCGCCGCCCTACTCCAGCAACTCCAAAATCAGAACAATCAGGCACCTCAAGCAGCTATCCCTACCCACCAAGTGGCCCCTCAATAGTCCAAGCTCTCGGAGTTCCTCAGGGTTCGATCATTGACCTTTTCAAGCACCACCAACCCGATGGAGGCCAATGACTGGCTGAGAAACTTTGAAAAGAGCTCAGACCAAGAAAGGGTGGCATTCTCCGCACATCAGCTCCAAGGTCCTGCTGTAGAATGGTGGGATAACTTTTGTGAAGCCAGGTCACATTACCACATGGGCTAGATTTACCAGGGCATTCTGGAGGGCCCATGTGCTGTCAGGTGTGGTGGCATTAAAGGAGTTTCGATCGCTGAGGTAGGGGAACCGCACTGTGGCGGAGTATCTTCATGAGTTTAACTGGTTGGCACGTTACGCACCCGAGGACGTGCGGAATGATGAAGGTAAGCAAGAGAAATTCCTGAAAGGGCTAGATGATGAGCTGGCAGTCAAGCTCATTTCTAACAACTATGTTTATTATGGTTTATTCACACGGAACTCTGTTGTACCGACTTGTTATTGTGTACCCCGTCTTTTTCCTGGGACGGGGACTTAATGCACAAAGCGTTTGGAAAGGTATTATTTATGGGCTTGATAGATTCATTGGTTTAATTGCACCTTTGCAGTCAAGTAACTGTATTTTTAGAACTTTTTGGTAGAATTTAGATTTTTTGTCCACCTAGGATGGTCTTTATGTATCTTTCTTTAATTACAAAGTTTAACCTTATCTGAGACCTTGTCATGCAGATACATATTTTGGACCTGGAACTGTGGATAATGTCAAGTGCCACCTGAGGGCATTGGAGTCAGAGGTGCACTTTTCATTTGCTTCTTGTACATACATACATATGACCATGGTGTGAGCTCATTTGTAGTTTTACACCCTGCATGATCCATTATATTTTCATTGTCTGTATTTGGTTGCACTTGCTTATGCTCTCTTTTTTATTGCACGAACAATTCCCGCATGTATGCTATATGAAGGAAAACATTGCAGTATGCCTTGAGTGCCATTTACCTGGTATTCTGTTGAATCTAACAGGAAGGAGTAGATGCAGTTTTCATTAATGCAATTCTCTCTGGGATCCAACAAAGGAACTTGGAGGCAAGCTCCTGATGATTTTTTTGTTAAATTTTATTCAAAGTTCTCAATTATTGTGCATTCATATTCAGTGGTAGAGCTTCCTGTCTTGTTTGTTCACATTAATATCTTATTTTCCAGGCTGCCTTGGGTAAGCCAGTTTTAGATCGTGTCGGGCTTATAATCGAGATATTCAATGCTCATGCTGAAACAAAAGAAGCAAAGTTACAGGTGCATTCTATGTTGATATATGACCAAAATGTTACAATGTCAAATGTTCTGAGAGTGCATGTATATGGGGTCCCCTTAGGACTTCCCATGAGACATATAATATTTATAGAAAGTAGCTGAACATTTGGAATATTTGTTTAATTGTTATATTTTTGTTTTGCCTGGCACAGTCAGAGTTAGCAGCTCTAATGTACATGAAGACTAGGCTTGTCCGCATCCGTGGTCCAGGTGGACGACTAACTTTCGGTCTGAGTGGGGAAGCTGAAGTTGTAAGTGCTCGAGGGTATGTCTGCTCTTGTGATCACAACCAACCGTAGTAAAAAATTGTCTGATCTGAAAATTTTAATGTGCATGCTATCTTTGGCACGATGCTATTGCCATGTCATGTATTGACTTTCACCTTCATTGCTCCACACTATTTTGAAACATGGTAGACTTGCATGTATTGTAATTGATTTTGACCTGCAAGGTGTGTCAGATACTGAAACATTTACATTGTACTCATGCACTTTATGGCTATATCAGCACTGTTTTCCGTGAGGAAAAGGGGTAGGTTCTCTTGTTAAAATGTTGTTCGTTATTGTGTGATTGTATGATCGTGTCAAGTGTCTTGACCTGATCTATTACTATGTTGACTCTCCTGATGTGTTTCTTGGCATGCAGGGATCTTGTGACTAACTTGCTATTGTGTTCTTTAGGAGAGGAAGTGGGGGACGTGGCTTCATAAGTGGTGCTGGTGAAACAGAAATTCAACTACAGCGGAGGAGGTGCCTAACAGTTGATAGAATCATGGAATATTATCTACATTTGCATTCTATCAACAGTTTCTCATTTTTCCCTTTCGCCTCATCTTATCTAGAATCCAGGAACGCCGTATCAAATTGTTAGCTCAAATTGAAGATGTACGTCGAACTAGAGCAATACAACGTTCAAACCGAAAAAGGCATGGTAGCTCATTTGGCCAAGAGCTCGTAACTGTTGCTGTTGTTGGATATACAAATGCAGTACGTTGATTTACTATTGCATCTCTTTCACTTAATCTTGGACAAGCATCTTCCTTGCTCTTCCAGAAATACTGCAAAATATATCTGAGATTCTACAAACTCCTTTCTTTGATGGTATCTTTGACAGGGAAAATCCACACTGGTAAGTGCACTTTCTGAAACTGATCTATACAGCGATGACAGGTATGTAGAAAACTCCCTCTATATCTGTACTAATTGACAGCTGCATTGTGTAGCCAAATAATTTCCCTGGTTCTGCGCAGGCTATTTGCTACAGTAGACCCTCGCTTACGCAGTGTGATCCTTCCATCAGGGTAGATTTTCATTCATTTATTGTATGTGAGTAGATTTGATTTTTGTTAGGGCATGTCCAGCACATAACCTTTTATTTGTCAAAAAATGTTATTTAGGAGGAAAGCACTTCTTAGCGATACTGTTGGCTTCATCTCAGATTTACCTGTGCAGGTAAGCTTTCTTGATTTATTTTTCACTTTGGAGATCATTTTGGCACAATAATTGAATTTATTGTTTATCATTTCACATACAAGTTATTAATTAATGTCACGCAATTTTATAATCTGCCAACAGCACAGCTAGCAGCCTAGCATGATTTGAAGACAAACCAGCTGTTGTCCTACACCTCTACTAAACCTAACATTCACCTTATTATAAAGCTTCCATGAGGTTGATACATTTTTTTGAATAAATGAAGCAGAGGGGCCTGCTTTTTAGTATTGTATTATGTGATTAATATAGGTTAGAACTGTATAGAGTTAATAACATAAGATAGAAGAGAACTCACCCGGCAAATAGAATGTACTAACAATGATTTTCATATCCATTTGCCATTAATATATTAGTTTAATAGTTTTAATTACATCTGGTTCGATTGTGCTGAAGATTTATTTAGTTGCCATGTCTTCTGCATTGCTTGATATGCTACTTCTTTGGATGATGTGTATTTGGTTTGGATTTTAACAATTTTAAACTATATTCAAATCAACTTTCTTCTTGCAAAAATGCCAGTCTCCTTCTGAAAAAAGGGAAAAGATAATGTTTCTCTTGTCTTCTCCTCATCTGTAGACTGTAACTTGTCTAGCTTGTTATTGTGATTTGCCAACACTTTATGCATCAACCATGTGGGCCTAATGTTATGGCATGACGGTAGCATTCCTGCATATCCTGTTGCTGCTGTTTGGCTAACATGGGTATTGGGCAGAAGATAAGCACGTGTCAGCAACCAGTAAATGTCCTGCTATCTGCCAAATGATCCTTCAGTTAGTTGCATATTTGTAGTTTAGTTCCAGATATTCTTGTGTTGCTTGTTAATTGCTTGCCTATTATCTTATCTCTTAGAATGCATTAATTTAGAACAACTCTATTTAAAGTGAGGTTTCATATCATGAAATGTTAAGCAAGATTGAAGAATGAACAAAAATTCCTTGCTCCATCTCTCCCTGCCCTTGTAGCGCAGCTGCCAATCAGTGCCATTATCTAGGCATCTAGGGCCACTTAAATGAGGCCTGAGGGCCTATCTCAACTACTCTGGTGATAGTTTCTTACATATTTACCTTCCCTGCAGCTAGTGGAAGCATTTCATGCTACCCTGGAAGAAGTTGTTGAAGCAGACTTGTTAGTGGTAGGTATGATTAACTTATTCTCTCATTCGTTTTTTTGTGAAAGTCATATGTTCAAGATGGCTTCTGAATACTTTTACTTGTAGTTAAATAACAAATAATTCTTCAGCCATGTGCATTTCTTTTGTAGGCAAACAGTATGGTTCCTACTGGTAAATATATTAAAGTTTTAAAATATGTACAATATGGTGCAACCCCAAACTGGGGATCAGACTAAAACATATTACTCATCCATGCCGCCATAGTCCATACTATCTTTGATATTCTTCTTAGCTCTGAACATTGTCAGAGCAAAATCATCTTTGAATTTTCCTTCCGCCTAGTAAGTGATAGTGTTTCACTGTTTCTCCATAAAAAATGATCCCATTTGTGTGCGTCCAGCCGCCCATTTTGTTCAGCATCCCAGCACAGTATATTGCACTAGTTCTTATTTCCAGAAGCATGTCCAGAACTCCATATCTTGTATTTCTTGCCAGAAGTTGCTTTAAGATAGAGTATTTCAGAAAAATAAGGCAAGAAAATTGATTCCATATATCTTTATTTGCATTTGTGTAGCATGTGTTGGATTCTAGTGCTCCTAATATTGAGGAGCATCGTTCTACTGTTCTGCAAGTATTGCAACAGATTGGTGTTTCACAGGATAAAATCAACAGTATGATTGAAGTTTGGAATAAGGTAAGCAGTGAAATTTGATTTGTCTGTAACACTTGAAAAATGACTTTCTTGTAAACTGGGTTTTCATCTAACATGCCTTTTTTTAACAGATTGATATCGCGGACAGTAATGCTGTAACTGATGGGATTGAAGACAAAATTTTCCTGACTGAAGGTGAAGAGGAGAAAGACTTATTTTCTGAAAATGATGTGCCTGCAGAAGAATCATCATTTGAGTCCTTGGATGATGGAACAGACTCAGAATATTTATCAGAAGAAGATTTGGAAGATAGCAATGATGAAATATTATATAAAGAGTCCTCTCTTGAGCATAGCGAGATGAAAGCAATGAGCTCAGAATCATCATCAAAAGGTTGTGTTGGAAAGCTTCATGGCCCAGAAGCTATTAGTTCAGAAGATGGCTGCACTTCAACACAATCATTGTCCACTTGTCATGTGAAAACTTCTGCTGTGACAGGCACAGGATTGCAAGAGTTACTAACACTGATAGATAAGAAACTAACCGAGCGACAAACTATTGTGGAAAGAAGCTATGGACCTTTTGATAAAAAATGGAGACCGTCTTGTTTTAAGGATGGTGAAAAGGCTGCAGAACAGTAGGTATGTATGTCATTGCCTTCCCTAGTTTCTCTTTTCTAAATATGGTCATCTTTTTCTGATTTTGTATGCAATGAATATGCAACTTTACGTGGTGTCTTATTTAGAGTTCTGGGCCAACAGATTGAAAAATACTTAGATATTAGTTCTACACAATCTGCGGCCTCAAACAGTGTCAGATCAAAGTGTTTTACTAGTGCATAGACCATACCTTTTTTTGTTCACCAGCTGATGCATCCGTGGTTCCTTAGTACTGTTAGACATACCAACTTCAGAGTCGTTAAGATTTCTTTGAGGGGACATTTCACTAAATTTATGTTTTTTTCTTATATTACTGCCAAAGGAATAAAAGAAGAAAAGTGCATAGAATTTTAGATGGCATACCTTGATTTTTGTACAACCAAAATTGTGATTTGTGTTCTTAATGTAATTTTGTTCCCTCTGCTAGGAACTTTGGGTTCGTAAAGAAAAGACTATATTTACATAGTATAACTCAGATCACAGGATGTACTTTAAGATCAATTAATGCATCCCCGTATATTTGGCAATAAATTGGTTTGAGACTGTGGCTAAGGGCCTGTTTGGAGGAGCTTTAGCCGGTGAGCATATAGATGGTGAGAATTTAGAGAAAGCGGATGTTTCTCATTTTCTGAATTCTAGTTTATTTCTAGATTCTGTAACTACTGATTCTCACAATCTAGATATAGAATCTACACCAGGAGCTTTAGATTTTAGGAGTAGTTGTAGCTATCAGACAGCCAGTAGCTCTCCTAAACAGGTCCTAACGTAGGGAGTCAACCAGATCAGGGTTGTAGAATCTACAAGTAAATTTAGGTTTGCAGTCAACCAGGTTTTTAAGTAACTTGTGGATTAGTAGGAGGCAGAAATTTGAGGGGAAAAGCGTGACTTGCTCATAAAGAATAATCTAAGTTCTTAACCTGGTTATGAACTAGGATCAATGAAAAACATCCGTAGACCAGTGAAGATTAAGCCCCTATGCATTGACCTAGACCAGCTCTAGTCCTTGCTAAAGATTAAAAGCTCCTATACATTCACATATATTCTGGTTATAGCTATTTTTGCCCATTTGCCACGTTAAACAGTTTACCCCCTAAAACTAAAGCTATTTTATATGTAATGTAACCCTGATTATTGATTTCTACTAGGAAATTTTTAACCATGGTTTACATCAAATGGCATTTCCGTCTTCCGAGTTCCGACACTAAACTTTTAAGTTCTCAATGTAGTTTGACCTATTACTCTTTATGTTCTATACGCAGTTAGCACACTAACATTTTCATCATTTGATTCTTGTGGCAAGGTTGGTGTAGTTCGAGGAGCACCCCTACATGTTTCTTGTCGCTCCATGCGCCAGACATTTCAGGTCCAGAGCTTGCCACCTGCGTTGCCCGATCAATGAAATGTCAGATGACTTGTTGGGTAAATTCGGGAAACAGTTTTGGCAGAAAGTCAGGGGTCCTTGGAACGTGGGATCCCCCACCGGGGATTTCTTCAGGAATTGAACTATCATGTGAAATTCGAATTCCTGTGACGTTCCAGAGGCCTTAAACGGTCGTGTTTCTAAATGCTTCTAAACGCTTGCTCTCGTCTCCACTTTGCGGGAGAGTTCGGTTGTCCTGATGCTGGAAATAATAAAGGGGTTGTATATGTACAGCTTGCAAAGCAGTCAAACTCTGTTGCGGGGTTAGATGTTCAACCCAACAAGACAGTACTTTGATGGAACCTATGGGATTAGAAAGTTCTTTACAAACCTCTTAGCTAAGGAGTTTAACGAGATAACCGGTTAGTTCTATTTTATATATTTAAGTATATATACAAATCTAAGATAGGTTATTATCTGATATTTTATATATTTAAGTATATGTATACAAATCTAAGATAGTTTAATATCCGATAGGTAGCCTAAATTTTATTAAAAAATGTGTACGAGTGTACGAGGATCTAAGACAATTAAATTATGATCCAACTACTAGAGCATCATCCTCTCTTAGAGCATTCTAGGAGCTTTATCTTAGAGCAACTAATTGTAGTAAAGTAATAAGGAATAAAAAAATTGGTTGAGCTATCATAAGTATTGTAGAACTAGTTTACAAAAAAAAGACTCAGCTAATTATAGCACTATGAACTATTTATATAAAATAAAAAATTAATTTATCTCTTCTCTCATCTACGCTCTTATTCAATTTATTTGCTTGTGAGTTTTACCTATTTAGTTCATATAGACATTTATTGTTGTATAAATTTTTATAACTAAAAACTATTTATTTTTAATCCATATGGACTAATTAATCAAATATATTTTAGTTGCTCTTACTTTTCATCCTTAGAATAGCGTTTCATAAAAAAAATCAGTCTCTAGCAGATTAGCCATAACAATATATAAATAACAATATATAAATATAGAAGGATATTCGTATTAGCGAGAGAAACAGACTTTAACATTTCACTTCAACTTTAATGTTTCTTTCTCGTCACACTGTCTCCACAGTGAACGCCGCTGAGCTTGTCTCCACGTCACTCTGTCACACGTCGTGCTCCTCCTTTCCGCTTCACTAGGCCTCAGCTGCTCGCTGCGCCATAGGCAACACTATTTTACTTGTTTATTAGGACGTTGGTTTTGAATGTCGCATGCAAGGCATTTTTATCTCACCAGCTGAACTCTCTTGTCAACTCATTCTACATGTCATATCATTTACTTCCTCCGTTAAGTGTCTTTTGAATTTAATATTTATTTTAAATATATAATATTAATAAAATATTACTTTTACCTCTAAATACCTATATTATATTTAAATTTAATTACTCGTTACTTTAATTAACTTTACAACGAATAAAATACTTTTGTACACACTTACCCAAAAGTAATATTATACTTTTTTTTTATAAATTTTTAATACATGTGTCCACAAAAACGCCCTTAAAGAGTAGCAAACACTCCCAACAGAAACGCCCTTGAAGATTCCGACGAGATTACGACTACGAAGGTTAACACATTCTCAAACAAACAATAATTAGATTTGTTATTAACACACTTTAAATGATATAACGGCAAGAGAATTTTCATTCTAGCAACATGTTCGTCAACGAGATTAAACGATGCCAAGTGAATCCCCAAAAAATTCGTAATTCCAAACGAGATCAACACTTTTCCATGGATACTCAAAAGCACAATAAGATGGTAAATACATTGCAAACTTGTCGCCGCGACAGGCCTACAGCAAAATGACGCTTCAATTCAACGAAGCAGCAATCCGCATTTCGTCGAACACCTTTACCACCTCATGCCTTCTTGACAAGGTTGCCACGCGACGGCGGCCAAGCCATCATCTCGAGCGGGAAGACGTCACCGAGCGGGGTCGACTCGTCGGTGTTGCGCCACAGCCTCTCCATCCTCCACGTCGTCATGTTAAGGACAACGACCCAGTCGGCCATGACGAAGAACAGCGCGCCGGTGCCCTCACAGAAGCCACCGAAGCTCACGAGCTTGCAACCGCGCAGCTGATCGGAGATCTTCGCCGAGAGCTTCATGTGGGAGAGATCGCCAACGGTGGCGGGGTTCATCAGCCCGCGCAGGTTCACCGCCAGCCGCACTACCCATTTCCCTGGCTCTTCGAGAACCCATACCACAAGATTGAGCTGCTCCCGGAGCGCGAAGAGGCAGAGCCGGCCAGTCGCGGTCTTGCCGATCCAGTGGTTTCCGGCGAAGAGGAGCATCCCGATGTTGGGCAATGGCACCGCCGAGAGCGTCATCTTGTTCACGTCGACAGCCATGATGTAGTTGTCTTCGGTCTGAAGCTTGTAGACGACGTCGCCGATGACCACCGATGGGCCTTGACGAGGGTTCATGGACTTTTTGAGCGCTCCGGTGGCGGCCTCCCAGGCGGAGGCGACGGAAGAGTAAACAAGGATGTCGAAATGGTCCGGAGCAGCAGCGAAGAGCACAACGACGACACGGAAAGCGGCGTTCTCGCCCAGAACGAGCGCGCAACAGGCCACCTTGTGCCCGGCAATGTAGCGGGAGGGTAGCCGCACGGACGTCTTCCCCAGAGGGTTGCAAACAAGGAGCTTGAGCTCTCTCGCGGACCCTGCACCGAGCTCGCGGAGGAGGAGGCGCCGGCTGCGGCAGTCTACAAGGACGGCGCCACACGCGCGCGACACCGAGAGTACCCCAGGGTCGAGGTCGAGGCCGACACCCGCGGTAGGGACGAACGGGGGCAGCGGGGACGGGCAGTAGTTGCGGAAGAACCCAAAGTGGGGAGGCGGCGCGGAGAGGCAGCCCGCGCCAGAGATGAGCAGCCGCCAGCGGCGACACACCGCCGCGCAGCGGACGATGTCCGTCAGGGGCGACAGCCGCTTGAAGACCTCGACGAGCATGTCATCGGGCAGCGAGGACACCATCCCCTCTCGGCCGTCCTGCCCACCGCGGCCGCTCTCCTCCTCCAGCCTCGGCCGCGTGCGCCGCGCGGAGCCGAACTCTCCCGGCGGCGACCGGGAGCGAGCGCGCGCGCGGCGGCGGATCACAACGGTCGACGGCATAGCCACGCCTTAGAAGAACGGACTCGGGGTAACCGCGCGGCGGAGGGCAACGCCGCGGGGGATGAGGGAGATTGGGGAATTGCCGAATTGGGAGGGGCGCCGGGCGCGTTCTTAACGGAGGCGAGAAGGCGGGAGGGATTTTTTCGGGGGCGCGTTTGAGATTTCGGCCGCGGCGCGAGGATGGCGATGGGGCGCGTCCGCGTCCGTTTGCCTTTTCGGCTTCCCTCTCCGGCGCGGTTGGGGTTTTTTGACCACTTTTTGCGACCTGCCGGCGCTCGCGGGGGCGGGCTATGTCGGTTCGTTTTGGCGGATGGCGCGCGCGGCAGCGGCGGCGAATTTGGGGGGAAAACGTGTCGAAATCAGTGGGAGTGGGAGGGGGTTTGCAGTTTGCTTCGCGTTTTCATTCCGACTTTCATTCAAACCGATTGGATATTTGGATAGGAACGGGCGGGCCATTTAAGCTGATTTACCAATTACCATCCCAATTCCCGGCTTCCCGCCCAGCTGCTTCCATTTTTTTTCTTTGCGCTGCCAAAAGGAGGGGAATCAGCTGGGCAGATTGCGCTGTTTGGTTGATGGGCAAGTTGGATAGGATGATCTAGTCTGTGAGAATATTTTCTTAGAATGTTAGA
>KE371994.1:0-18817 GCA_000418225.1 Zizania latifolia
GTGGTCAGTGGAGTCATGGGTTGAAGAGGAAAAGAGTGGAGAGAGAGCAGGAAAAGTGGTCAGCGCCTCAGTGGAGTCACGGGTTAGCCTATTGAACATGAAAAAGAGAGGGAGTACTATTGGCTTGCTAGATGCTACTTGCTACTAATATAATATACTACTGCCAGCTGTCAGGAATTTGAAACATCATGAATTTGAAACTTTAAGATAACTTTATGTCTTTTATGCTATGTTTATATTGCTATTTTAATTTCTAATATCATAGTTGTTCACCACGCCAACGTGTCTATGGCGACGCCACGCTGTGCGTCATAAGCGTTGTAAAGTTGTGAAGGTGGTAGGTTGCCGTGCTTCGCTGCGTCGCCGTAACAACTATGGGTTTGCCTATGTCTAAATGATATAATGTAATTTTAGTGGTGGTTGACATGTTTTCACAGTATGCCCACTTTCTGCCTTTGAAACATATGTTTTCTGCTGTCCAAGTGGCCAAGGTGTTTATGGATCGAATTGTCTCCTTGTATGGTCTTCTAAAGGCTATTGTGTTTGACATGGATAAGATTTTTACGAGCCAGTTTTGGCTGTTCCTTTTCCACAGATTAGTTGTTCCTTTGCATCTTAGCACTACTTACCACTCTCAATTAGATGGTCAGGTCGATTGTGTTAACTAGTGTTTAGAGATGTATTTGAGATGTGCCACAACTGCTTCCCCGGGAAAATGGGATGCTTGGTTGTCTTTAGCTCAATATTAGTATAATACCAGTTTCCGCACTTCTCTCGGGTGTACTCCTCACAAAGTGGTTTATGGTACTGAACTAGTTTATCATTTTATTCCATTCAATTCAGCAGTAGTTTCTTCAGCTGAGGGTGATTCTATTCAGTAATTTATCCATGATCGTAAACTGTTTGTGGACATGTTACATCATCGGTTAGCTAGAGCTCAAAATCGTATGAAACAACATGCGGATCAACATCGTTCAATTCGGGAGATTCAAGTTAGGGATTCGGTATATTTGAAACCGCAGCCTCATGTGCAATGTTCAGTAGCTTCCCGTCCATATCCCAAATTGGCCTTCAAATATTTCAGTCCTTATGAGATTCTTGCTCATGTGGTGTGGCTTATAAGCTCAAACTATCTGAGGGAAGTCTAATACATCATGTCTTTCATGTTTTTCAACTCAAAAATCTCATTCCCAGTCATTCTCATGTATTTTCGCAGTCACCGACTCTACTCCAACTTGATGTCGGTGACCTGCAACCAACTGCTGTGTTAGATCGCCGGCTGGTAAAGAAGGGTAATTCGACGCTGGTGCAAGTGAAGGTGCAATGGGGATCGTTGCCGGTGACATTTGCTATATGGAAAGGCTACTCTTGCTTCGTGTTCGTTTTTCGGCAACGCCTGCTTAGGGAAAGTGGCCTCTCAAGGGGGCGGCAATGTCATACCAACGAGAATGACACTCGATGTGCATCTGCGTAGTGAAGGCGCAAATGATGTGAAGGCCTAAACTAGCTGTGGAAGTGTAATTGAGTTGGGTGTATTAGCTGTAGTTGGTGGAAACGGTGAAGGTGGGACATAGAACAGAGAGTGGAGTTTAAAAAGAGATGGGTAACCACTGTAGCGAAAACAGACAAGACAGAAAACAGAGTTCTACCTACTCCCTCCCCTTTTTGCCTCATCTCATCGGCTGTTAATCCCCTCTCCGGCGAGAGCGTTGATCGCCGGCAACGGGATATAACACGCTGGCGGCGGCGAGGAGGAGGAGGAGATGCGCACCGCGGCCCTCTGCGTGGCTGAGTTCGGCGGTGGGGGAGAAGCTGGACGAGCTGCTACAGCGCGAGGAGAACTGGGCGCCACTGTAGGGGGTCGAGGCCGCCGAGCGCCGGGTGGAGCGCGCACGCGTCGCGCTGGCCGACATCGAGCGCCAGGAGGACGCCACCCGCCTCGGCAAGGAGGAGGTCCGCCGCCTCGAGAGGCGCCGCGACGAGGAATGGTATATCATCACGAGATGCTGCCGCCTTGAACCTGTTTGATGTTTTGCCTGCTTCCCTGCCCTGCTCTGCTCGCTCACCTCAGCTGAACGAACAAATGCCCCTGGCGAGTGGGTCACTCATGGCCTCATGGGAGAGCGGCGTGGCCTCACCTGGTCGTACTGTACACACGCCCCGCCAATCCGCACCCTGGCCGGCCGACGCTGTGATACACGCATCCGGTGGCTAGCATGAACTGGCAATCCGGCACCACCAGTGTTGTAGTGCGATGCCGTGCTACTGTGGTTGTGGTAGTACTGTGTCAGTGTGTCCCTAGATGTTTGGTGACTTCCGCTCTTGTGTTTGAGACTTTGAGCTAATGTGGTGCCCACGAGATTGAGGAGTGCTCTTTACTTAGCCTCGCCATGGGTGCATGTGATTCAGGGTGCACGCAACCGACAAGATGCCTATCGAGAGACTGTGGGAAGAGAATATGAAAAGCTCTCGTACCTACGTTTGAAAATTTAATTGTATCTGTATACAACAGTAAAGACGTAATGTCTATACATATATCTGATAATTCATGCCATTATAATCTCACCTTACCAAATAATCTGTGTAGTTTCCTTCATTTTTCCTATATAATAACAATATGATTTCTAGGATTATTTTATCTGGCAAACTAATAATTGAGTTTCTTGTCTTCGTAGCAAATCAGATGCCTTGAATCCTACCAATTGTTTATATTTTTCCATTTATATAGATGAGATGGTTCCATGTCTTTGAGCAAACATAAAGTACTAGTAGCACGTCATGTGCCATAGTCATGTGGTCCCATGATGAAAAAGGCAGAATGATTATTAGTTGTGATATCAACTTTGTATGACAATTCATTTCTGCAATCATCAAAATATCTTTCCTTTGACAGACATGGGAAGGACGTGAGTTATTTGTAGCTTGATGCTTCCTGTGGGCTATTTCGACTTAACGATGTGTTTACGATGCTGCATTACATAAAAAGATTGCAGAGTCCCAGCGGGAATTGCTACAGGCAAGATAAATGATTGATGAAGAACAACTTTCCTTGTCTTCTAGTCTTGAGGATCAAAGCTTTGGAGATGTATCTAGTGGGGATATTGATGAACGTGAGATGGGAGATAGTGAAAGACTGGAATCTGTAAAAGCTGCAGCAGTTTCCTCTGTAGTTGGTATTCTAGCTAGTTTACCCATATCTTTCTATGAAGTCCATAGTTTGTCACAATTATTTGTTCAGGTGTCGGTTAGTTTCATAAGTTGTGCTTTGTTTGGAGTTCCAGTATGCCATTAGAATAGATCTGGATAATGTCCAACTAAAAACGGGGGCTGCTGCCGCATTCGCTTTGCAAGAGGTAAAGCTAGATGATGGTACTTCTCAGCACATATTCAACCACATGGTCATGTTGCTTATTGGAACTAAATTATTTGCAGGCCTTGTTATGGTGGAACCTGGGACACCCTCGAACCAAGCACTGATGCCTTAATATCACTCGTCCTTAATGGTGCAATTATTGTGGTTGAGAACATTTTTACATTTCTACCTGCTGCAGTTGCACTGGACTATTGTTTCAGGATGAGATTTTCGAGTCCACTCCCTAAAAGAAAACAATAGTTTCTGTGAATAATCTGTAGGATCCATAGTGACTATCAGAATTAATACTACAGTTACTTGTATTGCTTTATTAGCCTAGAATAACTCCTCTTTTATGAGGAATGTAATCCCTATAATTGTGCCTATTGGCCTATTAATAGAATACCACCTCCTGCCTTTGGCTATGTGGTGATTGCATCCATCTTCTCTACATGGTATCAGAGCTTTTTCTTCCTAAGCATCTTCCGCTGCTCTTCTACCTCTCCACAATCTCCCATATCGTTCCATCATCGTGGATGCCGCTGATTCTGCGGCTGTCGTCGTTGCCGTTGCTTCTGCAGCTGCTCCTATCATCACCCCCAGCGACAGCACCTCTGAAGTACTAACTGCTCCAACGATTGCTCTTAGCCCCTACTCCACAGTCGTCGTCAAGGCTCATGCGCCGACCACTCTCAGCATGAAGACAACGAACTACTCCCGCCGGTCCAAGTTTTTCAGGACCATGTGTGCCAAGTTCGGTCTTCTCTCCCACATCGACGATTCTGCTTTGGCACGCCCGGATGATACTGCCTAGGCCCTCGCTGACTCCGTTGTCCTCAGTTGGCTTTATGGCTCCATCACCGAAGACGTCCTTGATTCTACGATGGCTGACGATGAGACTGCACGCGATCTGTGGGTCACGATCGAGGGACTCTTCTACGACAACAAGGAGTCTCGTGCTGTCTTCCTCAGCAGCCAATTCCACTCGCTGATGCAAGGCGATCAGTCCATCGCCGACTACAGCCAGTGCGTCAAGACCCTCGCCGATGCCCTCTGTGATGCTGGCCACCCCGTCTCTGACTCGCAGATTGTTCTCAACCTGCTGCATGGCCTTAATCCACGGTACTCCAACACTGTTGATGACATCACCAATTCGACGCTGTTTCGTTCCTTCACCAGGGCATGATCTATGCTTGCCCTCAGGGAGACTCGCCTCACCAATGAGGCGAAAGTTGCTATCGAGACGACTCTTCCTGCCACTGGCAACTCCTTGGCCTGTAGTCAACCTAGCAGCCACTCCACCACGCCAGTCCCTTCTTCAAACACCGGCAACCGTGCAGGTCACAATGGGTGTAACTGTCATGGCAAACAGAATAATGGCAGCGCTCAGACTGGGCGTGTCCCCTACCCGGCAGGGCCATGGTTCTGCTTTAGTCCGTGGCTTCCCCCCAGCCCATGGTCTCCCTCTGGTGCTGGTCCATGGACATCACCTGCCTCCCCTAGTAGCCAATGGCGTCCATCTTCTGCCCCCAGCATCCTCGGTGCTTTGCCTCAGGCCCATACTGCCTTCACACCAGCCTAGCCTTCGCCAACATGGGACCAGCAAGGTCTCATCACCGCGTTGAACCAGATGGCTGTCCAAGGTCATGGTGGCTGGGTCATGGACAGTGGCGCCACATCTCACATGACGTCCAATGATGGTATACTTCTGTCCTCTCACCCTCCCCCAAACTTAGCTGTCACTGTGGGGCATGGCTCTCGTCTTTTTATTACATCCAGTGGCCATACCTCTCTTCACACACCCAACATCACATATTTTCTTAATGATGTCCTTGTTGTTCCTCATTTAGTTCGTAATCTTCTTTCCGTTAGAAAGTTTACTCGTGATAATCATTGTTCCATCGAGTTTGACTCTCTTGGTTTTTCCATCAAGGATCCTCTAACGCAACAAGTGATGCTTCGCTGCAATAGTGAGGGCGACCTCTACACCATCAATGATGCCAACCCTTCTCCTACAGCCAGCGCACACCTCGCCGTGTCCTCCCAATTATGGCACCAGCGTCTTGGACACCTCGGCATTGTATCCCTCGCTGCCTTGAATAAACATTCACTTATTTCCTATAATAAAGTAGATCACCCACTCTGCCAGTCCTACCAACTTGGCAAACATGTGTGGCTTCCCTTTGCTACGTCTAGTTCATGCACTTCTGCGCCTTTTGAACTTATTCATTGTGATGTGTGGACTTCTCCTGTTGCTAACATTTTTGGTTCTTCATATTATTTGGTTATCGTCAATGATTTCACTCACTTTTGCTGGACTTTTCCCCTTAAAAAGAAGTCTGATCACCAACACAGTCGACCTCGCTGCTTATGCTAGCACACAATTCAGCCTCTTTCTCAAGTCTGTTCAGGCTGATAACGGCCGTGAGTTTGTCAACCACACCAGCACATCCTTCTTTGCTGCTAAGGGCATCACTCGACGCCTTTCTTGCCCCCACACATCCCCACAAAACGGCAAGGCAGAACGGATGATTAGCACCATAAATAATGTGGTTCGCACACTTCTTCTCCATGCTCATATGCCTCCCAGATTTTGGGCTGAGGATCTCTCCACTGCAACATATCTCATCAACAGATGCCCCTCCTCTACTATCAGCGGCTCAATTCCCTACACTCTCCTCCACCAAAAGTCACCCCAATATAATCACCTCTAGGTCTTCGGTTGTTTGTGCTTTCCTAACCTATCTGCCGCTGCTGACCATAAACTTGCTCCTCACTTTGCAGTGTGTGTGTTTCTTGGTTACCCCTGTTAGAGATAGACTCGGTTGTCTATAGATAGAATCTATTCAATTATGTAAAGCTGCCATGAATTATCAGGAAAGCCAGGCCGGACTGTGTTTAGATAGAAAGGATAGATTGATTGAATGTATATTTGGAAACCAACCTGGCCTGCTAGTCTTAGATTCTATGGCAGCCCCCCCTCTGTAATCAATTTGGGCGCTTCAGCCCTATATAACATGAAGGGACCGGTAGGGGTCCTTATAGCCAAATAGAAGCTTTTCACATGGTATCAGAGCCTACCTCATCCATGGCGAGCTCCTCCTCTTCTCCATCTATTTTTCCCTTTGCCGTCCCTATGACAGAGAAGCTCACCAAGTCAAACCACATGTTGTGGAAGGCGCAAATCCTACCCACCATCCGCGGCGCCCAGATGATGGGGTTTCTTGATGGAACCTCAAAGACGCCTGCAGAGGAGATTGAAGCTAAACAAGGAGAGCGGATGATCAAGATTTTCAATTCTGAGCACACTCAATGGGTGGTCAAGGATCAGCAGATCCTCGGCTATCTCTTGTCTTCCCTAACTAGGGAAATCCTCATCCATGTTGCTGACAAGAGAATAGCGACTGAAGTCTGGCAAGCAATTGAGGGCATGTTCTCATCGCAGACTCGTGCGCGGTCAGTGAACACGCGCATAACCTTGGCCACAACTCAGAAGGGCAATATAAGTGTGGACGAGTACGTCGGCAAGATGAAGACCCTTGCAGATGAGATGGCATCTGCAGGGAAACCACTAGATGAAGAAGAACTGGTCTCCTACATCCTCTCAGGCCTTGACATGGAATACAATCCAATCATGTCGAGTCTGGTTGGGTGTCCAAAACCAGTCTTAGTTGGAGAGGTCTACTCCCAACTTCTCAGCTTCGAGCAACGGATTCAACTGCTACAAGGTGGATCGTCGCAATCCTCCGCCAATTCTGCCATGCACGGACTCAGAGGTTTTTAGCATGGCTTTCAGAGAGGCCGCAGCCGTGGCCGTGGCAATGGTGGCCGCAACAATGGTGGTGGTGGCCGTGGCAATGGTGGCCACAACAACAACCACCACGGCTACAACCATTCAAGCAATGAAGAAGACAACCATCCTACGTGCCAGCTATGCAAGAAGAAGGGGCACACGGTTGAGATCTGTTAGCATAGGTTTGATGCTAATTTCGTTCCAAACGAGAGAACAGCAGCATCAGCCACCACTTCCTATGGCATCGACACTAACTGGTACACTGACATGGGCGCCACCGACCACATCACCAGCGAGCTTGATAAGCTGACGGTGCGTGATAGGTATGGAGGTGGAGATCAGATTCATGCCGCCAATGGAGCAGGTATGGACATTATGCACATTAGTCATTCACATATTCATACCCCTAAACGTGATCTTCACCTAAGAAACATCCTTCATGTTCCTAAAGCTGCTAAAAATCTTGTTTCCGTTCATCATCTTGCCGCTGATAACCAAGCATATCTTGAGTTTCACCCTGATTTTTTCTTGATTAAGGATAAGCCAACGAGGCAAGTGTGAGGGAGGTCTTTACCCTCTCTCAGCCATACCCATCAGCCCAAGAAAACAAGTCTATGGTGTGTTGAAGCCATCCCTGTCGCTGTGGCATAGTAGGCTAGGTCATGCATCTTCGTCTGTTATTCAGCATGTCATTAGTCAAAATAAACTTTCTTGTTCTTTGGAGTCAAATAAAGGCTCAGTTTGTGATGCCTATCAACAGGCAAAGAGCCATCAACTACCCTTTTTGAGATCTCCTAGTGAGTCTAGTCTACCTTTAGAACTTGTTTTCTCTGATGTGTGGGGACCTGCACTAGAATTTGTGGGCAAGAATAAATACTATGTCAGTTTCATCGATGATTTCAGTAAATTCACATGGATCTATTTGCTGAAAAATAAATTAGAAGTCTTTCAGAAATTTTATGAGTTTCAGAATCTTGTGGAAAGATTGTTTAATAGAAAAATTATCTCAGTTTAGACCGATTGGGGTGGTGAATATGAAAAACTCAGTCCTTTCTTTCAAAAAATTGGTATATCCCATCGTGTATCTTGCCCTCATACTCACCAGCAAAATGGCGTCGCTGAACGCAAACATAGGCACATTGTTGAGGTCGGTCTTTCTCTTCTTGCTCATGCCTCAATTCCTCTCAAATTCTGGGACGAAGCCTTCATTGCTGCCACTTATCTCATAAACCGCACACCAAGCAAAACTATTCTTTGGAATACTCCTTTGGAACGTTTACACAATATTACTCCTGATTATTCCTCTCTTTGGACTTTTGGGTGTGCGTGTTGGCCCAATCTTCGTCCTTATAATTCCCGCAAACTTCAGTTTCGCTCCAAACAATGTGCCTTCCTTGGATATAGCAATATGCATAAAGGGTTCAAGTGTCTAGATATCTCAACCTGAGAGAATTTATATCTCTAGAGATGTTTTTGATGAGCATGTTTTTCCCTTTGCTCATCTTCATCCAAATGCAGGAGCTAGATTACGATTTGAGATTCTTCTCCTTCCAAAAGAGTTGTTGAATCCTATTGATCAAGGGGGTGAAACTGTGTCTGATCAATCTGCTAACTGTCCTACTAATCCTATTGAATTAGATGATGTTGCAGAAATTATTTCAGAACAAAAACTCTCTCCTGAAGTGGAAGTTCCTGCATCGGCACCAGAAATTATTTCAGACCAGAAACTCTCCTGAAGTGGAAGTTCCTGCATCGGCACCAGCTGTTTTTGAAGATTTGGCTGCAACAGAAGATCGACCACCTATTACCAGAGTTTACAGCCGACGTCTCAAGTCTGCCACACCAATTCCTGAAGCTGAATCTGCTGAAATTCAACCTGAACTGCTGAGTGCCACTGCTGAAATTCCTGTACCGAGTTCTGAAGATGACAGTACATCAGTACCTCCCTCTCCTGTTGCTGTAACACCAACCTCACAACATCGACCAGTGACAAGATCACAAAGAGGTATTGTTCAACCTGTTGTCTTCACTGATGGCCAAGTCAAGTATACAGATAGACGTGTTAAATATGGTTTTCTTGCTTTTAATGGTGAACCACATAACATAGAAGAGGCTTTTCAAGATAAGAATTAGAAAGATGCTATGGATGCAGAATACATGGCACTTAAGGACAACAAAATATGGCATCTTGTTCCTCCCAAGAATGGAATGAATTTAATTGATTGCAAGTGGGTTTATAAAATTAAAAGAAGGGCTGATGGAAGCATTGATGGATATAAGGCTCGTTTAGTAGCAAAATGCTTTAAACAAAGATATGGGATCGATTATGAAGATACTTTTAGCCCGGTTGTTAAGGCTGCATCTATCAGGATAGTTTTGTCTATTGCCATTGCAAATGGATGGAGTCTTCGCCAACTTGATATCCAGAACACGTTTCTTCATGGTGTTCTTGAGGAAGATGTCTATATGAAACAACCTCCTGGGTATGAAGATCAGCAACTCAAGATTATGTGTGTAAGTTGGATAAGTCTTTATATGGGCTAAAACAAGCACCAAGAGCGTGGTACTCCAGACTTAGTAAGAAGCTGCAGCAGCTCGGTTTTACTCCTTCTAAAGCTGACACGTCATTGTTCTTTCTTAGACAAGGAAGCACTGCTATTTTTATGCTTATATATGTTGATGACATAATTGTTGCCAGCTCTAGTACAGATGCTACAACAGCTCTTCTTCAGGACTTAAAGGCTGAATTTCCTCTGAAAGATCTGGGTGAATTGCTCTATTTTTTAGGAATTGAAGTCAAGAAAGAACAAGATGGTATTCTATTGACTTAAGAAAAATATGCAACCGATTTATTGAAGAAGGTGCAGATGTACAACTGCAAGCTAGTTAATACACCCATGTCAACGATAGACAAACTTATAGCTCAAGGAGAGCAGCTTGGGCCTGAAGATAGTACAAGGTATAGGAGTATTGTTGGAGCATTGCAGTATTTAACTCTAACCAGACCTGATATATCATTCTCAGTTAATAAAGTTTGTCAATATCTACATGCTCCAACCATTATGCATTGGACAGTAGTTAAAAGGATCCTCAGATATTTGAAGCATACACTGGGAATCGGTTTAAAGATAAGCAAGTCATCTTCAATGCTTGTTTCAGCTTTTTTTGATGCAGATTGGGCAGGATGTTTAGATGATCGAAGATCAACAGGAGGCTTTGCGGTTTTCATAGGAAAAAATCTTGTTTCATGGAGTGCTCGAAAACAAGCAACTGTGTCTAGATCAAGTATAGAAGCTGAATACAAGTCTGTGGCTAATGCCACAGCCAAAATTATATGGGTACAAACTCTTCTCAAATAACTAGGTGTAAAAAGTCCATCTGTAGCAAAGTTATGGTGTGATAATATTGGTGCAACATATCTCTCAGCTAATCCTGTTTTTCATGCCCGTACAAAGCATATTGAGGTGGATTATCACTTTGTTAGAGAAAGAGTAAAAGACAAGTTGTTGGATATTGGGCTTGTGTCTTCAGGAGATCAAGTTACAGATGGATTCACAAAGGCTCTTCCACTGAGACAGCTTGAAGAATTTAGATATAATCTCAACTTAAACAAGTTGTGATTGAGAGGGAATGTTAGAGATAGACTCGGTTGTCAATAGATAGAATCTATTCAATTATGTAAAGCTGCCATGAATTATCAGGAAAGCCAGGCCGGGCTGTGTTTAGATAGAAAGGATAGATTGATTGAATGTATATTTGGAAACCAACCTGGCCTGCTATTCTTAGATTCCATGGCAGCCCCCCCCTCTGTAATCAATCTGGGTGCTTCAGCCCTATATAACATGAAGGGACCGGCAGGGGTCCTTATAGCCAAATAGAAGCTTTTCACAACCCCCTCAGCACAAAGGGTACCGCTGCCTTAAACTTGCCACTAACCGAGTCATCAACTCTCGTCATGTCATTTTTGATGAGAATTCTTATCCGTTTGCTAGCAGTGACATTCAGCCAGGGTCTTCTCCTATTGACGAGACTGATTTGGAGTTCCTCGTCAGTGACCCCATCGTGCCGGTGCTCCCTACTGCTGCCACAACCCCCTACAGGTTTCTACAGCGATAGCTCCACCCTCTGGTGTTGAGCAGTCGCTGCCTTCGCCAACATTTGCCACTAGAGCTTCCCCTACACCGATCCGCTCGCCCGTGCATTTGGTTTACTCCAGACGGCCACGTGCGGTCGCACCTTCAACTGGGACTACTGCCATGCCTACTGCGACCATCCGCACTGTTCTCTCCATCATCACCTCTCGTTCCTAGCCAATTCATCAACTCGACGTCAAGAATGCTTTCCTCCACGGCTTTCTCGATGAAACAGTTTACTGCCAGCAACCACCAGGTTTTGTGGATCCTGCTCATCCTAACCATGTGTGCTTTCTTCAGAAATCACTCTATGGCTTGAAGCAAGCTCCTCGGGCGTGGTACCAGCGATTTGCTATTTATACTTGATGGCTTGGCTTCATCGCCTCCTCCTCCGACACGTCCCTGTTCATCCTTCGCCAAGGGACTGACTTGGCTTATCTACTGCTATATGTTGATGACATTGTCCTCACTGCTTCCTCTACAACACTCCTCCAGCACATTACCAAGCAGCTTCGCTCGGAATTCACCATGACAGATCTCGGGGCGCTGCACTTCTTCCTCGGCATCTCCGTCACGCGCTCCTCCACTGGCCTATTTCTGTCCCAACGACAATACGCCGTGGATCTCCTCCAACGTGCTGGCATGGCTGAATGTCATCCCATAGCTACATCAGTTGATACTCAAGCTAAGCTCTCCGGCCTTGATGGGGCTTCTATTGCTGATCCATCAGAGTACAGGAGCATTGCTGGCGCTCTACAATATTTGACCCTCACTCGTCCCGACCTGGCATATGCTGTCCAACAGGTGTGCTTATTTATGCATGACCCACGAGAGCCACATCTCGCGTTGATCAAGTGCATCGTGCGGTACGTCAAGGGCACTCTCGATGCTGGTCTTCACATCGGTCCTTCAGTAGTGACATCCCTCACTGCCCACTCTGACGCCGACTGGGCTGACTGCCCGGACTCTCGGCGCTTCACCTCCGGCTATTGTGTTTATCTCGATGACAACCTAGTGTCCTGATCCTCCAAACGCCAGACAACGGTGTCTCGATCAAGTGTTGAGGCAGAATACCGTGCTGTTGCTCATGCCGTCACTGAGTGCTACTGGTTGCGGCATCTTCTTCAGGAACTTCATGTTTCTCCTGTTTCAGCCACCGTGGTGTACTATGACAATGTCAGCACTATATACATGTCCACCAATCTAGTGCAACACCGGCGTACTAAGCACATCGAGATCAATATCCACTTTGTCTGCGAAAAGGTTTCTCTTGGTGAGGTCTGTGTACTGCATGTGCCATCCTCTCATCAGTTCGCCGACATCATGACTAAAGGCCTTTCGACTCAGCTTTTTCAGGAGTTTCGATCCAGTCTTTGCATTCAGGCTCCTCCCGCTGCGACTATGGGCGGGTATCAGAATTAATACTACAGTTACTTGTTTTTCTTTATTAGCCTAGAATAACTCCTTTTTATGAGGAATGTAATCCCTGTAATTGCGCCTATTGGCCTATTAATAGAATACCACCTCCTGCCTCTGGCTGTGTGGTGATTGCCTCCATCTCCTCTAGAGTGACAATTGTCGGTCCAATGGTTATATGTAAATATGTCATACTTCTTATGTCTTAGATTCATTGTGCCAAATATTTATTCGTGGAATTTCCTGGAGTTAACTAATAGTTGCTTTATTGTAACAGCTGGATCTTGCCATCTTTCTCAGGTTTTATGTGAGATTGATAACTCTAACCCGACCGTGTGTTTGAATTTGACTTCCTTCTTAAGTGCCCTATGCTTTGCCAGGACTGAAGCATATGGACTTATCTGTTTGTCGTTTCTCCTGTACCATTGATGCACTCCCAGGAATTCTTTTATGCTCACTGGAATCAATGATTTGGACTGTCTGTTTCTGTGTTTCACATGGGGTTTCATACCAGCTTTTGGTGAAATGCCGCAATGTGCATAAACTGGTCTGTTCATCAGTCCTTGCCCTTCTGCAAAGAGAATTCTTTACTCTTTTTGGCTATCCATTCTTTCTAGTCAATAATCTATATATTAATGCAGAAGAAACATTGCACGATATCTTTCTTTGGTATGTTGTATCTGTCGTCTACATCAATTAATGCCCGCTGCACCATGATTGTCTATTAGTGCTCTTCGTTTCATTTCACAGTTGATGTGAAGCAACTAGCTGCTAAACTGTGCTGTAACCTGCTACGGTATTATTCTGGTCCTTCATAAAGCGCCAAGCCAGATGGAACTGGGCGGCATATCATTGCATCACAAATATGGGTCCTGCTGGAAGGTTGCTACATTACACAGGTGGATGCAGAACAGGTATTTCTGTCGTTCTAAACCTTGGCTGCATGCACCAGGGGGCTTTCATTCTTCATCCGTCAAGTGTGGTGGACACAGCTTGATCTGTTGGAGCTTACTGGCATTGTGAAGATGACACACAGGTCTCATTTCCATACTGAATAAATGGTGGTGGGGGATTGTGCAGTGAAAGAGCCTCACGAACCATCATCTGGACAAGGTTACCTTCTTAATATTTTCTTATATTAGTATTTCGATGATTACATGATCAGCATAGTATTATTTTGCTCATCCCCACTATAATGGTTTGTTGGGTTGGTACTTCAGTTTTGGATTAAACAACTGCACGAGGTCTGTCATAGGAACATCTTTGGATACATTGTATGTGAGGATCTAGTCAGAGATGAGATCATGAGAGGACTAATGAAAACCACTTCTATTTTTGCATCTTGTTATCATATATATAGCAAATTTTGTTCCAAAGCTGACCCCTGGAATTTTCCAAGCTATTTCGGCCAGCTTTTTTACTGTTGTGTTGCAATTATTCTTCTGGACTCGCTTCAATAACAAAGAATGTGAGATTGAACATCATAGTTCATAATAACAATATTGTGAACAGATTGTGAATATGTGATGAAGGCCTAAAATAACTACTACCTCTGTTTCAGAATGTAAGTCATTCTGCCTCTATCTAAATTTATCAATAAATCAATAAATTTAGACAGGGGCAGAATGATTTACATTCTGAAATGGAGGTAGTAACAAATAATTATGATTCATTAGTCTAGAGGCAGGGATAAGGGTCATCATATCATCCAGTTAGACTACAAAATTAATATGAAGTAATCAAATGGGATATTTTCATAGTTATTAAGGCGCTAAAGCGAGACGAGGTGGTGGAGTACCGCCTTACCGCCTAAGTGGTAAAGCGTAAGGCGAGGCGACGCCTTACGCCCGTAGAAAATACATGTCGAGGATATGACCCGGGTTACCTCCCGAGTGGATTTATGATGATCGAGTAGAGGAGCGGTCAACAAACACAGCATTAAAGATGGCCAGTCAACAGTTAGGTTTATCAAACAGCCAGGTAGCAATCGAGAATCTAAAGACTCCTCGAGTCCAGCACTCAGGAGGCTCCCCCGACTGCCGGCACTCGGACGGTCGTCATCAAATGTCAGGCCGCTCCATTAAACCCCATGATGAGTAATCGTCTAATCAATACAACAGATAACACCTGAAGTTATTACCCACGAACTGAACGTTTTCCCTCATAATTGATCATTAGTAGGGCACATTAATTAGAAATTGTAACCCCTGATCTCTCTCATATATAAAGGGATCAGGAGAGCCTATTGGAGGGAGGATTTCTTCAGTCTGGAAAAAGATATTTTGATTGAGATGCTTAAGGCCATTTTTTAGCCCTTAAGCACAGAATACACATACAGGAGTAGGGTTATTATCCTCCGGGAGGCCCGAACCTGTCTAAAAACACTCCCTGTCTCATAGACAGAGACAACCATCGAGATTCATCCACAGAACTCTCCAAAGCCTAACCAAAATTTTACTGCAGGTACCCCCGTGGTATACTGTTGTTCTTACACAACAACAGCTGGCGTGCCAGGTAGGGGCAGTTCATCTGTGTTTTTCTGACTGACTCGATGACAGTTGTTTGCAAGGTCAACACTCAGGTTCCCATCGGATCTATGATCATAATCGGAAGCCTGACCTTTGTTGGTGATTTCATGCGTCAACTTGTTCTGACCACCTCCGCCCAGAAGAGGGCGAAGGCTCCGCACATATCTATTATGCGCTCATCGACCCACGGGTGCCCGAGTGTTCAGCTCTGCCTAGGGCTCAACCTCCCCAGGTGTCAGAGCAATCAGCACCGCCTAGGATTTGTCCACAAGTCACCACCGACTTGCCTGCCGACTTCATCATCTTCGTCAATTTAGGCGGACGCATAGTCCAACGGCGCCAATTTACTAGGGTCGCTTCAACGCGGCCCCACCAGCAAGCCGTGCCGGTTAAGCCGGCACCCTCTCCAAATGTCATCATGATGATGACGGGGGCTATCTTTGATGACGAGCCCTCCGACGCCGCTGAGTCCAGCACTCATCGACGTGATCGCCACAGGCGGAACTTTTTCTCAACGAAGACTTGATAGCATCTAGCATAGGAATATTATTTCCGATCAACAATATGTCATCTACATATAAGACCAGAAACACAAGTGAGCTCCCACAAGCCTTCTTGTAAACACAAGGCACTTCTTCGTTCTTGATGAAGCCAAACCCTTTGACTACCTCATAAAAATGAAGGTTCCAACTTTGAGAATCCTGCTTTAGCCCATAAATGGACCTTTGCAGCTTGCAAACTTTTCCAGCATTCTCTAGATCATCAAAACCTTTAGGCTGTGCCATGTACATATCCTCACTTAGGTTTCCATTAAGGAAAGCCGTCTTGACATCCATTTGTCATATCTCATAGTCATAAAATACGGCAATTGCTAGGATGATCCGGATAAACTTTAGCATAGCGACGAGCAAAAATATTTCATCATAATCAATACCTTGAATCTGCTTGAAACCTTTCGCCACCAATTGTGCTTTATAGATGTGAATATTTCCATCAACGTCTATATTTTTCTTAAAAATCTATTTACACTCGATAGTTTTTACACCATCAGGTGGATCGACCAAATTCCAAACTTGATTCTCTCGCATGGATTCTAACTCGGATCTTATGACTCCAAGCCATTTCTTAGAGTCTGGTCCTATCACAGCTTCCGAATAGGTCTTAAGTTCATCATTGTCCAACAATAATATGTCGCACTGCCTAGTGGTTAAAAACACAAATCGCTCGGGTGCACGACTCAACCTCTCCGACCGACGTGGGGCTGGTGTCTCAACAACAGGCTCTACAACATCTTGTATGTCGAGTTATGGTTTAGTAGGAGCTGAAACACTTTCCAGTGGTTCTCGAACCTCTTCGAGTTGCACCGTGCTCCCACTAACCCTTTTCAAGGGAAACTTTTTCTCAAGAAAAACACAATTCCGGGCGACAAACACTTTGCCTTCTTCCCGGTTATAAAAATAATATCCTTTGGTTTTCCTAGGATATCCCACAAAGAAGCATTTATCAGATTTGGGAGTGAGCTTATCAGACGTCAAACGCTTTATATAGGCCTCACAACCCCAGATCTTTAGAAAAGACAACCCGGGACGCTTCCTAGTCCATATCTCATATGGTGTCCTCTCTACAGATTTAGATGGAACTCTGTTTAGTGTGAAAGCAGCAATTTCTAAAGCGAATCCCTAGAAAGTCAATGGAAGATCAGTTTGACTCATCATCGACCGGACCATGTCTAACAAGGTTCGGTTCCTCCGCTCGGACACCCCATTTCACTGAGGTGTGCCAGGTGGAGTCAGCTGTGGAACAATTCCACACTACTTCAGATGATCATTAAACTTATAGCTCAAATATTCACCTCCATGATCTGATCATAGAAATTTAATTGTCTTACCAGTATGATTTTGTACCTCATTCTGGAACTCCTTGAACATTTCAAAGGATTCTGATTTATGCCTCATCAAGTAGACGTAACCATATCTACTAAAGTCGTCGTTAAAAGTTATGAAGTACTGAAAACCACCTCTGGCTGTAGAACTCATTGGTCCACATACATTAGTATGTACAATGGCCAACAATTCATTTGCTCTCTCACTTTGACCAGTGAAAGACGCCTTAGTCATCTTGCCAAGTAAACAAGATTCACATGTATCAAATGATTCAAAATCAATGACTCCAAAAGCCCATCTCTATGGAGCTTCTACATGCGCTTCTCATTTATATGACCCAAACGACAATACCATACATAGGTAGAATTCAAATCATTGAGTCGAGGTTTTTTCGTATTAATGTTATAAACATGTGTATTCTAAAGATTCAGAATATATAAGCCATTCAATAATGGACAAACACCATAGAGCATACCATTCGAAAATATCGAACAACACTTGTTCTTTATTACGAATTCAAAATCGTTTTTCTCGACGAAGAGATAATATTTCTGCCCAAGGCGGGAATAAAATAACAATTATTTAACTCCAAAACTAATCCTGAGGGTAGCAACAAAGAATAGACGCCAACGGCCAACGGCCAACGCAGCAACTTTTGCACCATTGCCGACGCGAACATCTAATTCGCCTCTTGCGCACTTCCTAGTCCTTTTCAGCCCCTACAACGATTTGCAAGTGTGAATCATTGATCCGGTATCAAATACCCATGAATCACTTGGACGAGTAGAAAGATAAATTTCAATAGCATTTATACCTGAAGCGGAAGTCGCATTTCTCTTCTTTTTCTTTTGTTCTTCTAGGTACAAGTTGCAATTCCTCCGCTAATGGCCAGGCTTATGGCAGTGGTGGCAAGTGTCAGAGTTAGCAGGGCTTGACTTGGACTTTCCAGCCGAATTAGACTTAGAGCTTGAGATCGCATCTAGAGATTTAGCCTTTCTCTTACGTTTTCTCTTCTTACTTTTCTTTTGAACCATCATCACATGACTAGGATTTTTCTTAAGGCTTTCCTCGGCCGTCTTGAGCATCTCATGCAATTCAGCCAAGGTTTTCTTCATGCCATTCATATAAAAATTTATGATAAATAGCTCGAAGCTCGTAGGGAGCGACTGAAGAATCACAACTGTGACCAAATTGTTATCAAGTTTAGATCCGAGTTTTTTTAGGTTCTTAACGTAACTAATTATCTAGATCACATGAGGACTCATTGGACTACCTTCCGCCAACCTGCACATAAACAAGGACTTTAAGACATTGTACCTCTCAGTCCGTGCCTGGTTCTCAAACATGCCTTTCAGTCCCACGATCATATCGTAGGCATCCCTGTCCTCATATTGCTTCTGAAGCTCAGAGGACATGCAGGCAAGTATGAGACAACTGACATCCACTCAATCACTGGCGTGCTTCTCATAAGCCCGCTTTTCAGTAAGTGGTGTTTCATCCGTTGGTTCATCAGGGTGAGATTCTTCTAGAACATAGTCCCTTTTCTCCTGCTTGAGAACAATTCTCAAGTTTCTGTACCAGTCAATAAAATTTGTTCGAGACAATTTCTCCCTCTCAAGGATGGATCACAGATTAAAAACGGAAGTGTTCTTTGCAGTAGGTGCCATGATCTACAACAACAATGTAAGGTTCAGCACTATACTATGTTAATC
>KE371994.1:24892-42686 GCA_000418225.1 Zizania latifolia
CCTTCTTTTGGGCCTTGGCAGTGGCCGTCTCGGCCTCCTGGATCTTCTTCTTGAGGTCGGCTGCCTCGGCCTCGGCCTTCATCGCCCTCGCGTTGGCCTCATCCCGCTCGGCCAAAGCCAATTCGGCTGAGGTGACCGACTGGTCCACTAGAGCAGTCGCAGTCTCCAATCGCTCTTCCATCGCCAGCCATTCTGTTTGACAAAGACTGGTTACACAGTTACAATATACAGTATTGGCGAATTCGGATAAAATGAGCAAACACTTACCAGAAGAGCCGATATCAAGCTGAGCGCGGAGGATTTCAATTTCCTTCTCCGCCCTCATGCAGTCGACTTCCCTTCGAGCAAGCCGGTCGGTCAATTGCTGGACTCAAGCATTCAACGCACCCAAGTACAGGATTGGTGCGGGGCAATTGGCACCCATCCTCTCGACCAACTGGCTCACAATGCGCTGCAATAAACAAATCAAGTTAGTTCAATAAAACTAATTATATTATGCGTGAGGACTAACATTTGCAGGACTTACACTGGTCGCTCGACCAAGTCGACTGAGCGCCTCATAGCACTCGACCACCCCTCGCTCAATCTCTCCAGTCAGGAGGTCAACCTCTTCATTAACGGCAGGCGGTGGTACCTCCTCGACCTCTCCTATGAGGTCGGCCTCCGGTTGCGTCTCATCTGGGCGGTCGATCGCCTTCGGCGCCTCCGAGGGTATCTCCACAACCGCAGCAGTTCCGCTGGGCTCGACCACTGGCGTCGGATCAACCACACTCGGCACAGTCATGGTCGACTGGGCTGGAATGGGCGTGCCAGCGCTCAGCCCACCCGTTGTCGGCGCGTCCGACCCCTCCGCTCTAGTTGATTCGGACGGATCGGTCGCCCCGACGAACACCACCAGGTCGGTGATCGAAACGGCCGGCACTGGCATCGTTGATTCAACCGGCGCCACCATGGCTGCAGCCGCAGGGTCAATTATGGCCTGGTCGGCATCGCCGGCCGTCACAGTGACCGCCGCCCCACCGTTCCTAGGTAACGGCAAAGGAGTGCTATCAAAACAACAAAAGTTAAGTTTAAATTTAGTTTAATTACTTAGCTACATTTGACGGCATCAAACTCACCACTTTGACTTCTGGAACGCCAACCTCTTCACTCACTAGTCGGAACCCGATGGTTCCCCAGACGGCAGTGGTGGAGGTGGAGGCGGTGGCGGAAATGACTCCGATGATGACAGCGTCGCAGCGTCGCCAGTTGCTGGTCTTGCCTCGGACGTCTCTGATTCGGCACCAACCTCTCTAGGAAATAACGATGGCACCTTGGGTGTCCCCTAAGCTGCCACCATTGTCTTTGGCTTCTTCGCCGTAGGAGGGCAAACGTCTTTGCCCTTCCTCTTCACCCCACTCGGCCCGGCATGCGGGTCGATATCTTTTTGCCCGATCGCTCGGGGCTGCTCGGGTAGCGGCGGCAGTGAGCAGTACGCCTCTCGGCCCTGCTCATTTTTTTACTAGTGAGCACCCAGCAGGTGATATCATCAAAAAATATATCTTACCGGCGGTCGGGGGAAGCTGAGCTTGAAGGCTTGCAGAGCGGCGTCGGGATTAAGCGACAACCGACCGATGAAGATGGCCTTCACCTGCTTCTTCGTTTCATCCGAGCCCAAGGACTCGGGTGACTCTCGGGTAGGGTCGCTCCTGCCCGAGACTCGTACCTCGGCCGAGTCCGGAGCTTGAGTGGCTGGACGTGCCAAGACACAAAGTTCAGCGCGACGTGGACCCCCAACAAACCCTCTGCTCGAAGCTACGCGATCATCTGGATGAGTTCGTCCACTTGGCCTTGCTCCTCCGGCTAGCAGCGATCGGTTTAGGTGAGTGCCGGTATCGGCACTCGGTCAATCTCCGAAGAAAGGGCCGGCTCATGGTTCGCGAGGTAGAACCACATCGAGTGCCAGCCCTTGTTGGAGGTCGGGAGCGGCACCGGGATGTACTCGACCGCCATCCCATCTCGGAGCTGCAGTCCGCAGCCACCGACCACCTTCTTGGGAAAAGCTCTCAAGCAAAAGAAATGGCAAAAGAGGTTGAAATGGGGATAGACGTCAAGATAGGCCTCGCAAAGATGGACAAAAATAGCGATGTGCAAGATGGAGTTGGGATTCAAATTATAGAGAGAAATATCATAATGATAAAGCACTCCGCGAAGAAAAGGGTGGGTCGGCAAGCCGAACCCGCGAGAAAAGAAAGACTCGAACACCACCAATTCATTGGTGTCCGGAGTCAGGAAAGCCTCACTAGCTGCCGAGCGCCAAGCCGACAGCGCTCTCGGAGGGAGTTGACCATTCTTCTCCAGGAACTCGACCACCCGATTCATCGCCCCCGATCGTTTGAACTCCACCGATCGGTCCACCTCGACGTGGGGATCGATGGCCGCCATGGGAATTGAACTTGGAGGCACAACTGGTCGGAAAGAAAAGAGCTACTTTGCCTTGCGGTAGCAAACCACGCACCGGCAATGGCGGTTAGGGTTGCGAGACGCCAGTGAGTAAGGGCTCGAGCGCAAGAAAGAAGATGAAAGTAAAAGCAGAAAGTGTGCGGAAGGATAAAACACCCACAAGAAGACTATTTATAAGCCAGCCACACGACGATTTGGACCCACTCAAGCGCCGCGATTGCCTCGGGATGAGTCTCAAGGAAATCTTCGGCATTAATTCTGTCAGTCAACATATTTTTAACAACTCCATCTAACCGTTGGTTGAAGATCCAGCGCTTGCCAGCAGAAAACGAATCTACGCCCGCAGCCTTAAACCAACTTGCGTCTGCAAACGGCCTCGGAGGTTGTGCATGTCTCATCAAAACTGTCAAGTCTGACAGGTGCCGGTCTGCGCCAACAGACGCCTTTTCGCCAAGGGGTCCACAAGCACTCCATTGCGCCGAACTACTCCAACTGATAGCTTTTCGCCAAAAACCACTTGATGGGCCTATTTGTCCCAATACTCAAGTCGGTTTTTGCGGACGCCAATATGCCGAATATACGGGATTCAAAATCCTTATCTCCGTGGGACGTCAACTACTCAGAGATTCAAACATCTCTTGAGCACTTTTTCGCCAGAAGACGTCTTGAGAAAATCCCACATTTTTTACTCCACCTAGATCTCTGATCCTGGAGCTTATTTTATTTAAGAAAATCCAGGCTCGGGGGCTGCACCCGGCAGGTGCACTTGAGCGGTGCACTTACTAGGAAAAATTCGTCAAAGATAAAATCTAGAGCCCTTTCCGGCTTCTCGACTTCATCTACATACCGCAAAGAGATCGGGGGCTGCTGTCAGGGATATGACCCCGGGTTACCTCCCGAGTGGGTTTGTGATGACCGAGTAGAGGAGGGGTCAACAGACATAGCATTAAAGACGGCTAGCCAACGGTTAGGTTTATCAAACAGTCAGGTAGCAGTCGAGAATCTGAAGACTCTCCGAGTCCAGCACTCAGGAGGCTTCCCCGACTGCCGGCACTCGGATAGTCACCATCAAATGTCAGGCCGCTCAATTAAACCCCACGATGATTAATCGTCTAATCAATACAGCAGATAACGTCTGAAGTTATCACCCACGAACTGACCGTTTTCCCTCATAATTGGTCATTAGTGAGGCACATTAATTAAAAATTGTAACCCCTGATCTCTCTCATATATAAAGGGATCAGGGGAGCCTATTGGAGGGATGATTTCTTCAGTCTGAAAAAAGACATTTTGATTGAGATGCTTAAGACCATTTTCTAGCCCTTAAGCCCAGATTACACATACAGGAATAGGGTTATTATCCTACGGGAGACCCGAACCTATCTAAAAACACTCCCTATCTCATAGACTGAGATAACCATCGAGATTCATACACAGAACTCCCCAAAGCCTAACCAAAATCTTACTGCGGGTACCCCCGTGGTATACTGTTATTTTTACGCAACGACAATACAGGATTTAGAAAAAAATATTAATAGATAAGTAATAAATTCCAAATAGCAATAGTAATATAGCAAGATAAAAATAGAAATATACTATCAAGTTATAATATTTTTACTTTAGATGTCTTATAAAACTAAAATATATATACTTAAAATTGTAATAACACATTTAATATTATGTGTAATGGTATATTTAAAGTTTAGTTTAATTACCCATTTATATAATTTTGATTCAACAATCCATTTAAGATTCATTAGGTTATTTTTGATCACTAAACCCTAACTTCTCTCCCCCTCGCTCCTCTCACTCTCAGGCTTTTCTCGTCCTCCAGACCTCCACTCCTGCAGGCTCCAGCCGCCGCATCTTCCCTTCTTCCTCTCTTCCCCTCCTCTCCCCTCTCTTCCGCGCTGCACAGGGCCTCCCCGCCCGCAGCTCGCGCCCGGTCTCTCCGCGCCGCACAGGGCCTCGCCACGCGCCACGCGCCGCGCGCCGCATCTTCCCTTCTTCCTCTCTTCCCCTCCTCGCGCCCGCCCTCCGCGCTGCACAGGACCGCGCCACGCCTGGGCTCTCCGCGCCGGATCTGCGCCACGCCCAGCCGTCTGCGCGCCCGGCCACGCGAGGGAGCACCCTGGGGGTAAGGACGCCTTACCCCCGCCGACCGCTTGTCGACGCCTTGATAACTATGGATATTTTTAAAATAAAACAGGATTAAATAAATTATCTTTGTTCTAGAAAACATGATATAATGATATTGGCATCTAATAATGTGAATATTAATAAACAGGTACAGGGAACCAACAATTGAACTTTTGCACCTATAAATTGCATGCAGGTGACTCTGTCAGTCGATAGTTACATTGTACACCTGGAGTCACCACTTGCCGATGGCATTGGATACCACCATCTGTTAATTGCTAACTTGCAGGCTTCTGCCTGTTGCCAGCTGCTACTTGATGTCAGTGGCTAGTGTGCTATGGACAATGCGCAAGATCACTAGAAACCAAGAACAAATTATAAGCATGTGAAACTTACTGTTGAATCATAAACTTGGTGCTGTGGTGCTCAAGAGTCTTGAGAACAAGAATAGATTGAAGAACAAATTGCATGAAGATGAGAATTCAATCTCTTCCTAAAGATGGAATAATGACCATGTTTGTACAGATGTCAAGTATCTGATAAAGTAATGGCTTTCAATTTAAGCCTGACTCTTGACACCTGCTTAATCTGGAACTCTTGGCTGTTAAATACAATGCCTGATCCAGTCCTGTCTATATGTAAGGGAAGTGCACCTTCTCTTTCATGCTATGATCCAGAATCCTGCAATGGCTACTCTGTTATAAGTTTGCCCAATATTACACACCAATTTGACCTGATCCATTCTGTCAGGGGGCTCCAAACTTGTACATGCAGCGGGCCACATTTTGGTGGTTGGAGTTTATCTGAACCATTCCCTACCTATTGTGATTAGTGAGACTGATCTTTGCTGACTTTAAACAGAATGTAGCATCATACTGTCGAAAGTGTGCTTATCAACCTCAGTGAAAGAATTTACTTAAGTGAGTCAGGCCAAGCCAGTTGCAACCAAAATTCCATTCTTCTGTCTCCTGGACCATTCAATTATGAGACTAGTATCTTTATATAAAACCATGCCATGCATTTGAGGATCTGAGCTACTGTCTGGCTTTTGCTCCTGATTTCAGATTGGTTCTATAGAGATGGCCCTAAAGGTATACAGTTAGTTCATGCTTATACACCATTTGTCAGTGTATAGTGTATGCTGTAAAGTGCAGGTCTTCGCAGTTTCTGTCTCTTTTGAACCAGCCTATGGGATTCAACTCACTGTTCTTATATCTGATGACATTATTGGTGATTTATGTTCTTATGGCACTACCAGGTGTTCAATTGGCTGAATCGGAAGAAGCATTGTAATGTCGAGTACTGCACCATTAATGAGAACAAGGGTAAACATAGCTGGATACTCCTATTTTTATGTTATCATACATTTTGTTGTTCTTATTTGCCAAGTCTCTTTTCATTTCTTCTTTTTTTCCTGATGGAGTAGCCATGGAAGAGAAGGAAGACTCTGTGTGTGCAAGCATGAATGAGCAAGACACCGAAGCCCTTCTTCTCCGTGATGTGCTTATTAATGGTATACTTGCAATTGGCACACTTGGCCACAACGTAAACTCCCTCTGTCCTGAGTCTTACATCGAGCAAGACGAGTCCATAATCATGGGTGATGAGAAAGTGGAGGAAGAGAAGTGCGAAGAAGAAAAGAGTGAGGCTAAAGAAGACATGTCAGTTACAGCACGAAGTGAGCCAGCTTCTGCTCCTGAGCCTGCGAAGATGCATTCATCATCAATGAAAGAAGACATCTTCGCGTGTCTCGTGAAGGAAGAAATCCTGATGCGTAGCATGGTAGAAGTGGAGGATGTTGCTAAGATCCAGGAGCAGCCGCTTCTGATGTTAGAGAATGTGGAGAAAGTGAGAACTACACTTGCTGATCTATTGGCGGCAGAAGCGTTCTCATCAAATGATACAGAGGAGAAGTTTTGCCAGAACATCATCATTGTTGCTGGGGCAACCAATTCAAAGCCTACATCGTGCATGGAAAAGATGCATCATAAGAAGCCAACATCAAAGCCGCTGAAGGCTACAAGAAAATTAAGTCAAGTATGGCTTTCTTCTTCTCTGTCTTATGTGTTATAGCCTTATAGCTCCTCATGTTACATTATCTCTTACTAGCCTGGAATTCATCACACTTTGTTCCATGGTAGTGTTCCATAACTAATTCGTATGTATTACCATATAGCTACATTTGTTTTAAGTAAGCATTATGCATCTAGCCTGTCTTATCAGTAAATTATCACTAACCTGTAATGCATCTGTTGGTTTGGTTATCTGTAAAATAAGTAGGTCATGAGGAAGATGTTAGGGAAGAAGATCCACCCAGAGCAGCTCAATGGACGTAGCAATGCAGAGGGCCCTGTCACTGCATGATGCTAGGTTTGTGCACAAGTTTGCTTTCTCTATCTGGTAATCACCCGGGGTTTATGTTTTTAGTTGTCCGTGGAACTAAATAGGGATCAATGCCCTGTTGTCTTGAGCACGTACGGTTGTGCACAAATAAATATAGCATGCACAATAATCACATTTGCAGTCAATAAACCTATCATGCATTCATGCACATTTCCCTAGGAACAGAACATGTGAAATTTGTCAGGTTTAGTAAGGTGAATGCAAAAAAAGAATTGAATAACACAGAAAACTATTTCTATTTTGGAGTTACAGAGTAAAAAAGAAAGTGAAAATGTGCTATTATAATTTTTACTGTTCAGAAATATGTCATCGGTGTGTCACTGACAGGCGAGGGCCATCACAATCGTTGATATTGGTATTCTTTAAATTCTTGAAAATTGCAATGACATGTGAGGAATTTTTCCTAAAAATAAATGATAGTCTGAAAATTGAAAATTCTATCACCTGTTGCCTCAATTTATTTGGAACTCACGAGAGAGTGTGATCAGTAGGTGTCTAACTGCTGCTTGCACGCTCTGAACCGCCTTATTGATTCCACTTATTATTGGGATCTCAAAGCACAATCTATTTCTGCTTATACCGCATTATGGTTTAAACTTTAAAATCTGAAATGCTCCGTTGTTAACTTTTTTCTGAGAAAACAATATGTTGGAATTGATGATTTTAAGTAGGAAAGAATGGTTAGGGATTAGAAATTTGGAATGCAGTGACTATGGAGACTGTGTTCTTCAGAATATTTTTAAGAAATAGCCTCTCTGTCTCTGGATCCTATCATGGAACAGACTATGGTGGGAAGAGCGAGATGAGTTGAACACATTAATCCGTCCAGTATATCTCAACATAATATATTTATACCTATCTCGTCAATAAGCCGAGTCTGTCCTCAATACGTACCATTAAAGTCTATCATAGGATATCCGGGGGTCACATCCCCTATGGGTACTAGTGGGTACCCTGATGATATATGTTTGAATTTAAGTTTGTGTCCATGGATTCGTAGGTAAGGTATCTGTTTAGGGTTAGGTCAAACACGAGTTTTGTTTAAAACCCACATGTCCCTATGGGTATATCCAGCTATCCCTTATACTTCTGCTACTACTTCTATAAATAAATCCTCATGGGTTTTGGGTACCCCACAGGTTTAGGCACGGTTTTGATTTGAAACCCAAAAGTTTCGCGGGCGTGGGTTTACTTTGCTAGCGGCTTCTTATTGAAACAGTGGGTTTTGTTGCCATCCTAAAAATGAGCACATTGTATGATACAGTAGCGTGCAACGAGCACTGCAGTTGCAACACGACGTGCATGTGCTGAAAAGGGCTAGTAGACAGGACACTAATCCTCTTTTGATGAATCTATCCTGAATCCAATGGTTGATGGTTTGTTGCAAATCTGATCAAGTGGGTGGATTCGGTCCCAGCTATGGTAATTGGTAAGGTTAGCAAACTGGTCTCGCTCGTGTATTATTGTGGGCAGGAACTATGCTATAGACCAAATCACCAAAGCGAACATTCACCACACATAAGCATGCATCTATTTGAGTACCATGAAATGTCATAGTGAAGTTATATACATTTTGTCTGCATCACTCCATATTGGAAAGTACACGATATATAGGTAAAGCATTCGAAGTTCTGAACCAAAGTCGATCTCGTGATGCCATTTTTCTGAGCTTGTTGAGTAGTTGAGGCTACGCAATTTTGGTCGACGACACGTCTTGATCAGGAACCGACTAAAAAAATTCCTTCGCCTTTGCAGGATTTCATGGATCCACCTCCATGCTTCGGATTCCTTGCTCGAGAGGAACATCATCCATGCATAACGTCGACAGCGTCCAGACCCGCCCCGGCCCCCCTCCTCTTTGCTATATTGTTGATTTGTCGTCGTCTTTGCTTGTTTGCTCGCCAGTGATGAAGAACAGCCTGCCTATATTTGCAGGTAAATAGTAAAGCTACAGTGATGTATGTTGTAAGACGTTACCCTGCTACCTGCTACTGTCCTTGCTGCGACGTCGTCTCATCGTTGTTACATGTCGAGATTAATAAATATCTATTCTATGTGTTGTGTTGTATCATTTCGATCTGTTCGGCTACTCGGTTAATTGCCATGTCGTCGTGCCAGGTCAGCAACTGCCCACGTACTCGTTCACTAATGCACCGTGTCACGTCCATGGTGAGCTAGCTGGATAGCCAGTATAGCTGCACATAAACAGGCCATGGCTGCTGCAGCAGCATCACTGTTGAGTAATATAAACCGGTGGTGCTCTGCACCCGGCTCAGCTCAGGTGCAAGTCAACAAGGCGAAAATGCCAAGCTGCAGCGGCGGCATGGCAGCCGATGACTGTAAGCTTAAAGATAAGCATCGGCGCATGATGCTCATACCGCCGTCGATCGAGACGGGAGAGCAACGGGCTCATGGATGCCATACTTGAAATCATAAAACTGAGTAATTATATAATTTAGAAATAAATTAATATTTAAAATCTAGAAAATATTAGTTTATCCCGATTCTTATCAAATAGAAATAAAGTATGTAGGTTTACTTCTCTCAAACATTAGTTTACTGTACGCCACGTCCCCACCGGCCTTATGCATGGGTCGAATGCCCGCCCGCTCCACGTCCCCACCGGCCTTCTGCATGGGTCGAATGCCCGCCCGCTCCACGTCCCCACCGGCCTTCTGCATGGGTCGAATGCCCGCCCGCTCTGTTTCACATTTTCTTTTATTGCCATGTGGAACTCACCGGTCAACGCTACGTGTAGCGGCACGTGTAATGTCCAGTAAGTATAAAATTAGATTGTTGTCTGCTATGTCAGCGAAATCGAACAGAAAGTTAAACTATACGTTGGTTTTCAAAATCGTGGGAGTCATTTAAACAGAAAAATTATTTAGGGGTTATTCGAACTTTTTGTAGTAAACTGTAGTTTTTCTATTTTAATATATATATATCAATCTAACTATGCAACATGTATAACAGTAAGCCTAAATATTTTTGTTTTATTATTAGTCAAAAGTTATATACATTGGCTTTCATAAAAATATAAAAGTTTAATACTTTTAGTTAAAAATCTTATATTTTGGAACGGACGTAACACTATTTCTCAAAAAAAATATTTGGCACGCTTTTTTTCTCGGGCACTCCGCATCGGAGCCGTCTATTTCGAGCTGAACGGTACAAAACGCAGCACGCTTCTCCATCCACGTGTCACTTGTCCCACTAGCCCCGCTCCCCACTTATAACGCATCGCCGCCCTTCACCGTCTCCGCCTCCCCGTGCCCACCACTCACCGGCCGCAGCTCGCCGCCGGCATCTAGGGTCGCGGCGATAAGACGCCTTCGAATCTTCTACAAGTTCCATCTCGCCTGTTTCGGTCGCTTCCCCATTCTGCTAGCCGCCGCGATGGCCACCGACACCGCCGCGCCTGCCGCTTCGGAGGTGGGATCAAAGAAGAAGCTTCTCATCTTCGACGTGGAGGAGGACCTCGCGGTCTCGCTGGCAAAGTACACCGCGGAGCTGTCGGAGAAGTTCTCCGGCGAGAGGGGCGCCTTCACCGTCGTGCTCTCCGGAGGATCCCTCATCGAAGCCCTCAGGTGATTGGATCGATGCGCATCCCCAAAACGTCGCCCATCTCTTGGTTCCTCCGGTTTTCTCGGACCGCATAGATCTCTCGCCTTTTGGTCTCGCAGGAAGCTCGCGGAGCCGCCGTACCTGGAGTCGGTGGCGTGGAGCAAGTGGCATGTGTTCTGGGTGGACGAGAGGGTGGTGCCCAAGGACCATGACGATAGCAACTACAAGCTTGCCTTGGATGGGTTGCTCGCCAAGGTATTCTCCAGGAATTTTGGGTTTCTTGTTCTTTATAAAAGTTATTCAGGAATTGAGTTCTGGTAGGTAATGCTTGAGTTAGTTGAAGATGAAATCAAAGAACTATTAGGTCTCCTTTGGGAGCCACGGATGAAAATTTCCAAGGGAAAAAACCCTATGGAGATTTTTTACTTACATGTCATCCCTTCCATTTTCATGAATATATTCTCGGCTACTGTTTGGAAACTAAGGGGATAAAATCCCAGGGAACAAAAAAATATTCAAAAAAGACAGAAAAATACAGGAAATTCAAGACTAGAGTATTCAATGTATAATTATTTGTACTATTGTTCCCTAGGGTATATCTGTAAGGCGATACTTTAAGGATTCGGTGAGAGATAGGATTCTATAGATCACTGAGTCTAATACGATATGTAGGTTATCTTGGACGAGCTTCTCATCCCAGTTTACAAAACCTCTACTGTTCTCTGCAAGTTAGTAGCGTCGGATAATTTTGGTAAGGAAGCATTTGGATTCTTCAATGATGACACACTTTATTCAACAGTGGGCAATGTGCACTTATAATCTGCTCACCTGTATCCATGCTCAATTGTTCCCAAATGTGTACCAAGCTCTTTAAATATACTGTAAAATGACACGGTGATACTTTATTGGTGTTTATGGAGAAATGGAAGAGAATGCAACCATGGTATTTTAGGTAAGAAGTGGTTGATGTGGTGATGAGAGATGCATTCTGATGTCTACTTATTCCAATTTCATCATCTTCCTGGTTGCTTGTAAATATGCTTGTTGTTTATTCAAAAGTGCTTAACCAGGTGAAGTGTTTTAAATTTGTAGGTTCCAATTCCTCCTGGCCAAGTTTATGCTATAAATGATGCTCTGTCTGCTGAGGGAGCAGCAGATGACTATGAAACTTGCTTGAAGCAGCTTGTCAAGAATGGCATGATTGCAATGTCTCAAACAACTGGATTTCCCAGGTTTGATGTCATGCTTCTGGGAATGGGCCCTGATGGCCATATCGCCTCTCTCTTCCCAGGCCACCCTCTTGTTAATGAGAACCAGAGGTGGGTCACCTACATCAAGGATTCTCCAAAGCCACCACCAGAGAGAATCACATTTACATTTCCTGTGATCAACTCATCCGCATATGTTGCAATGGTGGTCACCGGAGCTGGGAATGCTGGTGCGGTGCAGAAAGCACTTTCAGACAAGCAGACTTCGTCTGATTTGCTGCCTATAGAGATGGCTGTACTTCAAGATGGGGAATTCACTTGGTTCACTGACAAGCCAGCAGTGTCAATGTTGCAGAACAAGTGATGTCCATGGTGATCTAAGCTTAGTGCTTTTTATCTTAAATAAAGATCCAGGGGGCTGCTCACTTGTGAAAAAAACCAGAGCATTATGTTGTATATTGTTATGATCGTTGTGTCTTGAGACACTCCTGATTCCATCTTAGTAAATAACCTTCCCTGGCCCTGTCTCAAAAGTGTCTAGATTTATTCAATGTGTGGAGTTAATTACCCAGTGATCGGCTTATCTGCATAAATTTCATTCTAGACAAGCACAATTCATTTGGGTGCATTGTAGATTCATGGTTTCACTGCAAGATAGAAAATTCATTTGGTTCACTGTCACTTAGTGGTGTCAATGTTACTGTTAGTGATATATCCTAGAGACAATATAGATGTTGTATATGTCATATTATGTTTATGAAATACAATTCTGTTCTTTAAAATAGACATTATTATTATTAATCAATGAGTATATGACTTATTCATAAGACTCTAGTGTCGAATGTTTGCTATTTCTAAATAATTCCTGATTATAAATCATATAAGCAATATATATGATTATGAGATCAACATATGTATTAAATGATGATCATGAGTATAGAGATACCAAGTCAATAATATAAACTTATGTTAAAGAACATATTGGATAAACTCATTATAAGATACTGTTAAGATTTGACGTGTCATAAGTTGATTTTGTTTATGTAAAGTTAAGTTATCGTGTTTTTTAACATACATAGTAACTTTAAAGTTTAAGGTGTTCGTGAAAGATGCGACCGGTGAAGAAAAAATGGAGTGGTTATGATTGCCGGACAGGCCTGACCGACCGATGATGTGCTCTTCGTTGTAAGGTGTTGTGCTTTTTTTTCCCTGACTGCTTTAGTGCTCAAATATATAAAGTTTAGGATTCATTTCAAACGGGAATTTTCCTTGAATGCTACAGAAACTGAACTGATTTCGTTGGAAATCCTGCGAATCACTGTGTTCCAAACACTCTACTATAGAAATTAAACTGACCAAGGTTAACAGAAATTTGCAGCCATTTCATGAGAAACATGAAGGATACCAGAGGCAGAGCCACATATAAGTTATAACACCCATTTAAAAGATAAATCAATATTTATTATATCGTATTGACAATATGCAATCCCTAAATTAAATACATGCATACTCTAGAAATCAGTTTACAGACTCTAGAGTCTAGCATATACATTCACTTAATTTTCGCTCGCATCACTCTACATGTTACTGTCAGTGTTTTATCATTTAGATGAATGTGTATGCCGTTTGGTTGTTTGGTTGCTTATTGATGTCTCCTAATTCAAAGAATCGGTCAAAGCTAAATATTCCCAATTTTTCTTCGTTTTATGGAGCATCTGATCCATTTAACAAGGTGAGGTTTTCCATGAGCTAAACGTGTCAGCTTAGAAGTCAACCCGTCTTGATTAAGCCCATGCCATTTCAGAATTCAGACCTAAACCTACATGAGAGATATCAATATAGGATTAAGTACTTACTCCATTTTGTAAAAGCTTATTAATTCTATTTCAGCGGTTGTTGGCGTAATTAATAATTATACGACAGATTTAAAGAGTCTCGAAGGACTCAAGCTATGCAAAGTAGTTTAAGTTCTAGTTTAAACCTTCAAGTGAATAATAACTTTACGTCCAGAATTATATATAGATTGAATAACAAGTATTCGATACCCTCTCTTAACAGCAGAGAAGAGGTACTTATAGGTTCAGTTTAAATAAGGTAATACGTAATTACTCTCTACTTACAACCGACTATAACAATAATGTACAATAAAATACATAAGGGTAATATAGTAAAAGCTACAAAGTATGCGTTTTGTCGAAGAGGACGGGAGCCCCTAGATTTGGTCCCTGCTTCGAAGTGGTTTTAAGGCCTTCGGGCTTGTTCTGGCGGAGCGTGGTTCAGAGGCACCATAGGGCGAGGGGGCTCATAACCTATCTTCAGCTGACGTCCTTAATTCATTGGAGGGGCTTCGACACTCGATGCTTCATGATCGACACTTGGTTAACTTGAAGTATAGCGGGGGTCATTTCCCCCAACAACGGTCATTCCGGTTTAGCTATTGGAATATTTCAGTACCGGTTGATACCGGTGTATCGTTTTGGGCCTAATAAAATAATATAAATATATTTAAAATATATATCAATATATTTAAATATGATATATTTGAATATATTTACATCTCAAACATAGCGTATAGCTTAAATACAATATAATACATAGCTTAACATAAGTAATATGCAGCACATATCTCAAAAAAATTCAAAATACAATTTTGACCGGTATGGATGATATTGATCGAAATAGCTGGTTGTCGTAGATATGACTTCCGGGTATCCCAAGATGGGCTTTGGTGGATTAGACTAAAGATGGGCTCATCCTGCATGCTGTCCGATACAGCCCATGAAGGAGTCCGATATTAATAAGGAAGCTTTGCGTTTAGATAGGAAGTCAAATCCTAGATTTTGTATTACAGATAAAATATATACATATATCCTTGTAAATAGGAGAGATCCTAGAGTCCGGTTATGATCCCTAGATCCTAGGAAATTGACTCGGGTCTAGTTCCATAATTTGTACGCCTCACTCCTTAACTATATAAAAGGGGCGAAGGACACCTTCTAAAGACATCTACTTTCATCGACTCCCGATAGTTTTAGGTTTCAAGTCATAAATTGCTAATCTATTCTACGTAAATCAATCTAGAAAACAATAAGACGAAGGGTTATTATCCTCCAAAAGGTTTGAATCTGTCTAAAATTTAGCTCTTGTGTTCATTGAGTCGACTATAAAGCTTAGATCATAACGCTTCCTTACATCTCGAATACCATCATGGGTAACTCTGTAGGTGGACTGTTCGGCAAAACCCCGACATCGGTATTGGTCGGTATGAGATTGGTATTAACCAAAATGGCTGATATTGGCCGGTATTAAAATCGAAAAGATACGCCACTTAGTATGTACCGATTTAAGTGACAAAATAGTACATACCGATCATTGCAACCGGTATCGAAACATAATTGATAAGCTTGATTTTGTATCTAAGCCTTAATAAAGTTTAAACAACAATATATTAATATTTTATAATATTAAATATATATGTTATTAAAACATATTTAACGCTCAATTTAATAAAACTAAATTGATGTTATAATTATTGGTATATTTTTTATATAATGAAGATTTAACTTTAAAAAGTTAAACTTAAAATATAACGGATGGAATAATTAGAAAAATGCTAATTGGTGGTTGGGATTTATTCATAAGCCTCCCTAAATAAAACCATTTGGATTTGGTCCACTCCGAATGGTTTACTCAAATTTCAACACTGCAAGTACAACGTTTAGCCAGGGATTTGTAGAAATTTTTAGATCACTAAAATTAATCTACGAAATCTCAGGGTCTGTTTGGGAGGGCTCCAGCTCCGAACTCCACCATGGAGTATGGTGGAGCCCTCCCAAACACTACTGCTCCACCATTTCTTGGAGCAGCCAACTTCATGGAGCAGTCCATCCTGCAGTACGTTTTGATGGAGCAGCAAAAGAGGTGCTCCACGAACCCATTTTTTCATCTTGCCCATGGAGTTCAGGAGTAATTACTCGCTTTGCCACTAGGGTAATACCCCCTGTTCTCAGTTTTGGAACCGAACAGAACATGCGCATCTGCAGCCGCGCCCTCCCTTCTCTCCCCATTTGCTGCCGTCACCCCTACTCGGTGCCCATCTGCCGCTGACGTCATCCCTCCCCGGTGCTTATCTGTTGTCGCCGCCGACCCTCCACCGCACCTATTTGGTCTAGATCTCGCGTCGACCAGTGCCTGATCTGCTGCCACTGCCCTCCCCTCGGTCTCCAACTTTCGCCGCCGCCCTCCTGGTTCTGAACAGGCAAGTATTATGTTGTGGATACGGGCTATCCTAACCGCCCAGGATAACTAGCTCCTTATAAAGGTGAAATGTATCACCTCCCAGAATAGCACTGAGGTATGGAGCCATCTACTCTAAAAGAAATTTTTAATAGAGTATACTCATCAGTTCACAATGTTATTGAGCAAGCATTTGAAGTTTGGAAGATGAAATGGCAAATTCTATATAAGATGCCTAACTATTCCATGGATAAAAAAAAGATTATGACAGCTACTATGGTGCTTCATAATTTCATTCAGGAGCATTTGAGTGAAGACTTAACTTTGCAAATTGTGACTGTGATCCAAAATATATCCCTACGATCCCAGAAAGGTATAACAAGTATACAATTTCTCAACGAGCATCTGATGGGTCAACTGCTATTTCTCTTTATTGGAACTAATGTAATAGTAGTGACATATTTTTTCTTTTATTATTATAGGATGCTTACACGATTCATATAAATATATATAGGTGTTTCTCTTTTTTAAAATTTATGGATGGTTATAATATACACACAAATCTATAGCACCTATTATCTAAATTATGTACCGTAAATAAAGCCAAAAATATATAATATGCCACGTATAAGCACATATTATATCAATGCACATTGAATCAAACAAAGGGTATAATAGACATTGCACCACCTAAATCACCTTTCATGGAGCTAGAGCTAAACTGCTTCTCAAATAGATTTTATTCTCAGATCTGCTCCACCGTGGATCTACTTCACTATGGAGTTTTGTAGTGGAGCTAAAATAGTGGAGTGAAGCCCTCCCAAACAGACCCTTAGTGTTACAATCTGAATTAAAATTCATCTAAGAACAAACTTTGCATTGCAGATTTCCTTTTGTCCTCACATGGCAGAACCCATTCACATAATTATATAAATATTACATATATTTTATATTATAATTCATTTTGATTTTTTAAAATTAAAACTTTCTCAATTTTAACTAAATTTAAATAAAAACATATTAACCTTTACAATATCAAATAAATACACTTTAAAAAATATTTGATGATCGATTTAATTAAACTAATTTACTGTTGTAATTATTCGTATATTTTTTTTATAAAATTTACTAAAGTTGAATGAAATTGGCTTTAAAAAAACCAAAAGATTTGATAAGGACAACTCCTAGTCTAAATTTGATAAGGACAAACATAAACAAATAAAAATATTTAAGAGTTTTAAAATAATTTATATATTTTTTTAAAAAGTTGAAAATGCTAAAACAACTCCAATGGAGTTACAATCATACGATATCTCCCATTTGGACAGCGCCAAATCTGTGTAAATTTAAAAGGGTTTCGAAGAATTCAAACGATCCGTGGGCCGCGGCGGTGGGGCTGTCCTTGTCGCTGACACCTGGGCCCCACAGCGCGGAGGGCGGTGGGTCCCATATGGCAGGGAGGAACAAGACTCGTGTGTGGCTTTTATCCGCGTCACATGCGCTCTTCCTCTCTCTCTGCCCGTCTCATTGCTACAAGGGAAACGGAATTAACCGGCGCTTCGTGGCCACGCGGCGGCGGAGGCGGGGGGATGGAGCCGCGGAGATGGGGGACAGGGGAGTGGTGGCGCGGGCAGTGGTAGTGGCGGGGTAGTGGCTGGGTTTGGGGGGTGGGTGGGTGAGAGAGAGAGGGACATGAAGGCCCTGCGGCGATCCAGCACCTCGTCCTCTCCGTCGTCGTCTTCGTCGCCGACGGCTGGCTCCTCGCCGCCGTCATCGTCGTGGATCCACCTCAGGTCGCTCCT
>KE371994.1:73591-85137 GCA_000418225.1 Zizania latifolia
GGTCCTACAGTCATAGACTCTGGGATAAAGTGATAGAAATGGGCAAACACTCAGGGTCGGGCAGGACAAAATATTGGAGAAAAATTATAGAAGGAGCATTGTTATTATTAATCCAAGATAAAAAGTATGTAGCTTATAATATCATGGATAAAATCGACGTAGGTGCTCGATGTTCTAGGAGTTAGGGACGCGTTGACCATCTTCTCGGGTTAACCGATAGGACCTTGGCCGAGTGACTTCTGCGATGATGAATAGACTTTCCCATGGAGTAGATAGCTTGTGGGCGCTGACCGTAAATTGTACTCGGCGAAGGACCAGATCCCTGACTTAGAATGATCGACCGCGCACATTACGATTATGATACCATCGAAGCACTTGCTGGTATCGATCGGATTGGATAACTGTGGCCAGTCAAGCTTCTTCTAGACTATCAATATCCTCTTCTCTTGTTTGTTCGGCGGCTCCCTCTTCATAATGTTGGATTTTTGGAGACTTATAGAGCATATCTACTAGTAAAATGGCCTCCGACCCATGTACTAGAAAGAAAGGAGTCCAACCAGTTGCTCGGCTGGGCTGAGAGTGGAGTCCCCATAAAATAGCCGGTAGTTCTTTCATCCACAGACCTCTATATTTGTTTAGAGGGTCAAAAACTCTAGCCTTTAAGCCTTAGAGAATCATACCATTGCCTCGTTCGCATTGACCGTTCGCCCTTGGATGTTCTACTGATGCATATTTCACCTCAATACACCGGTCTTCACAGAATTCCCAGAAGTCATTGGTGGTGAACTGGGTCCCAAGATCAGTGATGATCTGATTAGGGACGTCATACCGATAAATAATCCCTTGGATGAATTCCGTGGCTTTTTTGGTGGTACAGGTCCTAAGTGGTATAACTTCAATCCACTTGGTGAACTTGTCAACGATGATGAAGAGGCGATCATACCCCTGAGGAGCCTTCTGAAATGGGCCGACCATGTCGAGCCCCCAGCATGCAAATTGTCATGAAGATGGAATTGTTTGGAGTGCTTGTGCAGGGAGATGATTCTGCTTGGCAAAAAACTGGCACCCTTGACATCTTCTAACGAGCAGCTTAGCATCTTCATTGGCAGTCGGCCAATAAATGCCCGATCGAAAAGCCTTTCCCACCAGAGTTCGAGCTCTAGCATGGTTTCTGCACATTCCCAAGTACACTTCTTTTAATATGTCCGATCTCTCGGATCGACTGACACACTTTAAGAGCACCTGAATCGAGGCAGCTCTCTTGTATAATTCTAACGTCGCGACGATGTACTCTTTGCTCCTTCGGGCGAGGCGGATAGCTGAGTCCTTCTCTTCGGGAGCTTTGGCGGTGAGGATGAAGTCGATGAGAGGTTGGCGCTAGTCTTTTGCATCATCGACGATGACCAGGACAGTGATGGAATTATGCCTAAGAGAATTCTGGGAACCAGAAGTTCTGGCTGAGGGCCAGAAGTTTCGGGTTCTAGAGCATTCGGAAGTTCCGGTTATACCAGAAGTTTCGGGCAAGCCCAGTTTTGGTTTCTAGAGGAGCCGGAAGTTCCGGTTGGACCGATCTGGGCACGAATCGGAAGTTCTGGTTAGACCGGAAGTTCCGGGTCAAAATAAATTCGATACAGAAGGTTATTTTTGGAAGTTCCGATTAGAACCAGAAGTTCCGGTTTAGGCGAACAGATTAGATCTGTTGGGCATTAATACAGATTAAAGGCCTGTGACAGGGCACTATATAAAGAGAGGAAGGGCTAGAATGAAAAGGCTGCTACTTGATGTTGGTTTGACCAAACCCTAGCCATCTCCTCTCTCCTTGATTGCAAGGGTTGTGATCGATCTTCCGAATCTCATGAGTGGTGCTAGCATGCCGGCGTGGGGTGATCCTGTCCCCGGACGTGTGGATACCGTAGAGACACTACTCCAATAGTGGTGCTCATCTTCTTCCGTGGAGATCGCCGGATCGTAGGATCGCGTCATCTTCATCGCCGGATCACCGACGAACGAACGAACGGAGCCGAGAGGAGCAGCTCGAGGACGTGCTTCATCGACTCTACTTTCGCTGTCCGAGCGTGTCTTGAGGCTCAAGGTAACTATCCATGATCCCATTACACGCATGGTACCTAGGCTAACGAGGTAAATTTTTGAAATTAAGCGCTAGCGTAGCCTCCCCATAACCCAACAGACAGAAGGTGCCTCCTTGGTATCCAAGGGTTGCACTTCTTCAGCCTAGACCGACGGTTTTTGGAGCTCTTGGAAAAATACGCCATTCGGCACTAGAGCTCGGGAAGATCCCAGCTTAGCGAGGAGGTCGGCGGCCGAGTTGTCGTCTCTAGGGACGTGATGAAACTCAAGGCCATAGAATTTTTCTTCTAACTTTTGGACCTCTTTGCAATATGCTTCCATTTTCTCGCTGGTACATGACCAGTCTTTATTTACTTGGCTGATGACCAGTTTGAAATCTTCATACACCATTAGGCGCTTGACCCCAAGGGAGGTGGCAATTCGTAAGCCATTAACGAGGGACTCATACTCGGCTGCATTATTTGAAGCCATGAATAGGACCTAGAGGGCATATTTTAGGTGTTCCCCTTAGGGGAGATTAAGAGAATTCCAACATCTGCTCCGTCAATGCTAAGGGAGCCATTGAAGTACATAACCTAGTGTTCCGGGGCCTCGGCTATCGGTGGGAGTTGAATCTCTGTCCATTCAGCGATGAAGTCGACGAGAGCTTGAGATTTGATGGCCATTCGGGGCTTAAAGTCTAGGGTATATTCATCTAACTCAATGGCCCATTTAACAATCTGACCAGTAGCGTCTCAATTACGAATAATATCATCGAATGGATATTCGATGATGACATCCATCGAGTGTGCCTAGAAGTAGTGTTTGAGCTTCCGAGCAGTGATGAGCATGGTGCATAGGAGCTTCTGAATCTGAGGGTATCGGACTTTTGATAGACCGAGTACCTCAGATATGAAATATACCGGTCATTGCACTGGGTAGGCGTGGCCATCCTCTGGACGTTCGGCGATAATGGCGGTGCTAACCACGTGGGTCATGGCGGAGATGTAGAGGAGTAAAGTTTCTCCGAGGGTCGGCGCAACCAGAACAGGTGGCGTGGTGAGAAATTTCTTGAGGTCAGTGAAAGCCTGATCTGCCTCCAGAGTCCAAGTGAAATTACCTTCCTTTTTCAACAGCTTAAAGAATGGCATCCTCCATTCGCCGAGTCAGGAGATAAAACGCTCGAGTGCAGTCATGCAGCCCGTGAGACGTTGAATATTCTTAACGCTGGTTGGCTTGACCATGTTTATAATCATCGATATCTTCTCGGGATTAGCTTCAATTCCTCGACTGCTGACAACGAAGTCGAGTAGCTTCCCGGTTGAAATCCCGAATACACATTTCTCCGGGTTAAGCCTCCATCGAAATTTCTTAAGGTTGTTGACAGTTTCCTAGATGTCAGGAATTAAATCTTCCATGTGCCTGGACTTGATGACGACATCGTCCACATATGCCTTCATGTTGCGTCTAATCTGGTCAGCAAAACAACGTTGTATGGCGCGTTGATACGTAGCCCCGGCATTCTTGAGCCCAAAGGGCGTTGATGTATAATAATAGGCACTGAATGGAGTGATGAACGATATCTTCTCTTGATCTTCCTCCTTCAGGCTGATTTGGTGATATCCCGAATAGCAATCTAGGAAGCAGAGGAGAGAACTGCCGGTAGTAGAATCGACCACTTGGTCAATGCGCGGCAGTGGGAAAGGATCTTTCGGGCATAGCTTATTGAGATCGGTGTAGTCAATACACATTCTTTATTTTCCGTTCTTCTTTTTTACAAGGACTAGGTTTGCTACCCAGTCAGGATGATACACTCTTTTATGAACCCGGTTGCTAGCAGCTGGGTGATTTCTTCTTTGATGGCATCTTTATGCTCTTGAACGAATCGACGTATCTTTTGCTTGACCTGTCTGGCGGTTAGATATACATGGAGTTCGTGCTCGATCAGCTCCCTTGGTACGCCCGGCATATCGGAGGGACGCCTGGCGAAGATGTCGATGTTGGCGTGGAGGAAGCTGACGAACGCGCTTTCCTATTTAGGATCTAACGATGTCCCGATCAGCGCTATCTTGGAGGAGTCGGCATCCGATAACTGTATAGCTTTGTACTCAGCCGACAAAGGCGATATGCCCAATGTTGATGGCGTGGCGGTCAGGATTTCGATGTCGGTGGTCGGCGTAGCCTTGGCCGCTTGGACGGTCTCCTCTACCGAACGGATATGTCCACCGTCTCTCCCAAAGCGAGACTATCGCACTCGCAGGCGTGAGAGGTGGTGACATCCCCCTTGATTGAAAAGGCACCCTCTGATCCCGGAATTTTAAGGACCAGGTATGCGTAGTGGGAGACGGCTATGAACTTGGCGAAGGATGGGCGACCAAGCATGGTGTGGTAGGCGGTGTCAAAGTCGACGATGTAGAACTTGACATACTCGGTGCGGTAGTTGTCCTGAGTGCCAAATGTCACCGGGAGGGTGAGCGTGCCGAGCGGGATGGAGGCCTTCCCTAGGACGATCCCGTAGAAAGACGTGTCCGTCTTCTCTAGTGTCTTAATGTTGATGCCGAGCGCTGCGAGGGTCCCCTTAAATAGCACATCGAGGCCACTGCCTCCGTCAATGAGCATCCTCTTTAGACGCACCTTGAGGATCACCGGATCTACCATCAGAGGGAATCGACCTAGTTTGGGGACATCAGTCCACTGGTCATCCTGACTGAAGGTGATCAGGACCTCCAACCAGCGGAGGCGCTCAGGCTCCTTCCCGCTGATGGCGTTAACTCGGCAGGCGAGAAGTTTTTGTTGGCGCTTCGTCTCCATGGTGATCGCCCCACCAAAGATCATGGAGACCGTCCGGTCGGGCTCCTGAAAATTATTCTTAGCCGGTTGGTCGGCCTCCTTATCTTTTCAGTGAGATTTGTTTTATCATCCCGGCGTCGCGGATCTTGCCAGAGATTATTTTCCACCTCTTGAAGCATTTGATCTTGTAGCTGATAACACCGGCATGTGTTGTGGCTGCTGTTCGGATGAAATATGTAGGGCTTATCAAGCATCTCCTGCATCGCCGAGTGCCCTCTTCCTCTTGATTTAGGCTTTTCCTCCGTAACCATGATATGTTCAGATTTCCTCTTCTGATTTTTTGATTGGCATGACTTGGGCTTGTCACGGTCTGGGCGTCGAGGTGATCGGCGATTGTCGTCCGAGCGCTTCTTCTCTTTACGAGACTCTCGAGTGGTCAGGTGCATCTGTTCGCGCTCGGCGTTCTCGATGTTGGCGTACTGCTCGGCGATGGTGATCATCTCATCGGGCGTCGCTGGTTCATTCGTCACCAGATAGCGAAAAAGCTCTGAAGGATTTCGCAATCCCTCATGGAAGATGGAGATGACGTCGGTGTTGGAGATGCTGGCGACGGTGTTCCTGCGCTTAGAGAATCGGCGAATATAGTCCCGGAGGGACTCATCGCTCCTGTGGCGTACTTGACGCAGGTCACACTGAGAGGCCAGCCTTTGCCATGTTCCTTGATAAATAGCGATAAACATATCGCACAGCTGATCCCAGGAGTCGATGTAGTCCTTTGGGAGTCCTGCCAACCAACTAATGGCGGTCGACGCGAGCATCACAGGAAGATAATTCGCCATGACGTAATAGTTCCCATTAGCTACTCGGACGGCCATGTAGTACAGCCGTAGCCACTGTGAGGGGTCGGTCTTGCCATCGCAGGGCTCGATGCTCGTGGGGCGGAATCCCTTGGGCCAGACCACCTGGCGGAGGCGCTCAGTGAAGGCCAGAAACCCATTGTGGCGAGCATCGACATCATCTCACCAGTCGGTTCCCAGAGTGCCGTGACTTTGGTCATACTGCTCCCGGCGACGAATTTCACCGCACTCACGGTCTCCACGATGGCGAGAGATGAAATTGAGCGCATCACGCAGTTAGTCGAGGATTTCCCAGGCGTCACCCGAGTAGGAGCTCCCATGACACTCACTCGGTCGGGAGCGCCACGAAGGGCTAGATGGTAGGGCGGTGTTGCGGCCGGTGGAGTGCGATCGGTCGGGTGGAGCCAAATCAATAATTTGGGCGGCGGCGGCCTGAGTCATTGCCCGGGCTCTCTGGAGCTCAGGCATCTCGGGGAGGGCAGAGAGCGCCCTCTCAATGGCGATAAGATTTGCCGTCGGCATACGGTACACAGCGTGACTTTCAAAGTCTACCGTGAAAGCGTCTTGATCATCTTGACGCGAGTCTTTAACTGCTGAAGCCTTTTCTCGGTGGATGGAACGGAGGGTATTTCATCGTCGGCGATCTCACCGGTGGGTGCTAGACTCGACAGCGTTGATAGTGGGTTCGTCATCGGAGATGACGGCCGTCATCACCATGACAGTTTTTATTGGTGGAGCCATTGGCTTGACCAACATGCTTCTCTTCTTAGACCGCGCCGAGATTACCTTGGTGAATTGGCGTCTCTGGACCATACGCCCACTCGAGGTGAAGAAGATAACGTAATCGACGGGGGAGTCGGCGGTGATGGATCGGCGAGTGTTTGATGGAGCTGGGCGCCTGGGCGCCTAGGAGTCGAGTCCATCTTGTTGCAAGGGCGAGCCACGCCCCGAGCAGGGGAAGTAGTCAGGCGCACGGTGGGCGTGCACGACGTCTTCACCTGGTTGTTGGCGGAGTTGGAGAGGACGAGTTAGCGCATAGTGTCACTAACGAAGGTGAGGCTCCCGAAGGTAATGACAGAGCCGACGGGAGCCTTGGTGCTGAACTTGCAAATAATGGCCATGGAATCCGAATTAGAAATTCACAGAACTGAGTCCCTACCTGGCGCGCTAACTATCGTTGCGTAAGTGCGACAGTCCTCAATGGGGCTACCCACAGAGGTAATTTGATTAGGTATATGGGGATGTCTGTGTTCAGAATTTAATGGTTGTCTTAAAGAACAAGAGACAAAAAGAGTTTAGATAGGTTCGGACCTCCTGGAGGATAATAACCCTAGTCCTATATGTTGGAATGTGTGCAGGAACGTAAGTACGTGTCTGCGTATGTATGAATGCCGGGGAGTCTAAATGCGTAGCCCGTAAGAGGTACCCCCGACCCCTTATATATCGCAGGGGTCGAGGGGTTACCGTTTAGACTTTAATCGCCCCATTAAGTCCTTTTATAACAATTAAATCACCAGGGATCGTGGGCTAATTATCATAGTATTATTCGCTATCTTAATTTGTCTTCAAGACCGATGGTTATGTCTTGGAGGTTATTGTCATTGATGGTGTGAACCGACTGTTGACCTGGCCTCCCGAGTGCCTACGGTCGGGGTGTCCCCCGAGTGCTGGACTCACGACCCTGCTATACTGCTAACTGCTCCGCTGCTGCATGTCGGTCCGACCCCTTTTAGGTCGTCTGTAATGTCCTATCTTCAGACCCCTTGTTTCATCTAGTCACCTTAAAGGCTCTCGAGAAGTACCTTGAGGCCATCACCTCGACACTTAGAAAATAATTATAATTTAAAAATAAAGTAATAATCACAATTATGTGAATATCTAGTTATCACTACTAGAGAAGTAGGCTTTTATCCACTTCTTATAGTACCTATTCTAATTTGAGCTGATACTAAAAGTTATCTGTAAAGGTCAAAAAGAGAGAAAAAGTTATGAGTAGGTATAACCCTATAACCAGTACTAATAAAGACTTTTATACCGGGTCATGAGACCACCCGACACTAAATTTAGACTCCAACCGGTACTAAAAACTTATGCATTAAGTGTGGAGCCCAATCATTACTAATAATCTTAGTGTCAGGTGATCTCCTGACCCAGTACTAAAATACATGAATGTATAGTATAAAATGGTGTCTCGCTAGCTCCGCCAGCTAGCGCGCGATGAGCCGATGAACAAAGAGGAGGTGTGCTGCTTATGGAAAAATTGAATAGTCCAAAATATTAATTGAAAAATCAAAGGTCTAACATTATCGACAAAATCAAAATACACTTTACCTCGCTAACCATATATGTTTCGATTTTGGCCTCATCATCAGCCTAATCACTAGACATATTGAGGTACAGGTTAGTCGGACTATATATCATCACTAGCCGCATCTCCTTCATGGCCTTCATAGCCACCTTGTGCAATATCGTCCAATATAAGTCTTTCATCGTCGTCGAAGACCATCTTACCTATTAGAATAAATTAGACTTAGGTTATCACTGATACTCAATCCTCAATGTTGTAGATGAGCATACCGTTATACAATTATTGCATCAATGTTGGATACTTATATTATATGGTATACTAGTATAATTCAATCATGTATAAATATTTATCTAAACTTCAATGGATATGTTCAATTTTGTTAAACTGAATCTTGTGAGAAGCAATGTTTCACCTGATTCTCTCTTGCAGTAAAAAGGAGAATCATTTCTCCTAAATTCCGCATTAACCACTTCTATTTTTACCCGTTTGGTAGAGATTTTGAAAAAAATACAATGAGTTCTAAAAATCCCTACCAAACAGAGCCTAATAAGACAAACTTTTCACAAAGCTTCTTCTAGGTTTCCACTACTAACAATGCATCTCGTGGTGCAGGTCGAGAAGTATAGTTTTACTATGATCCCATATGGTTCAATTCTCATAGATAAGTGGTTTTGTGTTATTGACGACTTACGGTTTGTCACATATGATGTTACCCCACCATCAGATTTTGGCACTTTGTCGTGTGCTAGGGCACACGATAAAGGCCCAAAAACACTCAACAAAGAGTTTGCCGAGTGTAAGACTCGATAAATAGTACTTAGCGTACACAGTGTCGGTGAACAGCTGTTTACAGAGTATATTTTGTTGCACACTAGACAAACATATTTTCTGAGTGTCGAACACGACATTTGGTAAATAAATGCGCCCTAATGGCGCCAGACCCATAACAACCGGTTTGCTGAGTGCCTCGAAGGCATGCACTCGACAAACACCTAAAAATTTATCGAGTGCCCCGAAGGCAATGCACTCGGCAAAAATGATATTTCAAATTTATTTTCATTTCTTAGGAAAGGCCTAAAAATAGGTTCAACAACATTAATATGATTTTTCTATCCATTTTTGTTCATTATTTCGTGTACTTACAGATCAAATTTGACTTATATCAATTTAAATTCTAGAAATGCACTTAATAAATTAAAAATAGCAAACAAATCTAGAAAAATAATAAATTTTAACATGGAATATGGTATGTTGTATGTTGAGTGTAGAAAAAGTTTCGAATTAAAACAACAGTTCAACCATCATTTTGGCTTCGAACCTCATCCGTTAAAAAAATTAACATGAACTATAAATTGGTTTGCCGAGTGTCGTGTAGTAGGACACTCGGTAACATATTGGTTTGTCGAGTGTCGCGTAGTGGACACCGTGGCTTAGTGTTTGCTAAGTGATTTACGTGAGTTTTGGTGTATTTGTTTGTTGAGTGTATTTCACTGGGTTCATCGAGTGCCTGTATGTTTGCCAAGTGCTTTTGTACGACACTCACTATAGAAGATTATTGCTAAGTGTACGATAAAATGCACCCGGCAAAGAGAGTGACACTAAGCAAAGAAATTTTTTTTTATTGCATGTGTGATGTGAGCACATGGTTGATACCACGTTATTTATCCACGAGCCCGAAATAAAGCCGTGGGCTTTGCGGACCGTGGTATCTATCGTGGATCTTATCAGATCCAGGGACGGGCCTGCCATGGCGCGCGCCATGGTCAAGCTACTTGTGCGCTCCTGATGCCTACCCTTGGCGCCCGCGAGCTCCGATCTCTCGCATTCCAGATCACCGCAAGTAGATAGTGTGCGTGCGTATATATGCTAGCTGCTTCGATTATTGTCCGCGCATGACGTACGGCGACGGCGACTACTTCTGCCACCGAGGAAAGCAGGGGGCGCCGGCCGCTGGTTATGGAGCTAGTTAAGCATCTAGCTAGCTATCCGATCGTATGTGCCAGGTCATGGCCGATTGCTCCGCCGGCTGGCCAAGTTGCAGCGGCGGACGGCGACGACCGGGCGTGGCGTCGTGGCGACGGCTTGCGTGTGTATGGCCGGCCGGGCCCGTACATGGTACCAACATATTCCGGACTCCGGAGTACAATAAATGGGGCAAGATGCAATGGCTGGTTTACGAAAGGGAGAAAGGAAAGAAAAAGCTTCTTCGTACGATCGATGGAGCTATAGCTAGCTAGGGTAGCGTAAGTGATCGAGCTAAGGAGCTGCACGCGGCGAATATCGCAGGCGATTGGGCGGCGGGCCGGGGCATTGCCGGAATCGGTCGGTGCGCCCGCCGGCGAAGGAGCATCTCATCATCATCTCACTAGACAGGCCCCTGCAGCTTGTTGACGTCGATCTGCGCTCCCGTCTCGGACTCGATCGGCTAGCGAGCGAGCGAACATTTGCAAATTTGTTACCTCTTGCTGCTGTTATTTTCCTGCTAAAAAACGTCGGAATATAATCCGGCCGGCTGCTTTAATTTGCACTTGCAAATATTTAGTTAAAACGGGGATCTCGACAGGGATCGAGCCGGCCGGCCGTCTAGCTTGTCATATGCACATCTGCTTCGATCGTTTGCTTGTTGTCAGGATCGGAGGCTAACTAGCCATTTAGCCAATCCAAGCCAACAGCTTAGCTGTGACTACATGCATGCGCGTGCATGGTACTTTCCCTTCGAAAATGGAAAAAAAATTGAGTGAATACTATATGTACGGAGCAAAACACTCTATACATGACACTTACTTCTTTCTATCAACAGCGCGACGGCTTCTGGCTCCAGTGTGTAGCAGTGGCGGGTCCAAAAATTTTATAATAGGGGTACGAATTTAAACACAGTACAAAACACACATATAATATAGCGGAAATCAAGCAATCATAGTTATAAAAATAATATAGCGGAAACATACTCAATCTAGATAGTCAATCACAATTACAAAAATAATGTAGCGGAAACATACACAATCTAGATAGGCAATCACAATTACAACAGTATTATAAATATGTAAGTAATATTATCAAATCATATATGCTTACTTCAGGTTTCGATAGTTCTTCGCTTTCATTTGCAATTGTAGGTTCAGATTCTAGTGTAGGTACAGATGTAGGGTTAGGATTATTGCTCGTAACTTGGGGCTCAAGGGAATTATTGTTATCAGACCGTTGCTTCTTTTCAGCTTTGCCCCACATGGATTTTAAATCCATAAATTTCTTTTTCTTTGAAGGACCTGCAGCCTAAATCATAAATTGGACAGCGGGAATTAAATACATACTCGGTGTTAAGGTCTAAATGCTAAGTATTGTCAACTTAGTATAAACCTTATCGTGCTGCTGCTGTCCATTAATTTCAGTATGTCATTCTTGTTCTGCCAGCAATACAGAGTTGATCTTATCTTCCATCTAGTGCAAATATATCATAATTTTTGAATTTTAGCATGCACCACTATACAAAATAGTGGCATCAATTATCTACTAATCTACAATCT
>KE371994.1:88281-111928 GCA_000418225.1 Zizania latifolia
TTCAAAGGAACACTAGCTGCACTCGGCATCGCCGAATCCTCCCTCAAGAAGACGGATACGTCCTTCTATGGGATTGTCCTAGGGAAGGCCTCCATACCACTCGGCACTATCACTCTGCCGGTCACGTTTGAAACTCGGGACAATTATAAGACCGAGCATATCAAATTTTACGTCGTCGACTTTGAGACCGCTTACCACGCCGTGCTTGGGCGGCCGTCCCTCGCCAAATTTATGGCGGTACCCCACTACGCATATCTGGTCCTTAAAATTCCTGGACCAGGTGGGGCCTTCTCCGTGAAGGGGGATGTTGCCACCTCGCATGCCTGCGAGCGGGATAGCCTCACCTTGGGAGAGGCCACGGACATTTCTGTTCGGATGGAGGAAATGGTCCAAGACGCCAAGACAACGCCGACCACCAGCATGGAGCTCCCGACTGCCGCACCATCTACGTCAAGCCGGGTGCCCTCGCCTGCTGAGTACAAAAGTATTCAGCTCTTGGACGCCGACCACTCTAAGACAGTGCAGATCGGGACGGCGCTGGATCCTAAATAGAAAAGCGCGCTCGTCAGCTTCCTCCGCTCCAACATCGATATTTTTGCCTGGCAGCCATTTGACATGCCTGGCGTACCTCGAGAGCTGATCGAGCATGAACTCTATGTTTTCCCGACCGCCCAGCTGATCAAGCAGAAGATACGCAGATTTGCTCAAGATCGCAAAGAAGCCATGAAAGAAGAAGTCGCACGCTTGTTAGCAGCAAGATTTATAAAAAAGATGTATCATCCCGACTGGGAAGCAAATCCGGTCCTTGTAAAAAAGAAAAATGAGAAATGGAGAATGTGCATTGACTACACCGATCTCAATAAGCGATACCCTAAAGATCCGTTCCCGCTGTCGCGTATTGATCAAGTGGTCGACTCCACTGCTGGCAATGCCCTTTTATGCTTTTTGGATTGCTACTCGGGCTACCATCAGATCAGCCTGAAGGAGAAAGACCAAGAGAAGACATCATTTATCACCCCATTCGGCACCTACTGCTACACGTCAATGTCTTTTGGGCTGAAGAATGCTGGGGCTACGTACCAGCGGGCTATTCAACGCTGCTTGGCTGATCAAATTGGCCACAACGTTGAGGCTTATGTGGATGATGTCGTCATCAAGTCCAGAAGACTAGAAGATCTCATCGCCGATCTCCAAGAGACTATAGACAACCTTCGCAAATTTTGATGGCGGCTCAACCCGGAGAAATGTGTCTTCGGGTTGCCGACTGGAAAGCTGCTCGGGTTCATAGTCAGCAATCGGGGAATTGAAGCAAATCCTGAGAAGATCTCCACAATTTTGAACATGAGCAAGCCTAGCAGCGTCAAGCATATCCAGCGCCTAATAGGCTGCATGACATCACTTGGTCGGTTTATTTCCCGACTAGGTGAGCACGGAATGCCCTTCTTCAAGTTGCTAAAAAATAGAAGATGATTTTGCATAGACACCGGAGGCCGACCAAGCATTCGCCGACCTTAAGAAGTTTTTATCTTCTCCACCTGTCTTGGTTGCGCCGACTCCGGGTGAAACACTCCTCTACATCGCCGCCACGACCCATATGGTCCGCACCGCCATGGTTGCCGAGCGCCCGGAGGAAGGACATGCCTATCCGGTTCAAAGGCCGGTATATTTCATATCTGAGGTGCTCGGACCATCTAAAGTCCGATATCCCCAGGTCCAAAAGCTGCTGTACGCCGTCCTCATCACCGTCCGGAAGCTCAAACATTATTTTCAAGCTCACTCGGTGGAGGTGATCACAGAATTTCCACTCGGCAATATTTTACGGAATCGAGACGCGACTGGTCGGATTGTGAAGTGGACCATTTAGTTAGGAGAATACACTCTTAACTTCAAGCCCCGCACCGCCATCAAGTCCCAAGCCCTCGTCGACTTTGTAGCCGAGTGGACTGAGATCCAACTTCCACCCGCAAGTGATCGCCAAGAGCATTGGGTCATGTATTTTGATGGGTCTCTCAGCATTGACGGAGCAGGAGCTAAAATCCTCCTAATATTCCCTCAAGGTGAAAAGTTAAGATATACTCTCTAGCTATTATTCATGGCGTCTAACAACGCAGCCGAATACGAAGCTCTCCTTAATGGTCTGCGCATCGCCATCTCCCTTGGGGTTCAAAGATTAATGGTATATGAAGATTCTAAATTGGTTATTAGCCAAGTCAACAAAGATTGGTCTTGTACCAGCGAGAAGATTGGTCATTGCCCGAGCTCTTTGGAGCTCAGGCGAATCGAGGAGGGCGGCTAGCGCCCTCTCGATGGCGAGAAGGTTCGCGGTCGGCGTGCGATACACGGCATGACCTTCGAAGTCCATGGTGTAGGCGTCTGAAGCGCCCTGACGAGATGTACCAGCCGTAACACGGATCCTCGCGCGACGTGCTGAATGAGCAGCATTGCGCTCGCGACGTTGGCGTCGGTGAGTGCTAGACTCAACGGAGTTAGAAGGCTCGTCGTCGGAGATAGCCCCCGTGATCGTCATAACGACGTTTGGAGAGGGCATCGGTTTAACCGATGCGGCCTGGTAGCGAGGTCGCTTGGAAACGACCTTGGTGAATTGACGCCGCTAGACCATTCGCCCTTCTGGTCCGGTGAAGATGACGAAGTCGGCGGGCGAGTCGGCGGCGTGAAGCGGACGAACCCTGGAGAGAGCTGAACGCTTGGACGCCCGAAGGTTCGTAACAGGTGCCCTGGGCGGAGCTGAGCGCTCAGGCGCCTTGGAGACCAGAGAACGCACTATCGCAGTGCGTGAAGATTTCACCCTCATCGGGGCGGTAGTAGTCTGCACCAGTTGGTGCATGCAATCATCCACGAAAGTTAAACTTCCAAAAGTAAGCACCGCTCCAACGAGAACCTAGTGCTGACTTTGCAAACAACAGCCATTTGATCAGTTTGAAAAACACAAACGCACGCTCCGCCCCTACCTGACGCACCAACTGTCGTTGTGTAAGACAACAGTATCCTACAGGGATGCCCGTAGGGAGGTTTTTTGGTTAGACTAAAAGGGGGTGACGTGCTATGATCTAATGGTTATCTCGATCAAAGAGACAATGATAGGGGATTTTAGACAGGTTCGGGCCTCCCGGAGGATAATTATCTTAATCCTGTGTATGGAGTGTGCTTCGGGCGTGAACAGCCTTTAGCGTATAAGTACTTTAGATCGTATGAGTCTGAATTTACCTTCTGGATGTGTGTGTAAAACTTGCCTTTCCAGGCTCCCTCCGATCTCTTTATATGGGAGAGATCGGGGGTTACAAATGATGAATAAATTTTCACTAATGACGTATTAATGACATAAACGGTTATATTGTGGGTAATAACATAGAGGATAACCACACTAATAACTGTAGGATTATGGAGATTAATGACGGCCTAGATCTTAATGGGGACTATCCGAATTCAGGTGATCGGGAGGGCTTCTCGCCCGAGTGCTGGACTCGGACGCCTTCAGCTCTCTGTCACTGTCCTCATAGCGGGCTTTTACCGTTGACTGGTCGGCTTAAAACCACTCGGGAGGTAGCCCGGATTCATATTCCCGACAGCACCCCTGTAGGGTACTGTTGTCTTACACAACGACAATTGCCATCCCTACCTGGGAGAGGAGGAGATAGGTTAAGAAATCTGAAAATATATTGTTATTGGGCTGCTGATAGAATTTGGCCCAGTAAAACATATAAAACATATATATAGTAATTTTTTTCTCAAAAATTTTGAGGTACATCTGTACCCCTTCTCTACTGTAGCTCCGCCCCTGGTGCGTAGCTAGCATGACAGCGGCGGCTTCTGGTTCGGCTCTATCTGTCATGTAGCCGAATAGATTTCATGTGAATCCAAACAGATTCTCGACTCACCTGATTTCGCGTGATGCACAGAGCCTGCATAATTTATGCAGTCGTAAAAGATGCAACTAAACAGTAACGGTCCAAGCAAAATTACAATTTTTAATTTTAAATATTATTTTTTACCATAAAGTTTTTTAAAAAATACATATTAATTGCTGGATATTGGTCTATTGATTAAACCGACGAATAGATATATAACAAAAATAATCAGTCGTTTGTAGACAATAAAAAAAGCGAAATGCTCCCGATGCTTCTCGGCCCAGGATGAAGTGCTGGGCCTGGTACCACGGGCCAGCTTGGTCCAGATGCCGCGGAGAGGGAGCAGCCCACAAACTGAGCTAAAAGCCCATGAAGCCAATGAAGCCCATTGCCTCCTGTAATTTGGGGGCTTTTCTTATCGGCCCATTGACAGTCGCGGCGGTGCGACCCATCTCGAAGCCGACCCGTCAAAGCCCTCTCGGCCCGGGTTCCCTTCCTTTCGTCGTCGGCGAGCGCGGCGGCATGGACGGCGGCGCCGCCCCGAACACGACTGCCGTCGTGGCGGCGGCGGCGGCGGCCGGGAACGGATTGCAGGCGGGGGCTGGCGGAGAGAAGCCGGAGGACGCGTCGAAGCAGAACCTGGCGCAGGTGACGGCCTCGATCCAGAAGACGCTGGGGCTCCTCCACCAGCTCAACCTCAACGTCTCCTCCTTCAGCTCCGCGTCCCAGCTGCCCCTCCTCCAGCGCCTGTGAGTTTCCCCTTGCTCCTTCCACATGACCACCCGTTCCACCCCTGCGGTCTCGTTTCGCCTTGCGGGCTCTTAGGGTTTGGTGATGATGTCTCAGGAACGCGCTCGTGGCGGAGCTCGACACGATGCAGAAGCTCGCCGAGGGATGTAACATCCAGGTCCCCATGGAGGTCGTCAAGTGAGTTCGTTCGATCTCTCCTCTTACTCCTTTCGCCCCTGCCCCTTGGTTTTGGTTGTTGCCTCAACCGTATGCTCTCGGATTGGTGCTTGTTTTGGTAGTTTGATCGATGACGGGAAGAACCCCGACGAGTTCACCAGGGACGTGCTCAATAGCTGCATAGCTAAGAACCAGGTCACCAAGGGCAAGACCGATGCTTTCAAGGTATGTTATACTTGGTTCATGCTGACCTAGCATCTGAGATTTTGATGTTAGGTGCTAGGTATAGTTTTAGATATGCATAGGATTACGTCATACTACACAGCATGTTGAACTATTCTAAGGGAGAATTCCTTGATCCAAACTACAAATGCCCCCTAAGTGGAGTTGTTATCACTTATCAGCATTATCAATCTGATGTTGCTTTGATATAAGAAATTTTAGTGTGATTTCAAGGGAATAAATGCCATTTCAAATAAAAAGAAACAGCAAAGAACCCACTTTATCTCATTTCAAACACTGCATTCCAAAGTCCAAACCACATATCCAGGAGCAGAAAAGTAGAAAACCAATCCCTTTCAAGTTTCAACCCATTAGTCCTTTTTCCTTCTGGTGTTGCACTCATTGGCTTCAAATAGTATGCTCTAATTAAATTTAGGTGAATTGTGGACCAAAGCTTGTTGTACTGACAATACAGATTCCTATCACTGTATCATCTAGCTGTATAAGTTAATGGTCCTCTTTGAAATGATCCAATACTTGTATAGCATTTATTGAATGGGTGTATAACTGTAAGGCCTATGTTTTTTAGCCTTTTGATTTATCAGTCGTAATACAAATAGGATTATTTCGTTGCTAACTTGTTTGTTTCAGAGCCTGCGAAAACATCTTCTTGAGGAGCTTGAACAAGCTTTTCCTGATGATGTAGAAGCATACAGGGAGATACGTGCTACTTCTGCTGCTGTAAGTTGGACACTTGGAGTGCAGTTGCACTTTTAGGATTGCCTTTCCTTGATATAGATGTCCATTGATGGTCCAATGGGCTGATAATATTGTAGTTATCATTTTTTATTCAGTAATCATATTTTGTTGTTATATTTAGTTTGTGTTTCAGTTATTACAATGCATCTTTAGTTCTTCTAGGAGTATTATTACATCTAATTACTGTAGTGCAATAAGATTTCTAGATCAAACATTTGAAGCAAAAGCGCAGTTATAGCTTAAGTTATCGATAATACCATAACATATCTATCATTGATTGGAAACTGACAGTATGAAGATTAAACCTCATTTTTGTGTTCAGGTTTTAATTTTGCAAAGGCCTAACATTTACTTTTTTGTTGGTGATGTCTGGTACAGGTTATGGTTTGTTCCTATAGGTTGACTTTTTGGTAGCTTGGAACACCATACTGATTTTGAAATTATTCGACAGCTAGATTACTAATTAGACTTGAAATTTGATTGTAATCTTAAGTTTGCAATGTGTAAATAACTATTAATCAGCAGTACAAAGGCTGTTCTGCTTGTTTGTTGTGAATGGCTACCAGTGTCAGCTTCTGAGTTCTGACCAGTGCCCAATGTCTCCTGGCCATGTAGAGATTTACCAATTTACCCTAATCCCCAAATTAATTTAGTTGTGTCCCTGGTATAGTAATTAGTGGGTTTCTTGAACCGTGCGAACTGATGAATTGCCATTGGTTCCATTATCTCCAACTAATATTTGCCATTGATGCATAATCTTGAAATATAAATGACTTTGGTTGGCATCATCTAGGTTTCAAAACACCCCATGGTGTGCTTGTTTTTCTGGAACCAAGCAGTAGCTAGTGTGTACTCATTAGTTTGTTGCACACTGGTGGCATGTGTTTCAATTATTCTTTCTTGTTGGGAATAACCATCATTTATATATTGTTGAACTCAATAACTCATTTTCTTAATATTTTACTTTTATCCAGGAGTCAAAACGGTTGGGACAGTCCCAAAGCGTTTTGTCTAATGGTGATGTTAAAGTGGAAGCTGAGCATTGAGGGGACCAACTACAAATTTCAAGTTTGTTGTTTCTCCGGTAGTCCGTTACTTAGTTAGGGAATGTGCTTTGTGAAGTAAAAATTGATATTCCTTTGTATCAACCGCCCCTTCATAGGATTGGTCAATATATCTGTATGTGTTCTCATATTGTGTGCCATATCATATATTCAGCTTACCTAATGTTTGATAGAAATAATGTATCCAGGATTAGATTAAAACAGGTCGGGTTGAAACCCTACCTCGTCGGCGCTGCCACACAGATGAGGCAGGGGCCAAGTCTAGCCATGTATTCCCGAAAATATCTCTGCGCGTAATAATTTGGTATCATAGGTCCCAGTTTTCAATCGCGAGGGAGGCTAGCATCAAGGAGACGTGGTAGGGGGTGTCGTGTCGCTATCGTCGTGCGCAGCCATCTGCACCCCTGCTGCCACCGTTGAGTAGCCGTAGGGCTGCTGTCGCTGCGCTGCTGCAAATCAAGACATCGCCGCAGGGTCGTCGTCGTTGTGTAGGTTGTTGCCATCACCGAGTTTTACAGATCATCACCATCTTCTCCATCCATGGTGTCATCATCTTCTATGACATATGACATCGTCTAGGCTTTGGCTTCGCTATCCGCTCAAGTATAGTTGATGTCCTGGTGATTTTTAGCGCTAGAGTCCTTGCCTAAACTCCTGGACGGTTTGTCGGTTGAGGTCTAGGCCCTGCCAGCCTCCAATTATGAGAAAGTCCGGGAGGTTCGTGCTTTGAACCTCGCTGTTCAGCGCATCCAACTGTCCCAGCAAGCCTCCTAGGACGCTCCACAGACTCGTCCCTAGATGCGTGATGTCGACGTGCTCCCTAGAAGTGCCAACTCTATTTCTCGTAGATCAGCTCCACCATATCGAGACAACAATGAGGGAAACCAGTCCGATAATGCAGGATTCCATCAACAGGTGAGCTAGGTTGACGAGCGTTCCTCCACCACCATCTTTGATGTGTTGAGGGTGGAGGAGCGCACCGAGTGGCAGATGGCAGATAGCAAGGAATCAGCAAGTCCCACCGCACCACCTCAGCTATCAGCACCAAAGGTCTTCGTGCGATGCCATAAATCATCACCTCTATGGCCACGACTTCAACACCCATGATGGCCACAAATGTCCGAGTGAAGCAGTGCCTAATTCGGTGTTTGGGCTAGTCAGTTGGGTTAAAATTGGAGGCATCTAGATCTTTCACGAGGAACTTTAGCAACCCTCTCAAGGAACTCTCTAGGATTTAGACTTGGCTTGGAACTATCCTTTCTCTACGAGATGTGGGATGGGGTCCACCTCAAGCTTGGATTAGATTTATTTATTTTTTTTGTTCAAAATAAGGTAGTAAGCAAGTTGTAAAAGGCTTGAGTTTTCTTTATGTTAGACGTCGAGTTAGAATTGATATCATCCTGCAACTCAAGGACGAGCTGCTCAAAAAGAGGGGTGTAGTGTCATGGGTATTGGGCTAGGGTTTTGGGCCGGGCCCAGCCTAGCCATAGCAACAGTACACGCGTGTGTACTGTTGCGTGAACAGTACCTGTGGGTACTGTAGCATAATTTAGGGGTAAAGGTTATATTTAGGAATAGTATCTCAGGATTAGATCTTCAAGAGTTATAAGTTGTATTTCCTTAAGAATAGTTAGTAGGTTATTTGGATGTATTATAAATATGTTCCTAGATAGAAAGAAATAAAGTATCCAAGATTAGATTAAAACAAGTTGGATTAGAATCCTACCTCGCCGGCACCGTCACATCGACGATTCAGGGGCAAGTCTGGCCTTGTATTCTAGAAAATATCTCTGCATGTGACAATATCAGTACGTGTTCTCATATTGTGTGCCATATCATATATTCAGCTTACCTAATGATTGACTTAGATTGCCCAGTGCTGTTTTGACCTACCTGTGCCTAAATCATCTGCAGTTCAGCTAGCTCAAGGAAAAAGTGTAGTAAGGTGGTGCATGCTGAGTAGCTACGTTTGCACTATTTGTTGGCCCAAAGAGTAGCATCATCTAGGCTTGGGATGCCATGACATACACTATCAATCAAAGACTATGGTGCAACTGACAATAAATAGTAAATCTGATAGTAATCTGCTCATCTTAGATCTTATCATCCATTTGTTTGATAACGATTTCCTCATCCTGGGCGTACTGGATACTGTTGTGTATTCCATTCAAATGCTAATCCAGTTGGCAGCCCCTAGATTCGTTCCATGATGTTAGTCTGTCTTATATAGCTATATAGTACATAGGATATACTGCCTTCTTATGATTGTTAAACAGAAAAACGGTTGTCACTATGCTATGTTGGGTGGTCGATTTCCCTTTTGAAGTCAGCTAGTTGAAATTAGGAAATTCACTGTGTGTTTGATGTCTAATCTTTTGGCATTTATGGTTATCACCAGTTTATCACATATATGCAATTAATTCAGGTACTTAAGAGTTTGGTGATTTCTCCAAAAGTGTGATGGATGCTATGATGGTGAGCTACGATGGAATGAATGAGTTATGGTCCTGTGGACGGGCAGAAGATTAATATTATATGAATACAAGATCACACTAAATTAGAAGTGAACCTTGATATTGACATCAGGCTGGAATATGTACATAAGCATTATATAAGATGCAGGGGATCTTCAAGACGTAACGATGACTTGTAGCGAACAATCATATAACATAGCCCATAGGTTTGTTTTGAAATATATGTGAGGGTTCATTTGAATATGGGATAGCTGAGATCATTTTCCCATCTTTCTTCTTTGATATCTGCACTGCCCTCAGTCTTTGGATTCTTCCAAGCATGGAATCTTTAATATTAACGAGTCATGCCTGCCCATGTAAATCTCAAAAGCCACATATCTAGATCGTTATGTCATTGTGCATCAGCATCAGTGATCAGGTCAAAGATGCTATTGCCTATTGGCCTCATACTCCCAGGGCAACCTATATGGCTAAATTAAAGATAAGGTTGGACACCGTAGATTCAGAATTTTTTTGAGCCGGTCAAACCTAGCTTAAAAAAATCCTAAAGCTGGAGCTGTGGATAGATTAAGGGTATTTAGTTGAGCAATCTAGTTTTTATTTTAGACTAAAAATAAAAGTTTAAACTATTTTATTATACCATACAAACCCTAGATTTAGTATAAATCTCGAAGTTAGAGCTATACCAAATATGCTCTATGTTCCTCGGAAGTATCATCAAATTTCCATAAATCTTCATTCTAATCGTTCCTATTATAGAACTCGTGTGTTCCAGAGATGTTGTAAATTGATTGTGCCATGATGCTCATTTCTTGCGTGCTCTCTAACCTATCTAGAGTTGACACCTGATTGCATCTTCAGTCGAAGAGCCAAATTAAAACAGCGTACTCGAGTCTTTCAGTCTCCAGTTGGAGTGTATGAAGCATCCTTCCACTGTGTAAATTAAACCCTCTGTATATTCTATTTCATACAAGGTAATATCACACGAGTACGTGATAAGCAATCCATGTGGACAATGGCTTATGACAGAAATCTTTCACTCACATCACAGGGTGTACAAGTTGTATTTGTGACTAGGTGAAGAGTTTTATATTCCTAGTCCATGTTGTTTTGCTTTGCCCTTTCCCTTCACTGATGGGTCTTCGTTCTTGACAGGAATGCATTGCTTATAATATGTGGGTCATGAGTTGTCACATTTGAGTGGAACCCATATCGGTTAGATGGAAGCAATGCTAACCACCCTCAAGATAACACGACAAGCGCCTGTGATATTCTGGAGCCATGGGCGAGCAGAGGTCAGGTTACCCCCAATTTTTTCTCTCCTTTTCAGACTCTGCAGGTTAGTACCATCGAACATAGAATTTGTGTTCAACGATTCTAATCGTCACTGTGTCACACAGTGACATGTTATTATGCCCTGGAGCCCACACTACAGTTGAAGACGAAAGAAAGAGACCTGATGGAGAGGAGTGCACTGGTCGATCCGATCCATCGCCAGAGAAAGCAACCAAAATTCGACGAGATACGTACGTGCACACGAAACAGTGGGTGATTTTCGTCGTCATTAATTACTGGAAGTAATTAAGTTGCTTGCTGACAAGTGCATTTTTTGTTTTTTTTACCACCATTTCTATGGATCATGCTGGTGGTGAGCCAACACTAGATTCTTGACACGTTTGCTTGTAGCTGGTCGCTGTCAAGATGGAGCAGAAGTATGCTGGGTAAATTCTTATCACTTTTCTACCTAGGATAAACCAAGGATTAACGTGGGTGTCCTTGTCCTGGGTGCATCTTGTCTTTGACTAAAATTGCTACTGCTTATATCCAGATTAATGAGTTTTAAGCCCTGTTTGTGGTGATTCTGGCAGCTGCTACAGATACTCCTATAATATAAAGTTCTTATAGACAGTTCAGATTCTTCTTTCAGATTGTGAAACTGTAGAATTTGAAAATGAAGTGTATCCAAAAGTTTGAGGACCTCAGTTTCTTGAGACTCCCCAAACAGGGCCTTACACTCTTTGGCTTCTCAAAATTCTAGCTTTAATCCTAAAAAATGGGCTTAATTCTGATTTTCCGTATGCCATTAGTCATCAGTCATTTATCCTGTGATTATATTATAATGGATAAGCTTGATAACTAGTTTGAAAATTAAACAGGACTACACTACGCTACACTATCAAACTAGCAAATGTCCCATCAAATAGTATGATAAATATTTGGTATGAATAATCAACGCGCCTGTTAGATTTGCTTGAAATTAACAATGGTCGAATGCATGTTCTGTGATCTGTGCCACCCTGTATTGTCCTGTACTGTGGTAGTGTGGTAGTACGAGTGTGTGTGTGTGTGTGTTTCGATTTCCATCTCATCACCTGCTCGGGAATCTTGATCTACATATGCACATCCTTTTCCTCTCTCTCTCTACTTTCTTGCAGCCTACTAGTATTCATCCATCGTTACATTCTGTCCATTGGAAGAAAGAATGCAAATGAGAAAGAAAGCAGAAAGCGAAATCAAAGTAGCCAGCCATCGGATGTTTGGATCGGATGAAAGAATTTGATCAGGCATATGTTGCATGTGACGATCTCTATAACCTTTTCTTTTTCTGGGCGTGTTCCTGGATTACATCATCTTGTTGGTGTTCTGGTAACAACATCCAGCAAGACTAAGATGGAAGATGGAAACAGGTCGAAGCTGAGGTTTTTTATAATTGTTTAAGTGTTTAAACGTTTTGAAAATAGTTTTTTGATAATTTTTATATAGAATGGTTTGAGAAGCCTGCTGAGACTAAAGTCATAAGAGGGGAGATGAGAGAATTTTTTGCATACAGACGGATGGTTGGACTTGGAGAAGAAACTGCCTGGACAGACCTGGGGTTTTCATCTACAGAAAGCTATGTACAATTGTACACATCACCATTGGTTCTGCTGCGCTTGATCTGATCCGAGTGGTGGTTGTTTGTCTCGAGAAAATTTGATCGGTCGTAGCATGGTCGGCGCCATTATCGATCGATGGGAGCTAGTAGCTACTAGCTAGTGTGGCAGCTCACTCGCTGAGGGACTCGAACTCCCACCATTGCGAGCTGCTGCAGGTCTGCTCCGTGGACGATGGCCAGCTGGAGTGGAACTGGAAAGACTGGAGGTCCGCCGGCCCGGAGGCCGTGAAGCCGGCGGCGGCGTGAGGCGGCTGCGACGAAGGCCGGAGGAAGAGGCCATCGTCGACGACGTCGTCGCTGGCGAAGTGGGAGAACTTGGTGGTCCCGCCACCCTCGGGCGCCGGGTAGAGCGCGGCGCCTGCTGCGTCGACGAACTCCTCCTTCATGCCGCCGGCAACGCCGCCCGGCCGCACGTCGTCCCCAGCGCCGGCGGCGTTGGCATTATCGCCGCACTCCCCCCGCGGTTCCTGCAGCATCTCCGCCAGCTTCTCAAGCTGCAAGAATCAAGCCCGATCGATCCATGACGCGTCAGAATCTCATCAATTTAGGAGCAGCTAGCTAGCAAAGAATCAAGAAGGCAACGAGGAACACAAGAAGATGGACGTGCCTGCTTGATGAGCGCGAGCTTCTCCTTCTTGAGGGACTCGTAGCTGCAGAGGAGGGCGTCGTAGTCGTCGCGGAGAGCGGTGTACTCGCGCTCGAGCTGCTTGGACTTCCAGCGGGCGCGCTTGTTCTGGAACCAGATGGCGACCTGGCGAGGCTGCAGGCCGAGCTCCCTCGCCAACTGCAGCTTCTGGCGCGGCTCCAGCTTGGTCTGCGTCGCGAACATGGATTCCAGCGACTTGATCTGCTCCTCGCTGAAACGCTTCTTCCTGTCCGTGCCCTTCCCGCTCTTGCCCCCCGCCACCACGTCCATCATCCAGTCGCCGTCCTCCTCGCCCTCCATGGCTGCCGCCTCGAGTGATCTCAACTACTGTGTCTGCTAGCTGCCGGCCGGATCGCCGGGGAAAGAAGAGGACGAGGAGGAGGAGGAATTGGATGGATGGATCGCGAGGTAGCTGCAGCACGGCTAGGCGAGGAGCTAGTTTAATCGTGGCGATGGCGACGCGGTGGCCAATGGAGCGCGGTGGCGTGCGTGCGTGCGTGGTGTGGCCTCTCGGTCTCTCTCTCCCTCTCTCTCTCTCTCTAGCTGTAGCTGTAGCTGTGGCTGGCTGGCTGGCTGGCTGGCTACGCTGCGGTGTTCTGCACGGCCCCGCCACGGCGGTCGCTGTCGCGGGGCAGGGCGAAGAGAGAAAAGCTAGCTAGCTGCATTAGCGCCGGATCCCTATCTCTCCAGCGCTAGCAGGAGCAGGAGCAGCTCAGCTCAGCTCAACTCAAGACGACGAGCGGCTTCGTCGATGACGCTGGTGCCCTGGACACCACGTCCCATACGTCGTTTCCCTCACCGTCGCTCGCGTCGGCCGCGCGCGGCGCGCGCCCGCGCCGCGGTTGGTAGCGTGCCGTAGCGTTGCGGGCGGGAGCCGGGTGATGTGTAGTCTTCAGATAGAAAAAAGAAAAGAAAAGAAATGCATGGTCGCGCCACGCCGCGTTACCGCGTGGCGTGTCGAGGGTTGCTTAGCTGGCTTGCTGGGTTGGTTGGCTAGTTGGGAAGAACGCGAGGCGTGTCGCGTCGCGTCGTCTCCGTACCGGGCCAACCTAGCATACTGACATATTCTCCCGTGCCCGTGCTGCCGCGGCGGCGCCTGGCTGGCCACTGGTTTCATGCGCGCGCGCATGCGTTGCATCGCATCGCATGTTCGCACGGCGGCGGCGCGCTCGGCTGGTTGGTTCAGCGCATCAGCTAGCGGAGCGGGAGGGGACGAGCGCGCGCGCTGGAAACGGCCGAGGCGCGTCGCGTCGCGTTCCGGGCGCCAATTTGGCGTGGCCCGCCGTCCGCGTGCGCGCGCGCGGCGCGGTCGATGGCTGTGGGCATTCCGCGGGCGGGCGTCGCGGATTCCAAGTCCCATCACCCCCTCTCCTCTCGGGAGGTTAGTTAGTACTAACCTAGTACTACCTAGCATAGTATCACCTTAATTCTGTACTTAACAAAATCAGAGCGTGTAATCAACATCAATACTTTGTAGATGAGCAGTAAGTTATGCAGACACGATATCCACGTGGAAGATTATTTCAATTACCACATGTGTTTGGTTGCATGGACAACATGGAATGAGTTCGATCGAGTCCAATTTTAGAGGTGTTTGGTTTGGAAACGGACTAAAATATGAATATTCTATAAAGAAATATTCTGCGTAGATACAAGATAGAATTGTTCCTCCAGAACAAGCGGATGGCAGGCCATCCTACTTTTATCGTGCGTCACATGACTTCAGCGTAAAGGAAGCGTGTTACCCCCGATCCTCCAATCGTCACCCCGGCTCTCCCCCTCCTCTCCCACCGTTCTCCGGTGCGCGAGAGCCCGATGGCGCCACTATAGCATTCACGCTCGTCCCCAGTGGCAGTGAGCAGATCGACCACATCTGTGTTGTCCTCCACCACATCGACAACACTAGCAAGTATGGTCATCCCCATCTATAGTGATTCATCACCGTTCGTGGTGCCATCCTCCACCACATTGACGACGCAAGTGAGTAGAGTCAGTGCCAGCAATTAATCACCATCCTCGCCACCTCCCCCCGTTGCGCCTCCTTCCCCGTCTGACTTGAGTGGCCACCAATGATTCATCCCCATCCATGCCTCCTTGCTCCATGTACTAGTGTGAATGGAGATAGGGGAATAGATATTTAGAGGTAACCTCAGCGTATCTGTTATAGGGATAATAATAGCCAACTGTCTTAGCTCTATCCCTTTAATCAAATAGGAGACATGATCATCATGTCTCACAATACCTCTCAAACCAAACAAAACAGTGACCATCTCATCCTTGTAACTAGGGGTGAAAATAGATTGAATACAAACGGATATCAGTGATATCATATTTTTTTGTTTCGGATTGAGAAACGGATACCTCGAATACGGATACGAAAACGGATACTGTCGAATTCGAAACGGATAAGAATAAAGTTACGAATATTTATCGAAACAAGAGAATTATTTAGGTAGACAATAAATGTTCTCTAAATTTAGTTTTTTCTTGAATTTAAAATCTTTTTAAAATCATAGAGAAAATATTCGATTTTCAACCTCGAAAATCCTCTTGTTTCTAAATTTTTCAAATTTATATGAAACTTTTTCCTCTTCTTTTCCTTTCTTTTTTATTCTCTCTTCTCTCTTCTCTTCCTTCCGCGCATGGTGCTGGCAGCACGTCTCTAGGGGGGCACGGGGTGGGGCCTATGCGGTGGCTGCTGGTGGCGTGACACTACATGGGGTGGCGTCGTTGGGGCATGGCACAGGCGTCAAGGCGCATGGGGCAAGGCCAGCGCCGTGGCCGAAGGTGATGGCTAGGTCTAGGCCGGCGTGACGGCTAGGTCGGTGGCTGGGGCGATGTGGGGCGACAGTCAGGGCAGGAGGCTCTAGAGGTGACTGAGAGGAGAGAATGGAAAGCACCGGTTAAGAAGAAAAAATAGATCACACATCCTAAAGCATAATCAAATGGTTATAAATAATTAAATCTAATTGGCTTTTTATTTAGATAGTCTAAATAGAAGTTATGCGAATTATCTGAATATATATCCATATCCACATCCGTTGGATATCAGTGATGTCATATCCATTTCTGTATCTAGAAAAAAAAATCTGAAACTGAATCTGAAAAAATCCATATCCGAAAAACAAAATCCAAATCCGAATATGTTTTTGACTATTCTGGACAAAAACTATCCGAACTGTTTACATCCTACCTATAACCAAACAAGAAGTGGGATCATCCCATCCCTCCTAATCTCCATACAAACACATAATTAGTGGACAAGGTGATGGGTAATCCCTCATTACCAACGAGACTTATTTGTTAGTCAAAGTTGGTAAATTAGTTTTTTTTTTATCAAATTTGATAAATTAGTGTTAAGAAAAAAGACCAAAGTGTCCTTGTAAAGTGATAGTTAGTACTCCCTCAGTCTCATAATATTTCAACCTAGAATTGAATTTAACATTTCATAGTACAACAAATCTGGACAATATCTATTGTTCAGATTCGTTGTACTATGAAATATCAAATTCAGTCCTGAGTTTAATATTACGAGACAGTGGGAGTATATAGTTAACGGTTTTGCGAGCAATAAAAAAAATTATTTGCGAACCAACGGTAGGTACAGTGAGAAAATAGAATAATTTTTTATTTGTGGATTAATGATAGGTTACTTAAGAAGTAAGAAAATGAAGTTTTTTTACATCAACATTCGGTACCTTATCCCTGACATAACAAAAGATGGGCAGAGGTCGATGAAGCAGGGTGGATTAGGACACTTTCAGGGCTGCTGAATTGGGAAAGGAATTGTTAGGCTTGCGTTGCACATGTCACCAGGTGTCCTTTCTCTGGTATGCTGCTGGCGAGTTTTGTTTGGACGACGCCATGCTCTTTGCTCTTGGTCCCTTTTCGATCAACTAACCTTATCCTGCTAAACTAGCTAACGCTGATTAGTGATCACCTGCAATTTAATTTGTTTGATGCTTTTCCGGTTACTATCTTATCGGCTACCTCTCACTTCTCTCACTTCTGTATTATACTCCTAATTCGTTTTAGAATTTTATAAAGCAAACATCTTCTATAATATCAAATTAGTTATTTGTTTGATGCTTTTCCAGTTACTATCTTATCGGCTACCTCTCACTTTTGTATTATAATTCGTTTTACAATTTTATAAAGCAAACATCTATAGTTTTGATCAATTTCTATAGTATCAAATTAGTTGTATTAAATTCATCATAAATTATGACTTTGCAGTATATTTATTTAATATTATATATGATAATATATTTTTTAAATTAATCAAGTTAAAAAATTAACTATCAAACACGATTTATGGTTGACTGGATATGCTTCTTTTTTCCTCTCTTTTAATGGACCTGCAGTCGCATATATTGAAAAATCCATTTAGGTGGCATGTTCTTCTCGTACTCGAGTTTTCTGTCTTCGTTTTTTTAGCCTTATTCTAGGTGTGATTATATTTTGGTATAAATTTAAAATAATGTGAGAGTTTATATTTTATACAGGAAAGAATAAGTACTTCACGTGTTTCAAAGGGTGTCGGTAGTAATAAAATATCTTAAAATATATTATCTCCATTCTAAAATAAATAAGCTAAAAATAAATAAGTTTAGTATATACATATCATATAGTTGATTGATATTTTAAAGTGTTTTCATACATTATTTCCCTAATAATTGTCAATAATATATAATGAAAGCAACTAATAGTAAATGTTATACATTAAAAATAGTAAAAAAATATGATTTAGATTTTGAAATGGATGTAGTAGCTATTTATAGTTTTTTACTTATCTATGTATTATTCCCCGTCCCATAATACCGCAGGGACACTGGCCGGTGGCTGGCGGGCGATCAACGCGATGGGCATTGGGCAGCCAGCGAGGCAGCAACGAGGGGCTAGGAATCGGCCAGCAGAACGGCGACGAGCCGCGCGGCCGCGCGGGCGACCACGTAGTCGTCGTACGCAAAGGCAGAATCGATCGGCACCGTCGCGCCATCTCGTCAGCCGTCGCCATCAAACAGTGCGTCGATTTGGACTCACATCCATCGCTCGCCGTGCCATCGCCAATACCAATCTCTCTCTCTCTCTCTCTCTCTCATCCAGCTTTCTCTCCCGCATTGGCCGGCCGCCCCCCATGCTGCAATGCTGCAACCTATCACTCCGTAGCTTCGGAGTTAGGTTTCTACTCCATGCAGAGTTGCAACAGCTGCGGCAGCCACTAGCTACTAGCTAGCTGGACGGCGGGAGTAGCTGGCTAGCCGGCATCACACCTGCTAGCTACAGTGCAGGTGCGCCGCCCGGAGTTGCGTGCATGGTTACGCTACGTACGCCACTGCCACCGGCCGCAGCGCCGGCCGTGTTCTGTAAGCCGTGGTGGCCGCTAGATGCCACACCGCCGGTGAGCCCTACGCTCCATGCCTCCCCCTACTACTGTACCGGCATCCGATGTCGTCTCTCGTCTTCTTTTTTTAATCGCTCGATCTCGGTGTGTATACACACCAGTTATCAGTACTACAGTGATCTCTATCTTTTCCGGATCTCTTTTCTTGAGACACAAATACATACAGCGAATATATCTTTGAGAAAGTAGTCAAAGTACGTTCCATCCCCATAGTAAATCAAATGGTTCAAATAAATTTATCGACTAATAATTACAGAATTACAGCTTTCGATAAAATACCGAGATCATCAAACACATCAAACTATTATCATAAATACTAATTTAAAAACAGTACATGGATTAACAGATAATGATTGTAGTGGAGTGACAACAATATAAGTACAGTGGATCCTCCATAATTTTATATGTTAAATTAGATAATATTAACTGAACTTAACCAGTAAGATATTGACGTAGCATCCGCTGCTGCAGTAATGCAAAACGGTCGAAGAAGGTTGGGCAGCAACAGCGGCAGTGGATTCTTCCCGACAGAAATGGAATGGTTGGTTTCTCCGACCAGGACGGGTCGAGGGATGAACAGGACCCGTCAACGCCGGGCTCCTATCTGGCCGGCCGGAAGGATCGACGACGACAATTAACCCCATATTTGACCCATCCTCATCCAATTCTTCGTAGGATGAGGATACATATGGAGAGCCCAAGTGAAACCAACATCTTACTGAACTTTTCCCCTTATCCTTCAGGGGAAAACAGCCGATAAACTGTAATACATTCTCATATTTTTGTACTGACCCAAGTGATAATAATCATCGCATTATGTTACCACACAAAGAATATTGTCGCTAGAGATAGATTACGATGGGAAATATTCCATAATATTGTTTACGTACTCTCACTCTTACTAGTGTGTGCTGCACTGCTGCTATTATTTCGCCAGATGGACCTTTTTCTTTGTTTTGGTCCGAGAAATGTTTATTATATTAAAGATTAAGGTCTCGTTTGTCACATCTCCACATTTGGATAGTGAAATTAAGAAATAAGCTCGCCCGTAGGGACGACGAAATCCTTCTGTTGTGGTCGCTGGCCTGGCATGGTCAGGAGCTGTTCACCGATTTATGATCCATTACCTGACGGACAACTTAGCTTCTGAGAGATCTCTCTTGGTTAATTCGTGAGCAGTACTCCCTTGAACAAAGCAGACAACTTAAAATTAGTTTTATGTAATGTCCAAACATCACTAGAGTGATTTCTTAAGCAGAATTAGCCGGTTTTCCTTCGACAAAACTAGGTCAATAATCCACATGCATGTTTAGTTTCAATGTGGATAAATAAAGTAATCAGGGATCCCAGCTAGCACATAAACAAGCAGATGATACAGACAACAAAACAGTGTGTGGTAATGACTGATGACTGATGAAAATAGGGCACAACCAAATATGTAATTAGAAGCTTTCAGAATGTATGTCCTATAAATTAAGACCTGACCAAAGCATGGGGCACAAAACGACTGCGCATGCAAAACATCCTAAAGATGACATCCGCACATGAAGATCAATGCAGTAACAGCTTCATATAATAAGTTGTGAGCTTTACAACGAAAATTCAAGGGGATGTACCTGAACCATCAACACCTTACAGGCATGTCCAGATATTCTAAATTGTGCTCAAGATGATGTCTTCACTCTTCACCATATCAAACTTGTTACCCGTTACTTCATTGTGAGATATGATTATGTGAATGCCAAATCACTTGAACTGGTAGCAAGGGTAAAACATAAGTAACACCTACACTAATGCCAATTATCATCTGGGCTCGACCGCTCTGGCACCCTATCCATGTTACCAAGGGCATTTGCCATTTTTCAAGATAGCGTTAAACACATATAGGTACAAATTCAATTATGAAGGAAAATATGGATTCAGGTATGCCTTAGTATCTCTTACATCAATAAACATGCCAAATCAAGATATAAAGCTTGTAGGAAATGTATCTAAATAGGATTAACAGAGTGACCAAAGATGGAAGCCATATCATAAAGTGACTCAATCTGTGTGTTACTACTACAGATAAGGATATTATCATTAATATTCTGAATTATTGAAGTGAACTTATAAACATAATTCAATTTCTTCAAAATCTGCACATTTTATATCTAGCAATTATGCATACACTAATGCATGTATTTAGTTCTGCATTATGCTTGCTGATATGTGTATAACATTTGCTGTTATTCTTGATAATACAACTGTGATGTGGATATGTTGAAAAGTGTTCCTGTTGGCTATCTCAAACAAAGAGATAGCTTAAGGCAAAAATTAGTGTATTGTTTTGAAGTTTCGCCACAGCATTGTTCAAACTCAAGCAAGTAGTATTAACAACAGCGAGGTGCCGACTGCCGAGGTTGCATCTTCAGTATGACAAAATGAAAATCAAGACAACCCATCACCAATTCTGTTTGCAGCAGAGTAGTCTCATGCATTAGAAGATTGATATCTTAAACATCATTCAACAATTTTTCCATCACAACATCCACCAATCTCGAATCTCAATACATGCTAAGTTTCATTATTAATCTACTAGGAATGCATTAGGAAGATCAAGAGGTGAAACATAATCCTGAGTTGACTTCCTAAGTCTAATGGCATCCAGTCATGAACAAGATCAATGCACAGAAAATGCTAGCTTCAGCCATGCATGCCACATGCTATGAAAGTAACAAAGAAATAAACATCACTACTTTGATATATCACATTTAAACAATACAAATTGATCAAAAAAAAGCCCATATCATTTAAAAATGATGTGATTCAATGAATGTATACCCATCAACTATCACAAAGAAAAATCGAAGCTAGGACCGTAGGTACCCATCCATTCTATATTACTATTAACAACCATGAATCACATTATCAATAACCGCGCAAAATATCAATCCAAAATCGTAAATTCCATTTCCAATTATCACGAACTACGTACTATCATCATCCAGATAGCACCCTACATAAGGACAATAGACAAACAAACATGATGATTCTTTTCTTCCATATGGACTGCCCTATGCAACATTGCATCATGGTAGCTCGATCGACAGTACATATCTGAGGCAGCCGCCCAAATATGAGGAACAACTAAGTAAAACGCAAGCCTGCGCAGGCGCAGGCGCACGAGTGGAGCCAAGGGGACAACGGCAAATGTACCAGCAATCGACAGGAAGGAGGAAAACCCTAGGTAGCTCCCCCGGCTTGGCTGGTTCAGATGAGCTTGAAGGGGAGCGGCCACGGGGTGGATCGGGGCACCTCAACGCGGTCCTTTATGCGCTCGATCTTCTTCTCCCGCTTCGGCCGCGCGTTGCCGTACGAGCCCTTGAACCTCTTCCCGCGCTTGGTCCTCTTGTCCCCGCGCCCGCAGGTCACCGCTTCCGCCTCCGCCGCGGAGGCAGAGATCACCGGAGGGTGCGCCGGAACGAGGCGCCGCAAAATCGCCGAGCACGCCGCCGCCAGCCGCATCGCCATGCCACCGAGCACGCCGCCGCCGCCGCCGCCGCTTTTGGATCGAACCGTCCGAGAGAGAAGAGAGGACAAGAGAAGCGAAGTGAGAGGAGGGTTTAAGGGCCCACAACCAGTTACTGGCCCAATATGAAATGGTTTAAATTTCATCTGTGATTTTGTACTGAAATAAGTTTCCTTCAACTTAAAATTCTTTTATTCTTTTATTAAGCTATAGAGTGTCATAGTTCTGTTTTGTACTGAAATTTACAAGAAAAAAATGGTGCCCATTTTTCAGGGAGGAAACAATGGTGTGCTTGAAAATTTACCAGTTTCACATCATAGAAAAAAAGACCGTGACATCAAGAGTCCAACAATACACCTATTGGAATTTGCCATTTATGGCCTATTCCTGAAATTCCAAAACTTGTACTCTAGTCTCGTGTTGCTAGTCAAGAAGAGTTAGAAATTAAGGGTATGTTTGTTTTAATTTCTGATAGGTAGAGATTCTTAGTAGCTAACTGGTCTGAGTATATAGATAGTAAGAATCTAGATAAGCTGATGTTTCTCAGTTTCTAGATTCTAGTTTATTTTCAAATTCTACAGCTATTGATTATCATAATTTAGATTTAGAATCTGAACCGTTTATTTCAATTTCAGATTCTAGAAACAGCTGCAACTGTTAGAAACTAAAACAAATAAAAACTAAAGTATGTGGTTCTATCTTTTGAGTAGGTTGGAAGCACTTAGGTGAGAGAAAGAGAGGGGCTATGACCATAAAAACTGATGTCCTAGTGTAAGCACCGATTTTTTTCATCTTTAAGTGACCATTCGATGAATGAATCTACAATGATGTAAGCGTTGATTTTTTTGTGCATCTTTGTGTGATCGTTCGGTGACTATGAATCTACAATAGTACTTCCTCTATGTTCGAGAAGATGGTTCCACGACATCATCTAGATTGCCCTCACGAAAGTCTATTGTTTTCATCAAGCTATCAGTAAGTTGATAGAGCTTCTCCGAGAAATGTCTTTTGATCTGAAGTACACATTATATGCCTGCTAGTTCTAGTGTTTTCACCATGTTTAACTTGTGTAGCTTTTCTCATGAAATCTGTGCTTAATGTTTGTTACATTTTACCAACAACGCCAAGCAATCAAGTGCAGAAGATTGAGCAAACAGCATCCCTGGTTAATTTCCACAAAATCTAAATCACACGCATAAAAAACTCAAGATATTAATTAGTTCATTTCTGGGGGCTAATTACTCTTCTTCTGACAGGTGGCATCATGCACAATGTATCAATCTACCATGCATCCAATTGCCACGGAGATATCAGATCATCATCGCACTCTCACACCAGAAATAAGAAGAAACGGTTGTAAATTGAGAACGCAAGAACGAGATTGAAACAAAACAAGAGAATGAACACAGTGATTGTTGATGAAAAAGTACTCTTTATTAATGATAGATTACAGGTATATATAGATGTGAGGGGGTGCCACCGGCGGATGCATCGGCGGTGAGAAGATGCGATGCCTTGGCCAGCGAGCGTGATGGCGGTGAGTATGCGCGTTGTTCAAGACAGCCGACGCACCTGATCGCCAAGCGACCCGCCGCTTGTCCAGGTGTCACGTTGGTTGAAGCGTATGGAGAGATTAACTCCAACACTCCCTCTTAATCGAATTCATCGTAAAGATTAATGTAGATATTATCCCTTCAAAAACCCTTACGAGAAAATAGGAGGGAATATGATATGTTGTTAAAACTCCTTTAAAACCATGTAGGAAAAATAAGGAGAAAATGATATAACATATAATTTGTACTTATTATAAAACCTTTTGAGGTAAAATTATAAGTGAATTGTTAATATACCGTATGTATA
>KE371994.1:118157-130197 GCA_000418225.1 Zizania latifolia
GTTGTGCCTTCGTCAGGAATCGCTGACTCGCCTCACCCTTCTTGGTACTGTGTGCTGCTGAGGGAAAATGAAGATCGTTATCATTTCATCCATGGTGATTTGATTTTGTATCTTTCCCTGGTTGCTTGTTTGTTCTTGGGGTTTTCTTCTTGGTTCGGTTAGGAATAACAGCGAATCTTGATGTTTGTTCTTTGTTTATGGCCTGATTTTGTTGTTCTGTGTGAGACAAACGTGGGTAATATCGTGTTGTAAATTGAGAACGCAAGAACAAGATTGAAACAAAATAAGAGAATGAACACAGTGATTATTGATGAAAAAGTACTCTTTATTAATGATAGATTACAGGTATATATAAATGCGAGAGGTGTCACCGGCGGATGCATCGGCGGCAAGAAGACGTGATGCCTTGGCCAGCGACGTGACGGCGGTGAGTATGCACATTGTTCAAGACAGCCGACGCACCTGTTCACCAAGCGAACAGCCGCTTGTCCAGGCGTAACGCTGGTTGAAGCGTAGGTAGGGAGAGATTAACTCCAACAGAAACGCAGCGAGGGGTAGAGGGACGGCCCACCGCCCCCGCTGGCGACAGATCAGCCAAGCGATCGGTTCGGCCCCACGCCCCAAAATCCCCGCCTCTTTTATATTCTGTGGCCGACGCCTCTCGAGGGCCCACCTCCCCTAAGTCCCCCATATCCACAACCCCCACCCACGCCTACCCAGCTGGTCCCTCACAGATCCGTGGGCCCCACTAGGACGGTCCCACATGTCAGCCTGACGTCTCGGCGACTGATCCTGTAGCTGAAGCGGCGGCGGGGTATTTCGCTTCCGTGGAGTTTGCGGAGGCATGGGTTCGGTCCATGGACCCGGTGGAGACCCAGCCTGGTGTGAGGTGGGCTAGACGGGGTGGACCGGGTCTAGCGGAGTGAGACCTCGATCCATCCAGAAGGTGGGTCCCACCACCAATCTCGCCCTGATCGCTCCACCACCCCATCGAAATCGAAATGTTTTTGTTTCTCCCGACTTCTCCTCGCTCCGTCGCCGCTCACCTGCTCCCAACTCCTGCCGCTTCTCCTCCTCCTGGTCGCCTCTGCTGCGGCGGCGACTCGTCTGCCGCTGTGTTTCGGCGACCGCAGCGACACGCGGGGACCGACCGATCCACCGGACTACCGGAGGTAGGAGGGGACGAGATGGAGGGGGGACGATGACGGTGAGCGCTGGGAGGCGGGATGCGGACGATCTGCGACGTGTGCGAGAGCGCGCCGGCAGTGCTCTTCTGCGCGGCCGACGAGGCCGCCCTCTGCAGGTCCTGCGACGAGAAGGTGTGCGCTCACCTTCCCCCCCACTACTACTAGTACTACTGCCCCTGCCTTGTTCCTCAGCCCTTGGCCTAGGCGCGGAGGCGCCTACCCGTCGAAGTCTAATTGCCATGCGCTGATCGGGCTATGCGATGATTCAACTGCACTGGTCTGTTGGATTGTTTGATTGGGAACTAAGATCTCACGAGTTGGTTAGCTACGCTACGCTGAACTAGCTTGTGGATCTGTAATTCAATTTTAGTTGCGATTCACTTGCAGACTGCTCGCTGGCATGGGATAATTCGTTTTGTATGGCATGTGTTCATATTTTTCCTGTGGGTGGATGACTGTATAGGTGAAGACCAAAGGATGTTGTGGTATTTTAGGGCGCCAGCGTGCATTGATAGTGACTAACTGTAGTGCTTGACTGGGTAGTAACTGAGTGTTTTCCCCACGGGTATCCACCCATTCGCTGTTTGGAGATTCCCATGAACTCACCGTCCACTTGAAGATGAAGCATATATAACGATATGTTATCATTATTGGATGAGGCAAGTTATGACTGAATTAGCTTTGTCAAAATTCTCCAATGGTAGAGAAAAAATGAAGGTGACAATACCCTTGCACTTATGTTTACACGATTTTGTGGTCCATATGTTTACTGTTGTAGCCTTGGAAGGTTATGCTTCTGCCTCAACTGCAGTTGCTAAATGACACATCTTTTCCAAGACTCAGTGAAAGTGTATAGTACCGTACATGATTCCAAATCCAAACACCATCTTTGGTCCACAGATGCACTTGTACATGAAGACAGCCTTTCCTCATCCGATAACTGCTCAACTAGTTATGGGTTCCCTAAAGGCTATGTCTTTGGTTTCTTATAAGATTTGGCATTTATCATGATTATTCAAAATCGTCAATGAAACTACAAACTGGTCCTAGATGAAAGCTCCAACTGGAAACAGAATGATTTTTTATTAAACAAGTTAATTGTTGTAAGAATTATGCTGTTATCTGGAGTTAAAATTATGATGTTAAATGATCAGTCCTATTATGTACAGTTGGACTACCTAATTATTTTTAGGGTTTTTCTACAATTGGTGTTTTTTAATTTATGTCCTGTTGTACTAAATTGTGAAGCATAGTTGTATTTCAATAGAGGTATACCAGCATTAAAATTGGTGGCAGAACTCAAATGTTTGGTTTAATCTATTATTTGGTTTTGGGCCACTTTGTTGGCAATGTCTGATCCTAATACAACTCAGGGACAGATTATGTCAAGCTGTCAACTGTGGGTAACCTAAAACCATGTTTTGGCTTTATGTAGATGGACCTGTTGAGATGACCTCGTGAGGTCAAATATTATTAAACAACCCTCATGAACTGTGATACCCTTGACAAAAATTTCCTTTTGCTGTCATATTCTTACAGTATCTTGATTGGGTCGTTAAGGACAATGTATGTTAATTTTGTAGCATGAACAGTACCCACTGGTACTGTAGCAAATTAAAGATAGTTTAGATCTCTTGTAGATTAGTAATTCCTTTAAAATGGCAGATTAGATTAGAGTTAGTTAAACAGATAAACTCTTGTAAGTTCTATAAATAGGGCAGTATTGATCAGGAATAAAGCAATGAAGAAAGAATTAGTCTAATCTCTCATCCAGTTCTTTATTCCTCATCCTAATGTTCTTCTCCCCAATCTAAGTCTATTTCTCATCCCTAGTAGCTGCCGTCATCCAGCTATCTTCTTGGCGGTGTTTATCCCGTCATGGATCCAACCCATGACATGTTTTACTTTTATTTGTTAACTAAGGGATTGCCAATTTGTTGGTTGTGTTTGTATGTCTAGAGTACATTTCCATTTTCAGATCAATAAGCACTTAGATAAATAAACTGTAAATTGGTTGTCTGATCTGACCCTATCTGACAATGTTGTGGTGTGGTGAAATATGAACCTTAAGGGTAAGGAGCATCTGTGTCTGTGCCATGTAAAAATTTAATGTTTACTTAATATAAAAGTGTAGTTCCTAGTTTTATCCAGGAATATGACAGGGACCATATCATCTTGTTAAGCTAGTCTACAGAAATCAATGATCAATGGAACATCAGTAGTAATCTTCAATACCACATGTGCATAGCACTAGTAATCTGATTTGGTTGAATTAGAGTGAATATTTACTTGATTCATGCTGCCAGTGATAGGTTGTGGTTGAGTCTGCTAGTAATGCAATTGCATGTCATGCCATTAGCATGAACAATAACAAACATTGCAGTTTTCATCGCTTCACTTCATGACAATAATCAATCAAATCTTTGTGTTGTCTTTTCTGATATCTTCCAATGTTGTGATGCAGGTACACATGTGTAACAAGCTTGCTAGTCGGCATGTGAGAGTTGGGCTTGCAGACCCTAATAAAGTTCAACGTTGTGATATATGTGAAAATGCTCCTGGTATTAATTTGATTTATGAATAATTTCTTTAAACATTTTTTCTAGTATAGCACGTTGATTCTGTTCAGCCTGTCGATGCAGCTTTCTTCTACTGTGAGATAGATGGTACGTCACTTTGCCTTAGTTGTGATATGACTGTTCATGTTGGTGGGAAACGAACCCATGGAAGATATCTGCTCCTAAGGCAACGGGTTGAAGTAGGTTCTTATTCAGAAATAACTGCATATCATAGTCTCATGCATTGTTTTCTAGTGCTTGAAAGTTGAAATTTGAAATTTTGATTAGTTTCCAGGAGATAAACCAGGCCATATGGACGATGTAGCTATGCAACAGAAAGATAATGAAAACCAGAGGGATCAAAAGATGCCCCCTCACTCAGTAGCAAAGGAGCAAATGGCGAACCATCATAATGTTTCTAATGATCCAGCCTCGGATGGAAACTGTGATGACCAGGGTAACATTGATTCAAAAATGATTGATCTTAATATGAGACCCGTCCGCACTCATGGGCAAGGTTCGAATTCCCAGGTCTGTCAAGTGTGTCCCTTTCCTATGTTAATGCAAAAGAGTAATCTATTGTGACCTTTTATCCAGCACTCATATCTTCCTTTCCTGTCTTGGCTATTCTCTTCCTGATGGCAATCCAGACTCAGGGCGTGGATCTTAGTGTCAACAACCATGATTCTCCAGGAGTGGTGCCAACATGTAACTTCGAACGAGACGCCAACAAGTAAATACCGGCACACCAAGTTGTACATTTCTTCAGCTGCTGCCCTGTAGCAGCTACCGGGAGCTTGAATTAGCTCTGGCCTTAGTGGCCGAGTCGAATGTGTGTTATTGCAGGGACCTCATGTGTCGCTAGTACGATTCTAGTAGATCTGAAGTTAACGGCTGCATCTAATTCGGCATGCCATGGCCCAGACACTATTGATCGTCGTGTACTCGTGTTGTGGTTGTCTAGACTCGTCGTGTCTGTCACTTGGCCATGCCAAAGCACAGTGGCTGTCATCTTGTGCTTTTGTGGATTTCTGCCGTATGCTATTAGAAACTGTACAAAAGATTAATAGACTGATCATTTTTTTTCTCTCTCTGTGCTTGAACACAAGCGAAAATCCTTCCTTGCTTGGAGTGTCTTCAGCGTTGAGGCACGTCATTCTACGTTTAATCATGTGAAGCCAACCTTTTTTGTTGCCGTGGAAACATTTTTTTGGTTCTTAATTGTAGCATTAGCTCGCAAATGAGACACTTAAGGAGTTAAGGAACTCTACAGTACAGAGTAACCTGCCTTAGATAGATATAGATATGAACAAACATTAACCATGAATATTTTACCCACTGCCATCCCTAGCCTAAAATCTACACATATGCTGCAATACTGCAATAGTCACTTCTCCTGCAAAGAGGCCAGAACACTATGCTTCGGCCCATCAAGATTGTGGCCTGAGATGGGCCGGGCCAGCTCGCACGACGGCCACCGGCTACCAAGCGCCAGTTCTGATTTCTGAACTTCTGATCCGCCCGGCTTCAGCAACTGTTGACTGACAAAAGAAGAAGAAGATAGATTCAGTAGTGATGGAGAAGCGCCATCTCGTGATCTCTGTCGGTGGCATAGCCTGTGTGATCTGTGACACTGTGAATGACTTAAGATTTATTAATCTGCTGGATCGATCACCTGCCGGCCCATGCACAAATCTTTTTCTCCTCTGAAGATATCTGGAACTGGAAGCATGCATGCTTGTTTTCGACTTTGCTAGCTCATGATCATTAGCGGGATCTTAGCCTTTGGAGTCTCGCACGCAAAGAGCTAGCTGCACAAGTTGTAAAGAAATCGCACGCATGATGTCTCACGAAATCTTGGCTCTCCCTTTTTTCTGCTTCCTTGAGAAAGTGCAATATCCTGCGATGTAATGATCTATCAGGCTTCCTGCCTTTCTGCAATCTACCATGCGAGTGTTTGTAGCTCAGAAGAAAGGCATGCATGTGTCCATTTACCAGCATCACCAGATGAAAACAAAATCCAAAGCTGAAATCTTCAATTCGCTGTTGATTCGAGTGAGACAATAGTCAGGTGGTAACACTTCATGTCAGCAGTTGTAATCAAGCAAACTTCTTGGAACTTCACCAGATTATTGTTTTGTCAGTCATTAATTCATCAATTCTGCGACGACGTATGTTTTGTTCGTCTTGACAAGAACGTAATCCAACAGTGTGCGACAGAAAGGGGGACGGATCGTTGCTTTACTGATCATCTTTTGTCGAGGCCTCAAATGTTGGTGACGAAAAGGAGGAAGATTGATTTGGTGCATCCAAGGATACCGATCATGTGATGATCCCTCTGTCCACTGGGTAGCTTACACGAGTTGCAAAACGAATGTTTCGAGCAGAACTGCTCGGATGGTTAGACCTGGAATGTGCAACTAACTCCCTATGTCTCTGCAAGTTACACTGCTACTTGTACAGGAAAAAATTGAAATGCATCCGAACGTGTACATATGGTAAAACTTGTTGTATTATTGTATGTTAATTAATGTCTCATTTGCTTGTTTTACGGTTTCATGGAAGTATTAGATGACACAAAAGAATAGGTTGTGAGGTGCAAGTATGTATTTAATATAAGAGATGTGCTATAGATACCGGTGTGCCATAGAATTATTTTTTTCCAGTTGCTCTCGTGTCGCCCATCTCAAAAACATACCTTTGGCCTCACCTGACTCTGATCTTACTACCACTCCATGCCTTTGTCCTACCCAAATTAATCGAGAGAAAATTTCGTATATATCACTGAAAGTTCACTGGTTTTTATATATGCCACTGAAAATATATTATTTCCATATATGCCATTATTTCAACTTTTTCTCATATATGTCATTGCCATCAGTTTCAATATTAGTTTTTTCTAAATGGTAAAACTGCTATCAGCTCACAACGCAAGAAATCAAGGATGGGCTGGGGAGCGGTGAGAAGCGGATGAGGGTTCAGTAGCAGTGGCGTGATTCCTTACACATCCCTTGGCCATTCTTGATTCCCTGCGTTGTGAGTTGAAGGCAGTTTTGCTATTTAGAAAAAAAAACTAACGTTGACTAATGTTAAAATTAACGATAACGATATATACAGACATAAAAAACTGAAGTTGTGATATTTACGAAAATAACAAATTTTCAGTGGCATATACTAAAACCGACGAACTTTCATTGACATATACAAAATTTTCTCATTAATCAATCATTAACCTCACTAATTAATTACCACATTCCCTACCATAAACACATCATATGTGCACATATTCCCTTTAGAAAAGATATTCTCACTGAGTATCTCCTTTTGCATAATAATAAAAATATAAATAATTTATATCTGCAAACACTATAGCATAACTGTATATTCATAATGGGTCACCTGTGATGGATAATTATGAGTTGTCCAAGATGACGACATCTCTAATGATTCGTAAAAATGATCATCTAAGATAAAATCATGAAAGCCTCAATAACTCATCACATATGGATCATTATCTATATCGGATGGGAGATTATGTCTCGTTACAAATCATCTATGATGAGCTACAATATCTCATCCATCACAGATAATACAATTATCTATAAATCTTCTATTTATATGTGTTTGTATCATATATATATATAGAGAGAGAGTATTTATATGTATGCATAATATTGGAGAGATTTGATAATTTGCTACTTTTAAGAAGTGACTTCGTATTTTTGATATTCAGGTCCACATTCATTGACACAAATAAATCTATATATCAATATCAAAAGTAGCATCATAATTAAGAGATATATCTTGAGAGGACGAATAATCATTTTTTTTCTACTATGAGCCCGTAATTCAGCCATAAGCCGTGAACTGTTACAAGTTGATATCATCTATAAATATGAGCCCCAAGAGAGCAATCTCAGGACGCGCCAATGCTCACGTCACATGCATGCTCTCTAAAGCCGCTAGTGAGGTGGTGAACGTTAGCAATGGCGTCTTGCTCGCGCGTGCGTGTCCTGCTACCGGTGTGCTGCTGCTTCCTCCTCGCGGCGGCGTCGGCGGCGCGGCACGACTACGGTGACGCGCTGGCCAAGTCGATCCTCTTCTTCGAGGGGCAGCGGTCGGGGAGGCTCCCGACGGATCAGCGCGCGTCGTGGCGAGGGGATTCGGCCCTGTCAGACGGCGCGGCGGCCGGGGTCGACCTGGAGGGAGGGTACTACGACGCCGGCGACAACGTCAAGTTCGGGTTCCCGATGGCGTTCACCGCCACCATGCTGGCGTGGAGCGTCGTCGAGTTCGGCGACTCCATGCCGGCCGACGAGCGCGGCCACGCCGCGGAAGCCGTCCGCTGGGCCACCGACTACCTCCTCAAGACCATCGCCCATCCCGGCGTCATCTTTATGCAGGCAAGCTAGTTCCCGCTCGCACATTGCACCTCCTCGCTCGCGCGCGCATTCATGTCACGGCGGCGGCGTCATGAGAGTGCAGCTTTGTTCGCCGGCAATGCAGGTGGGCGATCCGTGGAAGGACCACGGATGCTGGGAGCGGCCGGAGGACATGGACACGGAGCGCACGGTGTACAACATCAGCGAGGCGCGGCCTGGGTCGGAAGTGGCGGGCGAGACGGCGGCGGCATTGGCCGTGGCGTCCATGGTGTTCCGCGACGGCGACCCGGCGTACGCCAAGCGGCTACTCGCCGGCGCCAGGAAGGCGTTCGAGTTCGCGGACACGTACAAGGGCGCCTACAGCGACGACCCGGAGCTCAGAGCCGGAGGTTGCCCGTTCTATTGCAACTTCAATGGATACCAGGTCAGTTTCTTGTCTTATTCTTTTTGGCTGCCTTTGTCACATAGATGTTGCACCACTTAAATGTGTGACGTGCCACAAGAACTCATATTCTGTTGCAGCCAAAAAATTAATGATTTGTCACTCAACCCTGCATTCAATGCACAATGATAGTGTAATAATATTTATTAGTCGTGGACCAAAAGCAATGATCTTGCTATGTGTCACGGAACAGGCTCAGCCCCGTCGATAAGAGCTAGAATACGACCATAAGGGCTCTAAATGACTAAATCTAGAAAAAAATTAGGTGCAGTCAGGTTGTAGGATGTCACTCTGCAGCTCGATTGGGATAGACAACATGTGGCAACAAATAAAATTGTATGGTTTGCTAGCGCCACGACGCTCGCCAGGAGCCACGCCATGCCACCCCCTCCGCCTAGAGCCGCCCCACCCTCCTCCGCCAGCCCATGCCTCGCCCCCCGGCTCGAAGCATGCACTGTTGGAGCTCGCCAGCGCACGAGCGGAGCTGGGAACACGTGAAGCACGTCGCGGAGCCGGATCCGAGCGGAGCGTGATGCGGAGGCAGCCAGAGGCGGGGCGGCTCCTGGCCGGGGAGGGTTGGGGGGCGTCGGCCGGCCAGGGAAGGCGGGACGATTCTGATCGAAGGACTAGGGAGCGGTGGCGTCGCGGCGTGGCGTGGCTCCTGGCACTGGCGGTGACCGTCCAATTTTATTTCTTGCCACGTGTTGCCCATCCATAGTCGGGCTGTAGGGGTCAATTTTTCTCCTAAATCTACCATCAAGTTAGACGATGTACTTTAATATACTTTCCAATCGGTTTTGATTTGATTTACTTTCGTAGCACATGTTAGTTATTCACTCATACAAAGTGTCTAATTTATTTGACGCTTCATTTATTGTTGTCGTGGATGAGACCACTACACGCTACACACTGTGGCTGAAATGTCTCTTGAATCTCGTCCCAGTTTAAAGATTGGAACAGGGCCTCAGAATTTGCAAGAACAGCCCTAAACAGGCTCATGTAAAACTGAAGGCATCAACGGTTGTTCTTGCGAATTCCAGAATTAGAAGATGCATACCCATCAGAAATTCAGAACAGAACAAAAGGATTTCTCTGTTTTTTTCTTTCCGAACGATGATACCAAAGTCTGCACGGCACTGAAAATTTCTTGGCAGGATGAGCTGCTATGGGCAGCAGCATGGCTACGCAGAGCTTCCGGGGACGACGACTTCCTCGAGTACATTCAGAACAACGGCAAGACCCTCGGAGCAGAGGACAGCACCAATGAGTTCGGCTGGGACAACAAGCATGCCGGCCTCAACGTCCTCGTCTCCAAGGTTCAGACGCTGTCCCCATCAATCACCTCACCTTCAGTTTCTGCACACATCTTTGCAGCTAAAATCCGCAGAAGTTAGTGGCTGACACAAGAAAAAATGGGTGTCAAACGGTCAATCGGTTTGCAGGAGTTCATAGAAGGAGAGGTGCTGTCCATGGAGTCCTACAAAGAGTATGCAGACAGCTTCATCTGCACACTCATCCCAGAGTCGTCGTCCCAACACATCAGGTACACGCCTGGGGGTATGATCCACAAGCCCGGAGGCAGCAATATGCAGCATGTCACATCCATCTCCTTCCTGCTCCTGACATATGCCAAGTACCTCTCCAAGTCCTCACACACTGTCAACTGTGGAGGTGTTTCAGTTGGTCCTGCCACTCTTCAGCTGCAAGCCAAAAAACAGGTACTGATATGTGCACTGATTGCCCTACATAACATCCAAATATTCAATACAGGAACATTGATTTACTGAACTCTGAACTTTTTACAGTACTTGACTGAACTCTGAACTTTTTACTGTGCTTGACTGAACTCTGAACTTTTCACTGTTCTTGACTGAATTCTTGATATTTTACTGTCCCTACCTGCAGGTTGATTATCTGTTAGGAGATAACCCGATGAAAATGTCGTACATGGTCGGGTATGGCAACAGATATCCTCAGCGGATACACCATCGAGGATCGTCGTTGCCTTCAACCAAGAACCATCCCCAGCGCATAGCGTGCAACGAAGGCACGCCCTACTACAGTTCATCTAGCTCAAACCCTAACCCATTGATCGGGGCAGTGGTTGGGGGACCAGGGGAGGATGATGCTTATGTGGATGACCGTGTTGATTTCAGGAAGTCTGAACCGACTACCTACATCAATGCTCCCTTAGTAGGAGTTCTTGCTTACTTTGCTGGCAACCCGGATCCAGGCCATGTCAGGCATTGAGATTAAGTGTTTTTGCGTGTAGATATAGATGAGTGACAAAAGTTACAGACAGGCACAAATATATATAACAAGTAGGCTTGTGTTAAGATTGCACTGCATATTCATAGGATTGAACTGAAGAACATGGGGTTCTATAGTCTATACAATAATGAGAGCTTCTCTCCATGTTTTCTTTCTCTGATCTGTCTTTTTTGGATTTGGACTGAATCTGTGTGGGTGTGTCAACGTGCAATTTTACTGCACTAGTACAGGTTTTAGTGAAAAAAGCCTGTGTTTTGTGTTTGACATGAAAGGTACTCTTACCTGAAAAATTATATGAAGTTTTTTTATTGTAATGATGCTCTGGAATTGAACAGCTTTGATGTTGGTGCTTGATAATGCAAGTATGCCACTATCTGAACATGCATGCCACCTGAAATCAAATGAAAACTAGCAACGGTCGGGATAGCTTTCCAATTCATCAGGAAAATGCAAGAGAAGCATTACTGAATTTAATTCCAGACCAACAAGTCACAAACATACCTGCACAGCTGCACCATCACCATTGCTGTCTTGCTGACCCCCAAAGTGTCCTTGAAATGGCCAAACGCATATGTGCCATGACAAATGACTCCATGAAACATGCGATTGTTACAAAATATCATTGTCAAAGATCTCTACCACGCAACCTAATAGCGAAAGCAATCGTCAAGCAACCCAGAATCAATGGAAAACTCATCAAGAACTAAATGGAAAGTTCATCTAAAAAGAAGAACCATTGGAAAGTAGAACTACTGGTGCTAATATTTTCCACGTTTTGTCAGCCACTGCTATCTGTGGTGATTGGCGACAACGATATGGAATGGCTCTATGATGAAATACAGAGTTGCAGACACTCTGATTGACTAAAACACGTAGTCATTCAGAGGAAAAACTCATCTTTGTGAGAAATCATTCAAGATGGTGCCGTACATCGCCGTCGCTGCCGCGTTGCTCCTAGTCGTTGTCTTTGCAATCAAGAATCATGGAAAGGGGAAGCTCCCGCCGTCGCCGCCGTCGCTTCCTTTCGTCGGGCACCTCCACTTCGTCGGCCAGCTCCCACACCGCTCGCTGGACGACCTGCACCGCCGCTACGGCAGCGACGGCGGTCTCATGTTCATCCGGCTGGGCCCCACGGGAGCGCTGGTCGTGTCCTCGGCCGCGGCGGCCGCCGACCTGTTCAAGCACCACGACCTCGCCTTC
>KE371994.1:130557-148271 GCA_000418225.1 Zizania latifolia
GCGGCGGTGGGGTGGGCGGTGAGGAGGGTAACTGGCCTGGACAAGAAGCTGGACGACATGGCCGAGGAATCGGACAGGTTGCTGACCGAGATCGTGACGGCGCACGACGATGAGAAAGCAGACGGTGATGAGGACGACTTCGTCGACGTGCTCCTGCGGCTGAGGAGACAAGACGCCGGCGGCCTCGAGCTCACCGAGGATCATATCAAGGCTATTATCAAGGTACCTCCGGAGAAAACCCACGGCTTTTTCAATCCTATCAAGCGTCGACGGGGAAAGGGTTCCCCAGCTATAAATTTTTTCAGACAAATGCTTCAAAAACGATGATTTCAATTGGATCTCGATAAATTCGAACTCTTTTTTGTATTTACACTTTACAGGACGTGATGGCGGCAGCCACGGACACCTCATTTGTGACGCTGGAATGGATCATGGCGGAGCTGATGCGAAACACGCGGGTAATGGCCAAGCTGCAAGACGAGATCAGACAGGTCACCGGCGCCAAACCAACCGTCACAGAAGAGGACCTGAGCAAGATGGATTACCTGAAAGCGGTGGTCAAGGAGGTGCTACGCCTGCACCCGCCGGCACCGCTCCTCGTGCCACACCTGTCGACGGCGCCGGCGACCGTCCAAGGCTACGACATCCCGGCGAGAACCATCGCCTTCGTCAACGTGTGGGCGATCGGGAGGGACCCGGCGGCGTGGGAAGCGCCAGCGGAGTTCCGGCCGGAGCGGTTCGTCGGCACCGCGGTGGATTTCAGGGGCAACGACCATAAGCTCATCCCTTTTGGGGCTGGCCGGAGGATGTGCCCCGGCATCAGCTTGGCGTTGCTGGGCTTGGAGATGGCGGTCGCTAGCCTATTGTACCACTTCGACTGGGAGCTCCCTGACGGCGTGGACGCGCCGGCTCTGGACATTGCCGAGGCGCCGGGGCTTACTACTCCGCCGATGGAGCCGCTCTGGCTCATCCCTAAGATAAAAAACTGATCTTGAAGGAGGTGCTCCGGCTTCACCGGCCGCCCTGTTGGTATTAATTCATTTCTGCAAACAAAGCAAATTCAACTTAATTCTAGAATATACTAGTGTAGTGTGTTACCAGGAGTAGCAGCACCTGAAACATCTGATACTTTATAGTATGTCTCTAATATGTCCTGCACATGTAAAGAGAAAGTCAAAGGATCTAGAATGGTTTAGCTCGTATATAACAATGTGCTTATGTCATGTTGTTGTCTCTATAAATAAAAGCACCTCATGTAAGCAATGATTCTTGTTGCTACACAAAGTGTGTATGTGAGTGAGCAATAAAAACTAAAGCTCTTCCTTTACAAATGCACAAGTTCCCTGACCAGTTTCTTCCTCTCCTTGCTTGATATTAATACACTAAATAGCACTGTCAGGTTTGAGTGGGGCACGGTGGAGTCTATTGAAACTGCAGATATGGCTTCAAGTTTAAGCGTCGGAGTGACGCAGTCTATGGTTCCTGTATTTACAAAAGAAAACTATAATATTTGGAGCATCAAAATATGGACGCTGCTACTATCGCGGGGATTATGAAACATCATTGAAAATAGCTATAAGGAGTATTCTACTACAGATAATCTTTTGGCAAAGCAAAAGAAATCTCTAGCGGAGGACTAGATGACAAATGCTAAGGCCTTGTTCTTGATTTAATAAAGGAGTTGCGTAGAGCTTATTTTCGTGTATTATTAGCACCTAAAAATCTAAAGAAGTATGGAACAAGTTGAAAGAGGAGTTTCAAGGATCCGAGAAGATACTTATCGTGAAGCTTCAGATTTTACAGAGACAATTTCAGAATTTACAAATGAAAGAGTCTAAGAAGATAAAAGACTATTTTTCAGGAGTTACTCAGATCATTAATCAGATGTGTCTCTACGGTGAAGATTAAATTCTGTATAAATGGTCTGTTTGGCATACTAAATTTTTAATCCATTTTGTATGAATGGGCTAAGATTTTAGCTTAAAATCTTGACCCACCGCACGTGAATGGGTTTGACCTGCCAAACAGAACAAAAAGATTAAAAAACCAACTGGGAGACTAACCGAAACACATAGGGTGAATCAAGTACACATATGGAATCACCCGTTGGACGCAGACCTACGTTTTCTTCTCACGGTGAAAATGCTGGCTACACAAGTAAATCAGATAGCCCAAACATTGGTGCACACACAGTTAAAATGGGAGCTACTGCAGGTAATGCACCACATGGTCTATCCGGTGTTTCATCTGAAACTTTCGCAGGCAGTGTAGAGTCAGGGGCGACACAAGAATCACAGCCATTTATCAATGAGTCTGAAAAAATCTGGCAGTACATTGACCCTAGTGGTAAAATCCAAGGCCCATTCTCGGTATTGCAGTTGCGGAAATGGAACAGCAATGGGTACTTCCCTCCTAATTTAAAAATATGGAAGTCTTGTGTGAAGCTGGACGTTTCAATATTATTGACCGATGCTTTGCTTGGGAAGTTTGATAAAGACCACCTCCATGGGAACCTCCACTTGGTAGTTCTTCACTTATATGAGAAGCACCTCAGATGTTGATGCTAGGCCCCATAGTTACTCCAATCTCGAGGAGGGCATACAAATTGGTGAACAAACTTCGAAATCAGCTGTTCCTGGCTATGCAGTCCAACAATTTGTTACTGGAAGTTGGAACACATCAAGTCAGTTTGGAACAACAATGAATCCTATGACACTTTCCCAGGGGTTTTAATCTTGACCAGCTCTTGTTCAATGAGAATTATGGTTTTGAGTACCTAATGACACTTTGGTGGCATCACCTGCAGATGGAAGCAACCAGTTATCAACTGATGCATCCAACTCGGTAAAGCCATCACAGCTGATCTCAGCGCCATCTGCTGAAGTACTAGTGCAGCCCTTGCCAACAACCATGGCTGGTGGTGATAATCAAAACAGTGGTTGGGCACAATTGGCAAGCACATCTGGACAATCTCAGGGCCTAGAAATATGACCTGGGGAACCACACTTCAGGGTAATGCAAACATGGGCTGGGGAATGATGGGACAGAACAAAATTATCATGGCTTGGGGAAGCATCAGCAGTTCAGCACAAAATGCCACAGGCTACAACATGGGTTTGACATTTGACGATGCCAGCACAGGCAAATGCACTCCCAAACATAGGCTGGGTCACACCGAATCCAGGAAACATGGGCTGTTTTCAGTTTATTCTGTTGTACCCCCCTCCTTTTGGTTTACCTACAGTAGCATCCATGCATGTTTCCGAGCTTGATGCGTTGTTGAGAGCTGCGCATCCTCTGAACTGAATCGCCATGTAGAACTGTTGCAGTTATAAATTATGTGCATCTTGCTCTTCTGTTTTCTTCCTTGGAAACAATTAATACATTCAGAATAAATCCGAGTGCCAAGTAGAGAATGGGGAATTAAGAGCATATTCCAGAGATTCCCTAAATCTCGTATAGAGACCATCCTAAACTCTATCTCTCCTTAAAAATTAATCAATCTGCAGCAATTCCCTGTGATCATAATCCCTATTTTTTAAATTCTACAAACACGGCCTATAATCTGTAATAATTTTGTATGAAGCCATGATACCTTCAAATATGTATGTCGTCCAGCCTATAACAACGCATGGGGAAGAAAACAATACGCACACAAGAGAAAAAATAGGCGCGAACTAAAATAGAACCGATCAAGCTAATCCTATATTTAAGAGAGATAAGAGATGATTTAGAGAATGAATTGAGAAAGGAACTCATTTAGAAGAAGTGTTGTAGCTTTATTTTTCACCAAAATAATAGTTTTACTCTCTCCAATTTTGAATAATAATAGTTAACTGTTCAATTTAACCCCTGTCGGCTTTGTCAGCTAAAATATTCCGGAATAGATTCTCTGACCTGACCGGTGGGCCCCCAGTCGGAGCATACGGTTTGGGGACCAATTTGGTCGGGCCCACATAGCAGGAAACGCAAAGGGCTGCCAATTTGACGACGAAATCTCTTCGTCACGAGGGGCAGCAGAGGAAGAAATGGGGGAGGAGTCGCCGGAGTCTAGCGGTGGCGCGGCGGCCGGGCAGCCATCCAGTACGGAGCTTCCGAGGAAGGGGAAGTCGTGCAAAGGCTGCCTCTACTATTCGTCCGTGCTCAGATCCCGGGGCTTCAACCCCGTCTGCGTGGGGATCCCGCGCTCCATCCCTCAAGGTCACGAACCCTAATCTCCCATCCTCGAAATCGCAGCATGCGATTGATCTATGTGCGCTTTCTATGGGGAAGGCTGTCTATTTCGAGCCTAATTCCTATCCTCTTCTGATGGTGTGAGTTCCGATCGACCGGAGAAATCTCACGAAACTATTGTTGATTCGGTGGTGTTTCAGTTCCAAGCTACGTGGTGGACGAGCCCAGGGAAGAGGCGGCGGCGCAGGAGCTTGATTTGACACAGTTCAAGTACGCGTGTGCGGGTTACTCGATGTTTGCCGTCGGTGACAAAGACAGCCAAAGTGGCGAGAAGGAGGGCAAGATGTTGTTGCCCTATTGCCAGGGGATTGAGGTTGGTTTGCATCTCGTAGTTACAACCAATGTTCTTAAGGCGAGGTGCAGCAACCTACCTCTTCCGGTCGCCTAAGTGAGTTAGGCGCTTGGCGAGGGGACGCCGTACACATATCCTAACATATAATTGCTATAGATTTATAGATTTTAGTATGAGTGTAGCATATACTTACCTTGGTTTTGCCAATGATCTGACCTCTCTTCTCTTCTCTTCTCTTCTCTTCTAATCTTCTATTCTCTTCTCTTGTTACTATACACAATGAGGATTATACTAATATTGGGGGCAGCAAATCCATTCTTTGAGAGTGATAGCCACTGATAGGTTTTATTTAAAGACCTAAATACCTGAAGCAAGCCGAGAAACAGAAAACAAGTCGGTGAGGAGTGAGTACGTCAATCGTGGTTGAGTGCAGGACCTCGTCGAGTCGCCAGCTCGCCGCCTCGCCGGGCCAGCAGTGCGGGCCTCTGCTTCCACCTGCTGGGTCTGGACCTTCGCCACCGGCCCATCGCCTGCCAGGTCTAGACCTCCGCCGCTGCTTGTCGGATCTAGACTTCCACCGCCTGCCGGATCTGGACCTCCGCTGCCACTTGTGTGCTATGCCAAAGACTCCCTCTCTTCTCCTCTCTTCCCTCTTTTCCCTTTCTTCCCTTTATTCTCCTCTATTTTCCCTCCCGCCCGTTGTTTCCAGCTATTTTCCCTCCCGCGCTTTGTTTCCCGCGCGCCACTATGCCAAGCTGCCATTGGTGGCAACCAGTAAGGCGTCCGCTTAGGCCACTGGGCGTCCAGCCGACGCCAAATCACGCCTAGGCGACGCCCAGCGGCTTGAGGCAAACGCCATATATGTTCGACCCAATTCGATGGTGATGCCCAGCTCAACATCGCGCCCGGACGCCTTGGCGATGCCTTAAGAACACTGGTTACAACATGAAAACCTAAAGTCTCTCCGTTGATGTTGATTGACAATGTGATTGATCACTGGCATATGAATTAAACCTGCTACTGTTAATGTCAATGATTTCGTATATAGGTAGTGAATCATAAAACACATGATCTTTGTACTTGAGTGTGATCAGCCACTGGCATACTATCTTGCATGATATTTGTACTTGAGTGTTAATGACTATTCTCAAATCTCAACATAAATTTTGCTTCAAATTAAAAACTCTTGATTGCCTAAATGCTAGAAATTGACATGTTAGGCATATTTTAATATTTACAAATATCAAAGCTCACTTCTTTATGTAAACCTGTAATATGATCTTGCTTTCCCAGTTTCCTCATCGACCAACAATAAAGCACTGTTTTCATTTGTAGGCATCCAGAAGGGTTTTTTCATACATTTTCATCTGCGGTAGATATTGGTAGGCATCATCAACCAGTATGGTTAAGGTGGGACCTTTGTGTCCATTTCATGTTTCATTGAGCATGGTTCCTACAAATCATTTTGGTTCAACCCTATGCAAACACCAGAAGAATAGTCAGTAGTTCTATTCTTTCTCGGACTGCTTCGTTGTTGGGTTCTGTTGACTGATTCTGGATCAATGCAGCACTATCTGAGAATGCCATGGATGAAAAAATTCTACCTCCTGACAGTATATGTTTTAATATTGAAGATGCACACATAAAGTACACATTTTCTAGTTATTAAAGATATATTGTATGCTAGCTTTTATGCATAGCTTCTTTCTAATGAAGTAAGAAATGTCACTGTAGCTTTTGGTGGACAGTAGATTGGCTGAGAGAAAATCTCCAACTGCTGAGCAAGCTACAGCATATGTTCCAAAGGAAGGTATTTTAAGTTTTCTCCTGGTGCTATACCTTCTTCATACTTAGTTGCAATTGAATAAAATGCATTGAGACTTGGTTCATGTGATAGTAGAGGTTTGCTTTTGAATTGATTCTTGAACGAGCAACCTGTATTTAAACTCTGTCAACATGTTACATATTACAACTTGGTCATATGTATTTAATCCATAGATTGGTCATATGCATTTGATGTTGGCAATTACACATTCCTGTAATTTTAGCTCAGGTGTCTCCATATAACCTCAATTTTTGGTCATGGACATGTTTTCTTGTTATCCACCACAACCAGATACACCAATATTACCTTATAACATGTAGAGAAAAAATGGAGTATTTAGTCAAAATTTAAAGTCATCTCGAGAGTTCAGTTTTGTTGGCCAATGTTATTCCGTATCATGTAGACCCATTTCTTTCAGTGTACTATTTCTGTTATTGCCTTTTGTGCAGATTAAAGTTTAATACCTTTATGCTTCTTGTTATAGCTGCCACCCACTCTCGGCAACAAGGACAAAGACCTGGGCAACTTACGGGACATGATTTCTATGCGAGGAAAGCTGACTTCCAGATTTTTTTCCCTTGTCCCTTTCTTCTGAATATCTTACTGATGTATAGCATTATGCAGGTTTAGAAAGAGCGCAGGATTGGTTGCTTCAGGCGTTGCAAAAAATCTAAACAAGACAGCTAATTATATCAAGGAAAACATCTCAGACATAGTTTACCCTGATCGTCGACCACCCAAATAGGAACTATGTTTCCTTCTCATCTATATTCAGTTGGAGATCCGAGGAAAATTGCTACCGGCATGAGATAGAAGGCTACCTGACGCCATATCCTTACAATTACCACTCTCCAGTGAGGAGTAGCTAGAGCCATGAGCAAAACTGGTGCGGTTTCTTGGATGCTCTGAATTCTTTTTACTGTACTTGAATGGTTTTATAATTTGCCAAATGCAACCTACTGTTGCACATGCGACGTACATACTGCTCCATCGAAGCAAAAACTGGATCTGGTCTGTGAGTTGCTGAATGATATCAACTGTTGACTCGGAGGGAGCAAAAGGTTGAAAGAGGAATGCTGTTTGTGTGTTATTATGAAAAATCTGTATTGTCACGCTTACGCTCATGCGTAATCTCATAAGTACCATTTTCACCGTGCTAAACTCAGTGATAGAAAAATCAGCGTATCAGCTGATTAACTGCTGCTCGGTTAATTTATGCCAAAACTAGGTCATTAACTGGCTGGCTGGTCAAGCTGATTAATCAGTGCTCAACTCGATTAATTAGCTTCTACCGATTAATCATCTCACGCCACCACCACCGTTGCTGATCTATGTCGCTGCCACCTAATTTGATCTGTGTTGTAGCTATCTGGATCCGTGTCGAGCAGCTATATCGAGCTCACGCCGCCACTACCTGGATCTGTGTCGAGCGGCTTTGTTAGGGTATCCCTAACTTATAGTTTTCATAGATAGTTTCTATAGGAGAGAGAGTGTAATTAATTTGGTTTTAGATCTAACTATTCTAATGTATAGTTTTCATAGTAGTTTCTATATAAATTAAAAATTAATAACTTTATGTATGCACCACAAAAAAGATTGATGAGTTGTGGCAAGCAACTATGTAAGCTTGACCTTTATAAGAATGCCATATTGTTGAAAACATACCTTAATCATATTTGGAAAAAAGACTCAATCTTATGCTTTCTAATGCTCTGTTCCTCTCAGCTAAAGCTTCTGCACTCAAATGATTTGTTGAAGCAAACATTAACTCTTTGTACGTTTCTAGCATTTTACACTTGGTTTGTTCCCGTGCTGCTTTATGCCTAAGATTGGCAGCTTCCACCTTATTGGCTAGACTTTCTTATACCTCTAACATTTTCTCACGGTCTTTCTTAGCCGTATTGCTTGCTTCAATGAATTTATCTAGTTTTTCAACTATCGCAGAAAAAACATATGGTGTCTTCTATTTTTCATTACGCTCATCTTTGGCCTTTTTATGCCTCATAGGACGTTGATTTGGATTTTCTTCCAAATCCACCAAATGAGCTGAATTAACATTTACACTCTTATCCTTTCTCTTATCTAATTTTTTCACATATGAAGTCCACTTCCTTTCATGCCGTAACTCCCTCCATATATGATGCAATGTGAAAGGTTTATCATTACGTTCAAAGGCATACAACTACAATGCTTTATCCATCATTTAGTCATCACTCATCCCACTTTGGTATACTCTAGTGGTTCTAAGCCAACAACCGTAAAACTCACTCACTAGTTTTTTAATGCGGTTCCAACGGATCTTCAATTGGTTACGATTTCTCTTACGATTATTTGGTGTGTTTCTATTGTATATAACAGTAACATCTGCCTAATATTGCTCAGATTTCTTGTCATTTCTATCTACCGGGTCAATTGAATTTTGCAATCAAGCACTTACCTATAAATAGGAAAAGAAGCCACATTTCAATTTTCTGGACTATATAGAACATATATAAGATTGTAATGCACATCTAACCAACTAAGAAAGGAAACTTACCAATCTAAGGTCTTCTTCATGCGACCAATTCAACCGCACTTCAGACCTACCAGGCTGCAAGGTGTCATTGTCGTCGATATCAATTGTTTCTTTTTCTTGTGTACCCATTTGTGCATCTTCAATTGGTGATGAAGTCTTCCTGGAACAAGCTGCTTTAGTAGACGAAGTTGGCGACTGCCTCATTGGAGCACCAACAAAATAAAAATTTTCAAGAAGATGACTTCCATCAGGATGGCCGAATTGATGTGGTTGGGAAAATGGAGACATCAGTGGACTTTGTATGTAATTCACAAAACCACCAGGTGGATACAACCTGAAATAATGGGTAAAAATTCAGGATACTAAACATTTTAATTTTACTTGTTTAAAACTAGAAACAACCATTCCATTTAAAACCATACGCAGTGCTAATCTATCTCAGAACAGTACCATTCAGAGCTGTTAGGCGAAACATATCACCATGCTCCGGCAGCAAGAGAATTTGATGGAGTACCAGAACCATCAACAGTGGCGGCAGGACCATCAGTGGGTACGGCGGTAGGAACATCAGTGCGTTGTGCACCGATTCCTCCCCTTGATTTTTTTGTTAGAAGATTCATTCTGGATCAATTTAGTGCTAGTGCATTTTTCTGTGTCTTTGCTACTTTCCTTCAAACCTAAAAGGATGCAATGATCAGAAACACATAAAGCCAATTTCCATAGTAGTTTCTGAATATGAAGACAGTTACCTACCTATAATGACATTCCATTGTGAAAGAATAACATATTTTCTGATATTTGCACAAGTATATGAGAATGCCTACCTTCTTATAAGCATACAAAGGATGAGGAAAGAATAACAGATTCATATAAATTCACCATTCAAATGCTTAACTAAATACTCACCTGGAAAGCTATGTATTCTGAGTTCTCACAATAAAATAGCACTCATATTATCACATAACTACATCAGTACATTTCAAACAGAAAATTGAACTCTACTCGAGCAAACACTTTCTTTTCAACTACTGCACGCAATTGTCTAACAGGAGTAAAAGCATATGACAGTATGACAGTTAAAAAATGTACAATGTGAACACCCATAGTGGCCAAATTATTCATAGAACTGCAAAGTCAATAATTCCAAAATCTGATGATCAGCTAACAATTTATTCCCTCTAATGCCAAAACGACCAGTCATGGAATTGTAGTGCTATACCTCTGATGCTAAAATTCCAAGTTTTTTGACAGCAACACAATGTATAGAACTGAGACAGTATGCAAAAATGCCTAAACTTTTCATGCCAATGCACCGGTAAACGTCTTACCGGGCTAATGCCAGCGGAAAGAAGGGACATGCCCTGCCTTCTAGTGGCGCATGGGCGGCACGCGGGCGGCACCCGGGCCTCGCTCGGGCGGCGCATGGGCGTCGCGCGGAAGCAGAGGCAGATGTAGCGGACCAGCATGGTGGCGCGGAGGCGAACTGGTGGACCAGCATGGCGGCGCAGAGGTGGAGCGGCGGAGAGGCGCGCGGGTAGGGAAACAGACCGGCGCGTGGGCGAACTGCCGACCGGAGAAGAGGAATGCGCGGGAGAAGAGGCTGCGCCCAAGAGCAGATGGGAGAGCGAAGCGGCTGGTAGTGGGAGAGCCATGCGCACGAGATCGGGAGGAAACCACAAGAGGACGCCCAACGCGGATCCAGATCACCTGACGTCGCAGCCCTTAACTTCTCTCTGCAGTCAGCGAATCTGCACCGTTGGTTGCAATCCGATGGCTTCCGTTGATCTGCAACTCTCCACGTGCAGCCCAACTATATTCCGCCCTGCTAAGCAGATTTTTGGCTGGCTGGCTTGCTTCACCTTTTTTCTGGCGTGAGCTCTATTTTTGGCGTCGACTAACTCTGTTTTAGGCGTGGATCCACCCTAGCCCGCGTCCCTCGTTCCCACCGGCGATTACTCCGACGAGTGACTCCTCCGCATGCACTAGCTAGCTACTGCGTTGCCTCTAGCCACATCGCCATCAAGCTCAGTTGCGCCTGATGTCCCTCGCCCCCGCTGGCAATTACTCCAGTGATCGACTCTTCTGCAGGCTTCTGTTTTGGCTCTGGTTCATGAAGGAAGCCTTGCCTGCATGAAAAAAAAATGCATATTTGAGATGGAAAAAACAGGTTTATTCCCTTGTTTCGTAACTAAAATTGATTGAATTCCAATGAAAAACTATGTTTATATGTTTATAGGAAATTCTTGAATATTCCTTACTTCATATAGAACTTAAATCCTAATGACTCAAATTGTGTAACATCACGATTTTCTTTTTTCATTATGAGATGAGATAGATTTTACTTGTTCATCACCGCATCAATTTTTTTCTAATAGGGAGGGTTTGCTACCTAGTTTATTACCTCAAGTTGGCATGCGGTTCAATACCATAGAAGAGGCTTGGATGTTTTGGGTTAGCTATGGAGGTCAAACAGGCTTTGAGGTTAGAAAAAGGTACACAAATAAAAGAAAGTCAGACGAAAAGGTTAGATCATACAGATATGTTTGTGCAAATGAGGGTCATAGATTGCAAGATAAAAGGGATTATCTAACAAAGTGTCCAAGAGCTAAAACTAGAACCAATTGTCAAGTTCGTATGGGTGTTGTAATGGACCAAGAGAAAGAAAATTATAAAGTCTCTGATCTGGTTTTATAACACAATCACACCCTTCAGTTGCCAGAAACCTCGCACTTGATGGTGTCTCAAAGGAAAATTTCAGAGTTACAAGGTTTTGAAATTGAGATAGCCGACGATGCAGGAATTCGACCCAAAGCGGCACATTTGTTGGCTAGCATCCAAGTTGGTGGCTCACTTAATCTTAGTTACACTCTTCGTGACCACAAGAACTATTTACGGGGCAAGCGACAACGGGAGATGGCATATGGTCAAGCAGGAAGCACGCTTATGTATTTTCAAGACAAAATTGCCGAGAATCCATCATTCCAATATGCATTGCAGATGGACCGGAAAGAACAAATAGCAAACATTTTCTGGGTTGATGCAAAAATGCTCACTGACTATGCATATTTTGGTGATGTTATTAGTTTTGACACTACTTTCGGAACAAACAAGGAAAGTAGGCCTTTTGGGGGTATTTGTCGGGTTCAATCATTTTAGGGAAACAATTGTTTTTGGGGCTATTCTCATATATGATGAGACATTTGAGTCCTTCAAGTGGTTATTTCAGACCTTCCTGAAAGCGTATAATGGAAAGCAGCCTAAAATAGTCTATACCAATCAAGATTATGCAATAGGAAAAGCAGTTAAGGAGGTATTTTTAGAAGCATGGCATGGTTTGTGCACTTTTTATATTATGCAGAATGCAGTCAAACATCGAGCTAAACCCAACAATGAAGAATCATGTGCTTGTCCCAAAAATGTTGCTGAAAACAGCAAGAAAAAACCAAGTATTCTCTCCAATTTTAGTGCATGTATATATGAGTATGAAGATGAGGCAACATTTGAACATGTATTTAACATGATGAGGACAAAGACTAGCAAACAAACTTGGTTGAATAGTATATATAAGTTAAAAGAAAGATGGGCTGAATGTTATATGAAGGATGTGTTTACATTAGGGATGAAAATCACACAATTAAGCAAGAGTCTGAATAGCGACCTGAAGAGATATTTCAAATCTGATTTTGATATCATTCGATTTCTTAAGCATTTTGAAAGGGTGGTGGAAGATAAAAGAAACAATGAGCTGAATTCTGAAATTGAATCAAGAAAAAATTACCCATAATCAAAATGAGGACACCTATGCTAATCCAAGCTAGCTGTACACGCCAATCATATTTGAAGCTTTTCAAGGTGAATATGAAAGGTCCATATGAAAGGTCCATGGCAGCATGCACCACGGCATTAGAAGGCAACAATGAATATCTTGTAACAATATCTAGTCTTGATGATAATTTTACCTTCGAGGAGTATAAAGTTATTGGTGATCCTTTAGAACAAACTAGTATATGTAGTTGTGGGTAGTTTAATAGAATTGGAATATTATGTGGCCATGCTCTAAAAGTTCTTGATTTGATGAATATCAAATCACTATCGACACAATATATATTGAAGCGATGGACACGCGAAGCACGTAGTGGAACAATACAAGACAACCAAGGCTGAGACGTAATAGAGAATCCGAGATTCGATGATATGCTTCGCTACAAACATATGACTAGCAGATTTCTCAATTTAGCACATAGAGCTGCCAGCCATCTAGGGAGCACCTTGTTAGTCAACAATACACTTGACATCCTTAGCAAGCAAGTTGAAGAAGAAATCAATGGTTGTCCAAATCGTACAGTTCCAATCACAGTTTCCACAAATATTACTCCCCCAAGTGATTTGGTTACTGCAGCACGCCTGAAGAAAAAGGAGGTGCAAACAAAAACCTCGAGGCGCAAAAGAACCTGGCTTGATAAGAAGCATAAGTTTACAAAGAAAGACAACAAGAAGAAAGAAAACATATCAGTGGTATGTACCCGCACAAAACTATTCTCTTTTATTAGAAAAATGTTCAATTGTATGTAATTATTTGTTTCTCTTTTATCGAAAGGAACAAGAAAATACAAGAGCAACATTCAATGATTATGTAGCAGTACAGGATAATTCTCCTAGCATTCCTTGTCCCAATGAAGGAATGTCTGAATCATACTCGGCCATTAATACCTTTTCTCAACTATTGATGGTAATATTTCAAAGTGATGAACATGGCTGTCCTGATATGTAGAAAGAGTTTAATTATTGTTCTTTTATTTTGTAGAGAGCAGGCAATGGTGATCTTAATGCTGATTTCTAGTGATAGGGGTTTTTTCTGGATAATAGCTTTTGGTTTGCAGATCTTAATGCTGATTTCTAGTGATAGGGGTTATTTCTAGAGAATAGCTTTTGGTTTGTTGATCTCAATGCTAATTTCTAGTGATAGGGGTTGTTTACGGTGAATAGCTTTTGGTTTTATGGTTCAAGTGTAAAGTTCACAACCTATTTATATCTTGCACAGCTCATATGAATGCTTAACATTTTGTGTACACTCTGAAGTTTCAAAATCAGCGATGCCTGAAACCATAACATTCCATACAATTTTTTGTTTATAACACAAACACAATATCCATACAATCAGCAATGCCTTTTTTATAACACAAACACAATATCCATACAATTTCTCTAGTTTTGCTGTTTCATATACAATACACAATATCCATATAATACACAAACAACCATCACTTTTTGCTGCAACATAAAAGGTTTCATCCACCTTTCAGACTTCAGATTACAAAACAAGCAAAAGCACCCAAAGTTGCAGCATCAGGCAACAGGGGGCATATCATTCTGTTCTACTGCAAGCTATCCCTAAAAATGATATGAACTAAGCTTCCTCTGCTTCTTCAGTTCGAACAGACACACGTCTCCAACGCGCAGGCGGTTGCCACGCACAAATCTGCGCCAACCTATGCCGAGAAACCACCTTGCACGGTTTCTACTCACCAACATATTGATTTGCCACGTCTTTCCCTTGCAATTAAGAAACATAGGTTGGTTTCTGGCTAGAAGATGAGCAGCAGCATACCAGGATCCTAGTTCCTGATAATTAACAGCAGCATACCCTGAACCAAAATATTCTGAACCAAAATAATTAACAGCAGCAGGTAGCGGGGGTGCCAGCGGAACCGCCGGCAATGCCAGGGCCAGCAGCGGAGGACTTGGAGGGGTCGACTGGTCCGAGAGGGGCATGGGGGCGGTCGTCATCGGAGTCAGCGTCATGGGATGCTTCGGCTGAGGAGGAGAGCCGTGAGGGTCGTCGTCCTGGTCGGGGTCGTCGGCGGCCTTGGCAGTGGCGGCAGTCTCGGCCTTGGACTTGAGCTTGGCCTCCTCAGCCTGGCGCACCCAGATGGGCTTGGGCGCCGCCATGCGGCTAGCTAGCGACGGAGATCGACAGAGACTAGGGGTTTGGTTTCGTGGCGTGGAGGAGGAGGAGGAATCGAGTCGATGCGAATGCGATATTTTGAGAAAAATTGTGGGAGGTGAAGCAAGCCAGCCAGCCAAAAATCTGCTTAGCAGGCCGGAATATAGTTGGGCTGCACGTGGAGAGCTGCAGATCAACGAAAACCATCGGATTGCAGCCAACGATGCAGATTCGCTGACTGCAGAGAGAAGTTAAGGGCTGCGACGTCAGGTGATCTAGATTGCCCCAACGTGCGCCGGATCGTTTCTTCGTGTCTTGGAGAGCAGGGCGACTCAGTTTCCTGCAGAACAAACGATTTCCTCGTCTCTCCTCATTAACTTATCTTTTACCTCAGCAAATTGCTAACATGGCAGTATATTTAATTCCATAAAAACTATCCTAGTCACTACATTAGGGATGTCCTTAGGCTCGTGCTACTAGAGCCGCCCCTAGATGTCGCCGCTGGAGTCGTGCCTTGAGACATTGTCACTAGCACCGTCCATTTGTTGCAACACCGACCTTCTTCCGTGGAAAAAGGACAGAATGCAAGAATCTGAGAGAGAATAAGATGCATAAAGAGAGCCACCCTCTAGACGTCGCCGCTAGAGCTATGCCTCTAGATGTTGGCACTGGCACCGCCCACTTGCCGCAACGCCGACCTTCTTTCGTGGAAAAAAGAGAGAAGGCAAGCAGAAAGAATGAGAGAGATAGTATGACAGTGCCAAGTGCATGTTTCTCATAGAACTAGAACTACATGCATGTTAAGTATGAATACTCTGATACATTATTTAACTACTTGATCGATCGATTAATCCACAATTAACCGATTAATCTCTAATCCCATTCCGTCGATCAGCTATCGATAACCGATTTTTCCAACAGTAGATGTTAAATGATCTAAATCTTTGAACAAATAGTTTGATAGTCAGGTGAGTGGATTTAATGCTAAAAAGTTGATAAAGCAGCTTTAAAACAAAATTTTTGACATTTTTCATATATATATATTTTGAAAAAAATGCACCATTCAGGCAAGAGTTTGAAAAGCAAGCCGTATGATAATCTAGGCAGATTATCGGCTAAACAGACAAAGCAAAGGGGTCTTAAGGGCATCTCCAACCAACTCCTTATTTTTGGCGCCCTATAACTTAAAAATAGGAAACTTCCCTATCTAGATTGATTCTCTATTTTTTAAAACACTCCATTGAGCTCCCTGTATTTAGCTCACTATATTTTATCTACTTATATTTTATCAATATCTTGTAACTACCACACCAATAGAATTTATAACAATTATATTTTTGAACTATAAAATTTCCAACGATTATAATTTTTAAACAGTTATATATTTGCATTAACTATATTTTCTAACGACTATATTTCAAACAGATATATTTTCAACCATCCTATTCCTAACGACTATATGTCAAACGGACATATTTGCAATACTAAATTCAAAAAATGGTGACTGCAGCTACCAGTTTCCTTTTCAGTTATGACATACCATAAAAGAGATAAATTTCTCTAAATGAGCGATTACACAGGATAACTATAATGCTAACTCAACAACAATTCAACCAGTTCTTTACTTTTCATTCTATCCAAGTACAAAATTCCCGTTATCAAGACAATCAGGATAGGCAATCAGTTAAGACAATCGACATGAATTTGGGATAGAGAGGCTTTTGGCTCCCTAGTTTTGAGAGTGGCTGAAATAGAGAGAAATATGAGATATAGAGAAAAATAGGAAGTTGGTTGGAGAGGGTTTTTAAAGGTATTTTGCTAAATAATAGAACGAGGAGTGGGATAAGCAATTGATTGGAGATGTCCTAAGGTAGCTTTTGAATAGTGTAAATAATAAACGATCTGACTCTTTAAGGGTTCAGATGAAAAAGTTGACAAACACCTTTAAAATAATTTTTGCATTAGTCACAACATGTAATGGCTAATGCATATCATTTTCACCACACCAAAGATTGTCTTCATTTAACAATGTCTCTACACCTTGGCACTTTTGCAGCTAATGTCCATGATGAACATGGATTTGAAATTGTATCTGAGGCAGCACCCAGGCAAGTCCATTTGATTATGGAGGTGGCCATGTGGATCCAGACAGAGCTGTGCTCCCTTTGCTCCATGACTCAACAGCATAGAACTTTCGCCAATAAAACCGGTTTACATGTTACTACAATAGTCAGGTAATCTGATTCGTGTGAGGCACAAATCAGACAGAATAGAAAGTAACATCTCAACAGCAAAATCAGCCATTCGAGATGAATGCCAAACTGGGAAAATGAAATGTACAATCAAACTGGGAAAATATGATGATATCACGCACTTCTATTGGCTCTATTTCTCTTCTCGTTATGTTTACCTCCTGAAGAGGTTCCTGAATCAGACACTTGAAAGGCAGAAGCTGTAAGAATGTGCATACATGGAATATAATTTGGTATTCTCAACTTCATACCAAAAGGAGAACAGCATACCTAGTTAATGTATGTCGCCACCTTCTATGCTTTAGCCAGGTGATGCATGGAACTATTATTGAACTGAATAGCTTGTATATTGTTTAAAAGCAACCACCAGACATCACAAAGTTGGTCCTTGAAGCACTTTCACAACTTCTTCTGCTCTAGCGAGTACCTCTTTGAGATATTCCACGAGTATGCGCTGCTGATAAGAACCTCCTTCCTGCCAAACAACAAGATAAAGAAAGGAAGAATGAAAAATGTGCTAGAGGATGCTCACGACAAGGCACTGACAAATTAAATAAGAACTCAAAAGGTTGTGGATTTTACAGTGCGAATTAAGACTCTCTCAATTCTTTTCTTTATAACAGCATAAAATTCTTGTGGTGAAACATTTCCTT
>KE371994.1:169760-187498 GCA_000418225.1 Zizania latifolia
CAAAAATATAAAATTATCCTGAAAATCTGCAATATATTGCATATAAAATTGTATTGAAAATGTAGAAGTGTATATAAGTATTGCAAAATATGATAATTTAATTTCTAATGCATAGTATAAAATATTCTGACATATTATTAGTTTTGTCAAAAATTTTGATCATGAGATGGAATATAAATACAAATTTAAAACTCTCTATTTTTTAATAAACATATACTAGTGAGTCTAGACTAGACTCAAAGCACATAATTCAGTAGTCTGAATACAATTCAACATCAACATTGTAATATAACTATGAAGGATCTAAACATCTATATTTTTGACAGAGTGAGACTGGGCCTCTAACATCTATATTTTTTTAAAAATTTATTAGGTACTATACACTACAAAAATTCAAGGGTGGGGCTGGGGCCCCAATTGCCCCACCCCTGGTTCCGTCCCTGAGTACGGTAATCTGACGTACATCCATCGGATCAGGAGAAACTAGCCACGCTTCAACACCAGTGAGCGTGCGGCGACTGATCTGATCTGCCCACCACGGTAGGCTACAAGAGGAGGCGGCTGTTGAACCGGAGCAGCAAGGCCTGGCCCTCTTGCCGTCGGCACGCATGAGGCTGCCGCCTGTGTCTCCTTAGCTGCTGGCGCGCATGAGGAGATAGTAATGGATAAAATACCTACATGTACGTACTTTCTGTTCATATATACTCGACTAATAAAACTCATATTTGTATCCTCTCTTGAATATGATTTTTTCTATATCCATACTTGTGCGGATAATTGATACTGATAGACATTCATATTTGAGATAGAAAACAGACAAATAAGCAATAAAAAGAAGACATTTGCTCTATGGCGGCGAGAGGCAGCACTAGAGATGGCAATGGGTACCCGATACCCGTTTTCTCATGGGGAATTACTCTATTAGAGTACGAGTATGGGAAGAAATTAGTACCCACGGGTACAAATTTGGATAAAAAGTTATACCCATCGGGTAAAACGGGTACGGGTATGGAAAAGCAGTACCCGTACCTGTTTACCCATATACCCACACCAACTGCACCATGGGCCAAATTACACTAACCACTCAGCAGGACAGCAGCCCAAAAAAAATTAAAAGGCCCAGCCTAAGAGGCCAAAATAACCCTAGGTCTACTCTAGAACTCCCTCACGTCTCCACTCTCCACCCTCCTCAATCCCTATTCCCTCACGTCTCTGTTCTCACGCCACCACAAACAGACCTAGCACCTCCTGAAGTCCTGGTCATCACCGTCGCCCGCCGGTCACTCAGCTGCTTGCAGAGAAGATGTCCGACCAGCCGACAAGGAGGATGGAGCACATGGATTCGTCCTCAGCACCAGTAAATGATGATACAAGGTGAGAACTGAGAACCAAGCTCCTTCTCAACCCTAAATTTTAGTGTTTTACTAGTTTACTTGTTGCTCGGCTAGATTTGTCGGCTTGTAATCTTGTTGCGTCATTGCTAATTGACCCACGTTGGTGATCCACAAAAAGGGACGCCGCCATGAACGTGGACCACCGAATGATTTCTGCTGCTGCTACTACTACAACCCCTAGTGTAGCTGTTGGCATCGACTCTACTGCTGCACCCGTCATCTCGCCTGTGTTTCGTGCCTCCTTCAGGCGTCAACCCCTAGTGTCACTACCAGGTGGGAAAAGTACTGATGCTAAGAAGAAAAGTCGACTTGCAAATGCAGGAGCCCCATCTGCCCCAAGTACCGTAGAAGCATCTTCCTCTGGAATCCATCTGAAATCGTCGGGGTTCGAATCTGAAGCACACTAACCATTCTACTTTACATTTACATAGTTCTTTGACTTAACCATAGTTATGTTGTTTATCTATATTATGTAACAAGCAATTGAAGATGTAAAATTCAGATATTCTGATATTTGTAGCAGGCAACCATGTCTATGTTATGTAATATTATGTATTCTGTAATTTCTGTTTTTATAAACCATAGTTATGGATGTGTAGTATCCTGAGTATGCCAGAGCAGTATAAAACATGAAAACAACCATTCTGAACCTTTTATTTTAAGCTTTACCTTCTGAACTATGTTCTTTTAATTGATATTGAATATTCTGATTTTTTTTATCAAACTTAGTTATGGATGTGTAATATAAATCTTACTTGTTTTGTTGTCACAATGCAGATTGACAAAGTCAGAAAGTCCTGGAAGTGGGAGTACCAACCAGTTAGATACACAGTCAAATCCACAACGTGAAAGTGTTAATGACTCGGAGGCTAATCCAATCAAAATCGATGATGACGATGAGATCGAAGACAAGGAATTAGGATCTAAGAGAAAGCTTACTTCTATTGTTTGGAAGGAGTTCAAGAAAGTGAAAGTCTTAGGTCAAATCAAGGCTCAATGCCTTCATTGCCACAAGCAGCTTGCTGGAAAAAGTTGTAATGGTACGAAACATCTCCATTGTCATTTGCAGTCTTGTACATTGAGAAAGATCAAGCTAGCCGGAACCAACAAGACAATGGCACAACCTGCTTTGCGGTTTATGTCCCAAGAGGGAGGGAAGGTTTCTATAGAGAACTACACATTTGATCCAGTAGTAGCTAGAAAAGAGCTTGCTGCCATGATTTGTCTACATTAGTATCCTTTATGTATTGTTGATCACACTGGCTTTCGAAGATTTGTGAGTGCACTCCAACCATTGTTCAAGATGGTGACAAGAAACACTATTAGGTAAGAATATTTTGTGACACCTAAATTTATATGTGTTTAACACATTGTCTAATTGTCTAGCTTTTGTAATTTCAGAAAGGATATCATGGATGCTTATATGGAAGAAAAGAGAAAGACAATAGAGTACATGGCTGCAACCAAGTCAAGAGTGGCTATTACTACAGATATGTGGACATCTAAAAATCAAAAAAGAGGGTACATGGCTATCACAGCCATTTCATTGATGACTCTTGGACACTAAGAAACATTATCATGAGGTAATTATATGATATGAATACATTTCTTGCTGCCATGAATTTTAATTCATAATCTTGATTGCATTGCTTCTTGTCACCATCTAGGTTCATTTATGTTCCTGCTCCACACACATCTGAAGTTATTTGTCAGGAATTGTATGAAGCTTTGCTCGAGTGGAATATTGATGAGAAGATCTCGACCATGACCGTTGATAATTGCACCACAAATGATGCGGTAATTACTGAACTTATCAAAAAGATTGGTAAAACTAAAGTTATGTCAGAGGGAAAGTTGTTACATATGCGATGTGGCGCCCATATTCTTAACTTGATTGTAAAGGATGGATTAGAGGCTATTCAACCCGCGATTGCAAAAGTTCGTGATAGTGTAGCCTTTTGGACAGCCACACCTAAAAGAGTAGAAAGATTTGAAGAAATAGCTAAGTTTGTGAAAGTTCCCATTGAACATAAGTTAAGCCTTGATTGTAAAACTAGGTGGAATTCTACATACAAGATGCTTAGTGTTGCTTTACCATATATGGCTATTTTTAACCATGCAACACGTGTTGAGAAACAATATGATTGTATTCCAAGTAAAGAAGAATGGGCTTTTGCTAGAGATGTGGTAGAGAGACTTAAGATGTTTTATGACGTCACTTCAGTTTTTTCTGGAACTAATTATGTGACCTCTATCTGTGAGACTAAACTGAAAATTGGTCAATGGTCAGCATGTGGCAATCCTATAATAGAAGAAATGTCAAGAAAGATGACTGAAAAATTTGAGAAATATTGGAAGGATGTCACAGGACCAATGGAAATAGCCACTATTCTTGATCCTCGATTTAAGACCGATTACCTTCTTGGGTTCTTTGAAACTCTTTTAGACCAACATGGTGAAATGTGCTATGAGAAAGTTGAGAAAGTTAGAGACTCTTTATGTGATTTGATGAAGGAGTATCAAGTGAAAGAGGATGAAGATAACACAGAGTCATCTGCTCCTTCACTTGATAATTCTAGTTTATTGTCTATGATCAGTGCACGTGTTGTAGTAAGAAGGCCAGCAAGCACAAGGGTGAAATCAGAGTTAGATAGGTACTTGGAGGATGAGCTGGTTTCAATTTCAATGGAGAACTTTCAGATTTTTGATTGGTGAAAGGTGGCCGGGACACGTTATCCTACATTAAGAAAGATTGCACGTGATATATTTGCTATTCCAGTTAGCACAGTTGCATCTAAGTCTGCCTTTAGCACTAGTGAGAGGATTATTAGTGAGCATCGCAGCAGGCTCACTCCTGATATTTTGGAGGCACTGATGTGTTTACAAGATTGGTTATGAAATAAATATAAAGGTGTAGATATGCATATATTTCATACTACTGTAATCTTTCCATTGCAATGTATTGATTGAATTATTGTAAATGTTTTTACCAGATGATGAAAATAGTGGTAACCCTGAAAGCTTTTGGAGTTGCCTCCAAGAGATCCAAGAAGGGATTGAGGTGATGTTTTATTGCAAACTTATACTTTTTACTCATTTCCTGGTAATATATTTCATTACTTTTTATTCCTTCTTGTCATGCTTTGTAGGGCCTGACAGTTTTTTGATAGCTTCACTGCTCTAGAAATCAAGATTTAGAAGAGAGTAATGATGGTCTAAGTGATGACCAGGGAGATAAACCAAGTGAACCAGACAACAAGACATTAGCCATGAACATTGCATTGCATGCTTTTCATTTGTACATGGTTTATATGTGTTGTAACTGTGTTATATTTTACATACTTTCAAAACTGAATGTTTACTTTTATAATTATATTTGTGTTGGGCTGCTAGCTTGCTGCTTGCTTTTGTTACTTATGTGTTTGGCTGTTGCGGGTATGGGTACCCGCCGGGTTTCAAATACCCGTGCGGGTACAGGTATGGGATCAAAGTGATACCCATGGGTGGGTACGGGTACAGGTACAGGTATAGATTCCTTTATCCAGGTATGGGTATGGATGAACAGTACCCACGGATATTCTACCCGTTGCCATCCCTAGGCAGCACCAGGCAGGTGACACCGTAGTGAGAGGAGACGAGCCGACGGTGCTGCGGGCATGAGCGAGAGCTACTTTTACTGGAGTGATGTGGGCACAGAGAGCTAGAGAGGGTTTTGATGTTTCTTGGGTTGTTGACCCTGATGTTATGTTTTTTATTTTAGTCCATTAAAATAGCTGGGTATAGAGTAAACATGTATGGTTTTGATGGATAATATATATATATATATGGACATCAATCTTTGTTATATCTATCCTCTGGTAAAATAATTACTCACGGTTAAATGGATTGTGATATCACTGATATTCCTAGCCGCGTCGCAGGATCACACATGCTGAGTTGCGCAAGCTCGAGCAATGCAGCCGATCCAACGGCACGGCACGCACTAATGTACCAAGTCTCTTTTCGCTTACACGGGAAAAAAGAAATGTATATAAACATACCATTAACCAATCATGGTTAATACGGTGACTAGTTTATCGCTCAGAAGTTAACAGTAACTGATTGGTTTTTAACTATTCATTCTAGTTTTATCTAAATTCATCAATAGATCAATGGTAACGGAGAAAGTATTTGTTAACGGTTAACAATTTTAACAAACCATGTGATGTGTGTGAGGCTTCTGCTGCCTCGTACGATTCAGGTTCACCTATGGACAGATTTAGTTTATTTATAAGTCAGTTTGTTAAAAAATCTTTAAGAGGCACGTGGTTCTGTTTTAAACGATTTCTACAATCTAAACTTGTTTTTTTCGGTAGTACAGTGAAAACATTATATTGGCTTTAGACTTGTTTTGTTTGAGACAATTTTTTTTAACATTAGATAAAATAGAGATCTAAGTAAATTCAAAGTGCCTCAAACCTGACAAAACATTAACTTCAATAAACTTAGTTAAAGTATAAGTTTTGCCTTTTCAGTAATAAGCAGTTTAGAAGCCTCAACCGGTCCGGCTGCAGAAAGACGGTATCTGTGGGCCGACGACCTGTAATGGGCTCAACGGAACTCATCGATTCTGAACTCCCACAAGTTAAAAACAAAAACGGTGAGCTCTACCATTGATGTATGATGTGTGCTCTCAGTCTGGGCCAATGTCTAGTAAAAGGGTTCTTGTTATCAGATGGGCCATCAACCATCATCAGGTCCATGCCGTTCCAGCCTCTCCGAAACAGTGAAACGTTTTCAGAGCTCATCAGGTTCATGCCGTTTCGTAGTAATTTGATAAAATGCCACTTCAAACTGATTTATCACTCTAAATATGGGGTTCGCTAAATTGCCACTTCAAATACTGACATCTTGATTGTCATGTTATTTTGATAAAATTTATCAAATAAAATGATCATTTTGTCTATCTCCTCTTTCTAAACGAGCACAAAATTACAGGGAAATGTCAGCGCGCCACGGGAAAGAGAAAGAGAATGGCAAAATGATCATTTTATATGAAAAGTTTGACAAATTTTATCAAAATGGTATAGCAATCAAAGTGACAGTGTTTGGAGTGGTAATTTAGCGAAGCTCATGTTTAAAGTGATAAATCGGCTAAACCCATTATTTGAAGTGGTGTTTTTATCAAATTACTCCACAAGTGATGCCTTTTTCTTCTCTGCTCAGCCTCTGCTTTTGATCATGCCATCATCATGCACCCGGACGGAGCTTTATGGACAGGAAAGTCTTCTTATAGTCTGATTACCAGTTTGATCAAGATCAGCGATCCATTCGGCGGAGTATTGAACGGTGAAAGTTAACTGTTGTCAGGATACTTTGCTCTGAAATTTTCTCTCCATGGCCGGCACATGCTTGCAACTGAAGGAGAGTGAGTGAGCTACTGGGCAAGCAAGCAAGCAATCAAGCGAGCTGGGTGTCAGATGATGCAATCATGCAAGGGGGAGAGGGCATGCAAAAGCTGACATCGATTCATAGGGCGACACCATGAGTAGTAAAATTTATCCCCTTCCTCGCTTTCGTTCGCTTTCGTTTAGAGCATCCGCAACGGGGATTTTAGATGGGTCGTAAGCTTCTAAAATCAACCATATATTGTGGGAAAATCTAGTCATAAGCAATAAAAAAATCTAAATAGGATTTTTAAGTCATGACCATGAAGGAAAAACCGTTTTAATTAGAATGTGAGACCTATCTTAAAAACAACTTAAACTATATACATTATAACAATTTCTCTAAAACTTATAGATCTCACCTTATAGCACATTTAGACTATATACATTGGAGATGCTCGTAGCTCCGAGCTTTTGTGCCATGGCTGTTGGCACTTACCCTCCAGGCATATCGCTGCTCCACATCATGATCGACGATGTCACAAACGCAGGGCCGTCGACCATGCCCATCACCAACATGGAGCCATCATTCCTGGCTTCGACATGGCAATCTATCTTGGGATCTTCTAATTATCACAAGAAGCTTTAGCTGGATTAATTAGCCCATTAGGAGGAACAGCTGATGAGATTGTTCGGGACCCTAAAATTACAATTCAACGTAAAGTTGTTTGATCGTCTTCAACAACATAGCTATCTCACTCTCTAAGCTAAAATTTAACCATTCGGAGAAAAAAAATCCTCAATAAACTGATCAATCGGCCCTGGCCAAATCAGTCTCCACACTAGTCAAACTTAGCTAGCCAAGTTGAATTGCCATTTTATTGTGGGCTCACGTTGGCAGCCTCTTGTCCCCTTTCTTCTCCGTATCTCTCCCGGGCAGCTCCCACCCAAGTCCAATTTCCAAACCGCTGGAGCGTCGCGTCGGTGGGCGGCGTCGTGGCACAAAGCACCCAGCCCTGACCGGCGACCGACGGCAGGTGACCGGCGACCGGCAGCAGGTACTGGCGGTGGTCAGGAGAGGCTGCTACTAGGCGGCACGGTGTTGTCTGGCAGTCGGTACTCGGCAGCGTAGGCAGGCTCCCCGCGTTCCCCGTGGTTGGCAAGGCAGCGAGGCGAGGGGAATAGGCTCGTCGCGTGCCGGGGTGCCGGCCGGGCGGGCAGACAGGCACAGTTCACCGGCGAGGCCGTAGGTAGCACGTCTCGTGGCAGTGAGCATCTGTTCATAATTTCTCTAATATCGTGTCTTCCTAGGGTGTCGATAACTGCAGTGCAGTGAGCATCTGTTCTTAATTTATTGATTGATTCATGTTGCTGGTGGTTTGTCCATAGATTTGCAAAAATGGAGACGACAATTTTGCACGCGAAAAAAGAGAAAAAAGATTTTTTATAAATTTTTGAAAATTTTATAACTTGGGGATTTATAAGGTTAGAAATTAAGATTTCAAAAAGAAATCAAATCTTTCGAAATATTTTGGGATTTTAAAAGGGAGAGTAAAATTTTTGGAGAGTTGAAAATAGAGAGTCCCTGGAGAAGAATCTTTTTGAAGAGTTAGCTAAATAGATAAATAGAGAGTCAAAAATAGAAAAACTGTTAGAGATGCTCTTAGCAGCTCAATGGATAAAGCACTATGGAATCAAGCAGAGGTGCAGGATCCGACTCTACGAGACTCTGTTTTGAGTAGAATAGACCGGACTAAGCACATTAGCAGTTATAAACAGCGTTGATTTTTGATTTTCTAAAAAATAGATTACTTCAAAAAAATCATAGAAAATTCAAAAATAAATTTTAACTTCGGTATTATAACTTGTAAGTTTCAAATTTTAGATACTAAGATTTTGAGTCTCATAACGTGTTTAGTTTCGGGACCTCCCAATCATATGTTCGACGCTAATTAACATGCAGTGGCAATATGCAGCCTGAAACTCTGAAGAAAGAAATGAATGAAAGAACAGTGCCCTTAATTCACAAGGAAGAAATGGTAAACCTACGTAGAAGAAGAGAGTAGTAGTTGCATGGGAATTAAAGGGGTAAGGAGATGCCTGCTATGTACAGAGCAAAAGGCCAACCGAATAAATTCTTCCTGTACGATCTGGCCTGAGGAAAGGGATCGATGTGATCGAAAGTTAACTCAAATGCAGAGGGCTCCATCCTAGCTAACAACTGACAAACAAATACGGTAGTAGCTAGGACGACAGGTCCATCGTTAGTCATTTCCTCCTCGCCCCTTAATCCAGGTCAACTGTAAGACTGTAGTAATGCATTTTATACGTTGCAATCAGCTGCAGCTACTGTCCTATGTATGCCTAAGCACAACAGCTAATCCTTGCTAGTTTTGTAGTGACAGATCGATGGCTACTGAAACTATGAACAGTAGGATCATTCAGAGCTCAGAACTTCAGATACTGTACTGTCATGGACAGATCGACCTTTTTCTTCTCTGTCCATCCATCGTAAGGTTAACTACAGAGTACAGAGATAGAAGCAAAAGCAAAGGTGACGTGGACTTAAAAACGAGCCTTGTCTCCTGGAGCTAGCTAGCAAAAGCGGCCATGGCTGGTTTCCCGGGAAGGCGAGCTCGAGCTGAGGCTGAGCTAGCTAGCTGCATGGGGAAAGCTAGCGAGCGTGTTAGGTTACCAGCCGTTGGACCGGCTGTTAAGCCGATAAGCTACGTTGTCAATAACTTTAATTTTATCTCGTCTATAAAAGAGGGCTACGAGTAACTTATAAGAGAGAACATCCATCCTCCTACTGAATCGATATTTTGGAATATAAGAGGACTTTCCGCTTATAAGCTGTGTCAGATACGCACGAACGTCCGAACATGGGCTAAACCGGTATGGGCCGGTGTTGCGTGAAAGCTAAGGCCTATGACGCTAATAATTGGTATCAGAGCTAGCAGCCGTCATACCTACCTAGGGGACTTCCTAGGAGGATGGGGTGTCAGGTTATTAGGCCGTTGGGCCGGCTATTGAGCCGGTGAGCTACGTTGTCAGTAACTTTAATTCTACCTCGTCTACAAAAGAAAGCTACGAGCAACTTATAAGAGAGAGTAGTCATCTTTCTATTTGACCGATCTCTTGGGATGTGAGAGGGATCTCCGCTTATAAGCTGTATCAGATACGTATGAATGTTCGAACGTGTGTAAGACTGGTATGGATCGGCGTTGCGTGGGAACTAAGGCCTAAGACACTAACAGAGCGTGTATCATGCACGCATGATATCGCGTTGCCACTGGCGAGCACGTACGTAGTAAGAACTGTAACTTGAGATCGTATCACCAGCAAAGCTCTCCTTTCTGTCAAAACAAATGCAAGGTATGGGTAAGGAGAAGCCAAGCTTTTGCTGCTGTTGAGCAATAGAGCCCTCGAGCCCTAAAGATACGGGCGATCCGGCGAGCGAGGTGGCTATATATCTCCGGGTCGCATATAAACGGGAAGAAAAGTTTGCACAGGGGTGCAGTGAGAGAGAGAGAGAGAGAGAGAGAGAGAGAATAAGGTTGCTAATCCAATGTGCTTTTGTGTGAAGAAGCAAGAACAAATTAAAGGATCCCTATGGCCGGACCAAACCTTTTGATCTCTTTCTTTCTCTCTTTCTTTCTTCCTATCATGCACACACCCAGGGAAAAGAGTGTTCAGAAAGTAGATAGATGCTCTATCTAGCTCATACAGAAAGAAAAGAATGCTGCTGCTTCATAAAGATGATTGCCCCCCCAAATGGCCACTCCAAAAATTTTGTATCTACCAGGGAGATGAACAGTGATGCTTGCATGCTGGCATGTGCATGCCACCCCATGGAGATCATGGGTATGAATGATCCAACATTCCAATTAACTGCTCCAAGAATGCATCATGTGTATCAGTGTATGCTGTATTCATGGGCCCCTTCTGAATTGGAGGATCATATCATGGATGAGCTCGTCTGATCATTTTCTTCTTTTCCTTCCATCCAAAGGAACTATCAGTAGTTCGTCCATGCTCACGTATTCGTCTCATCTGTGACGTGTGCGACATGGCAGGCACAAAATCAGCCACTAATTACTGTGCATCCATCCATCAATCTCGCTTCTTGCAGCTTAATTGGGCCGCATGCATGCATGCGTGCTGGACCAGGCTACACTACTAGCAAGCTGCTGTCTGAAAAAAATTTCATGTCGTCTCTCTGCATGCAGCTAGCTATCTATAACCTTGTAGTTAGCTACTTAGCTAGGGCTTAGCTTCCCGGTGGTGTTAGCCATGTGAACTCTCACCAAACTCTGTACTGCTGTTTGCAAAGAACCAAAGATCTGGTAGGAGATGCAACATGAAAGGCCACTACATTAAACATGCAGATTAATTAGAAGCTTGAGAGTAGTGTGATTACAGTGATTATGCTGGGCAAGAGAAGAGCTAGCCATGCACTGCGTGTGTCTGCATCCGACCAGTAACCTGGAGTGAGATATATAGCTCACACTTTTGTACGTGCTCTCGAGGCTAACGGTTCTGTAGAATTTGGCATTTTGCATCAGGGGATGAGTGGCACGTGACCAGCCTCTCTTCTCCAACAACTCAATGCACGTACTTCATGGGACCATGCATGCCTCCTCTATCTCTATCTCTCTCGTCTTCCCCACTCTAAGGATTCCCAATGAAGAGCCCTACTCGTCTTAGCCTGCACCATCCATCCATGAGACAAGTTCTCTCTCTCTATAACATTTTCCTTGTGATTTTCGATTCACAGTTATCATGAGAGCAGGAACAATAACAGCACAGAGGAGGGGGAGAGAGAGATGGGTGGGGGAAGTGGGGAACAGTGGCGAACACTGTGGTCTGTGGCTAGGGCAGAAAAGGAGGGGTATACACTGTACACTGTACACTGCTTTTTCATGTTCTATCCTCCATGTGGCATGTGTTAACAATGATTTTCTATTTTGGAACAAGGGTGTACTGCTTGTGAGTTGTGACTATAGTAGTCAAACTTACAGTGTTGTTACTTAAGCTGTTCTTCTACATGTAGTATTGTAGTGTGTGTATATGTGAAGAGAGAACAAAATGAGGCATGTATAGGGGATGTTAATGCGAAATTTTGTGGGAAATGAGTAACTATCTCCATTTTCGATTGAGAGAAAATTCTCTGTCCCTCTCCGTGAGGAAGAGATTTATCACATTTCTATCTTGCATGGAAAATATATTGAATCGATCTCTAAGTTAAAGTAAACAAGTTAAGTAAAATCACACAAGTTCAGAGCCTTAGGAAAATAAGGATCACGATGAAAGAACATCCTGCTCCCACCATATCCGATTTGAGACTTTTTCCTATCAAACTCTGGAAAAAATTGACCATATCTCCTAAAAGAGAATTCTCCGTCCAGAAATGGAGATCGGAGTCGTTGATATCCCTAATAACATTGTAGCGTGAATCAGTGAAGAGAAAGAAAACAAATGGAGGCCGAGCTGCTGCTTCTATGGCCAAGAAAAAGAAGAAGACGATGCATGTATTATGTATAGGACATTGCTTTAGAATCTGTCATGTCTCATGTTTTCCCAATTCACCCGGCCGGCCCCTGCAGTATCAACCACGGATGTAATCATTTGCAGAGAGGTTTCATCCTTTGGTTCGATCGGAGACTGGAGCAAGATAAAAAGTGCAGAGAAGATACTGTTCTCTTGTCTTCTCACACTGACCACTTTGTCCCCAGCCTCCACTTTCAGTCACACAACAGGTGCTTGCATCCATCACCACGCAATCGTCACATTTCCTTTCTCTTTCACTCGAGTTCGAGGAATACAGATTTTAGGTTAGTGTTATCGTAATAAATTTATTAACTAATAATTATATTTTGTAATAGTACATTGAGATCACCATTCATCAGACAAATCAGTCTATTGTCATTAACACTAAATTATAAAAATGCATTTAGGATAATTGATAATAATATGACAATTATTGTCATATGACAATAATATATTTACTGACCTGGTTTCATCAGCATCTGGTTCACCTTTTTTATCCCAAAGTTTATTTATGTATTGTCTAGAAGATGAGTCGACTTTCTCGTCCAAAAGTTTATATATGTATCGTCTAGAAGATGAGGTTTAATTTGAACTGTTTTTAGATATGAACATTTCATCTCGTAAGATGACTACAAGAAAAACATGTCCTAATTATATTACAAAATGGTAGCATGTGTAGTACGATTTTTCCACGCTATTCAGGGCTAGGGTTGAACCCGGCACAAGGATTTAAAACACATGGATTTTATATGGCTGGTTCAATTTTCGCGGAAATACATAAAATCAATGTTCAATTTCAAGACAAGACTTTTCGGCATTTTTCTTTACAAAAAATGTTAAATCATCCCAAGGGTGGGTTCCATGGAAATAAATTGTATATAGTAGGCTTCAAAGTCCACCCATGAGTATCCTTCTCCATCCTGGATTGACACATGGAAGACTAAGTTAATCGACGATGAAGGATATATGGAATAATCCATAAAGATCCCAACTAGATTAGCACCATTAGCAAAACTGAGATAATCCGATAGCGAAGGATCAATCTAGGTGGGTCCACATGGAGAGGAACTTTTGAAGCCCACACTCATGGAATTTATTTCAGGTTCCACACCAGGTTTTGCCTAATAACTGGCATGATTGTGGTACTGCATGTATTTTAAACTACTAGTTAAATTAGGTGGTTTCTCCAAAAACTTTCTATATAAAATTATTGAAAAAATCATTTCAAATTTGTTCATAAACTTCTTAGAATTAAATTCGTTTGTTTGAATGCCCAAATAATTTGTTCAAACTTTCGAATTATCTATCTTCTCTAATCTACACTCACTTCCAAACGCCCCCTAAGTTCCTATCCAAACAAAAGTCACAAGACATTGACCCAAGCAGGCTAGCTAGCTTTAAATATTATGTTATATAGGATAAAAGATAATGTGATAATATATTAAATAAGAAAATATAAAAAACTATGTCTTATATGAGACCTTGTTTCTATACAACATTTAAATCATGATTAGAGATGAGTGATATTAAATTACCATATTTAACTAATTGTATATATATACATTGTTAGATTTAAAACTACTTATTTCGTCCTATAATATTGTAACTTAGAACTAAATTTAACATTTTATAATACAATAAATCTATGTTGCAATATGACGAGACCTCAGGAAGTAGTTTATATATGATATAAAAGATATAGAAAATATATATGATGCCTAGTATTTTTGGTTGGTGACCTTCTCACATATTTAATTAACAGGCCATCGCAACTTCTCCAGTGGTCCGTGGGATCGTGAGTTCTAGCCGTTATCCGGAGAGTTAAATGAACTGATCAGTCCATCGCAATCGAATTTGTTCCGAGGGCTCAATAAAAAAGAAAGATCGAAAGAGACGGAGGAATTAATTGTGAGAGATGCCGTCTATTGGTGCAGTGTGAGATCACTGAATGAAATTGTTAATTAATTTGTTGATCACAACCCAGGATTTGCTAGAAGCAAAGATTTGTCTAACGATAGCTAGCTAGGAGTACGAGATGCTCATTGACCACTGCTACCGATCTTGCTTCCAGGTTTCAGATCGAGATCATTATCCATTTTACTGGTAGGTTGTCACATGACGATAATGCATTATTAGTTATTTTAAGTCCTTTTATCTAATTTAGTGCTGATAACATTAGTCTAATCTATTTAGAGATCTCAATAGCAAAGCCATTATTATTAATTAATAAGTGTATAGTAACATCGTTAATCTAAAATCTAAAATCTGCTCCTACTGATCGTATACACATGCACTGGGAAATTAAATTAATCCTGGTGAAAGGATGGATAAGAATGTTGCAGCAACAACAAATCGCTTAAAGCAAAAAAATCGACATTGAAGGATCTCCAAAATATAATAATTTTGCCCATAAAATTTGCCTGCTACCAAATATATATTCTTCAATCAAGGGGGATTTTTACTTTTGTATGTATAGATGACATATATATAGCCCCTAAACACAGTTACCATACACTGGGAAGAGTACTTACAAATACAAAATTCACATAACTTTGGGGCAAAACAGCAATTAATCTCATACCAGAAAGTAGTAGCACATTAAACAATGAATAAAGATCATATCATATAACATTGATTTTATAAGCATCAAAAACATAACAAAATAGAAGGTCAGCTAGCATTGAATTTCTGTTTTCCAAAAACTTCTATTTGGTAATTACTTTCTGGAACACCACCTTGAATGATACAATATAATGGAAGCAAGCATATAAAGGCCTTACTAATCATGCCTTGTAAGCATGCAGGAGATCGTGCCAGACAATTCAAAATCAACATTTTCGACCAGTATATTGAATTTGATAAATGAGCTTCAAAAATGATATAGCTGGCAAGCTCACATATATGCATGATTATTTTTTTTACAGGAGGAAACTAAAGCAAAAAAAAAAAAGCAATAATCAATGACTGAAAAAACTATAATGTTTTTGTAAACATAATACTCATGAATCCAGCATATCAATTAATAGCACTAACCAGATTACTTTGTAATCTAATTAAAAATTGATGTTTTGAATCTGCAGTCGTATATAATAACAGGAAAATTAATGCAAAGCTCGCGAAGGACATAGGGAACATAACAAATGGCCTCAGATTTTAACTACAAGGGTTTCGGTAGAATTAGCTTAAATAACTTCTGACGTGTAGATAAATTTTGCATAATTATTTGGCTGCTAATACTTTGCATAACTATTTTCCGGATAAGATGCACAATATGCAGCCGTAAACCCTAAAAGAATTTAGCTCAGAATACAATATCAAACACATTATCATGGCAACAGTGCCTACTGTCAAATAGTACTGAAGATGAGAAGCAGCAGCAGAAAAGTTTACACACACTTCAATGCATGTCTTATATACTGAGTGTTTGAGATTAAAACACACACACAGATAAACCAATTTATGTAAAAATCATTAAAAAGACCAAGAGATATAAATCAACTAATTACAATAACGAGATTACATGTACGAGAGTAACCTCATATTTATAGGTATATACTCATATTTATAGGTATATTTAGGTATTGAATTAAAGTACAACTACACAGACGTATTTGAATAAGACTATTTCTTTAAGTTTATTTTATTTAAACCATACTCCGACAGCTAACTTAATTTGCAAATCAATTATGGATTTCCACTATATACATATGCTGCAAGAAACACTAATAACATCACATGTACAGAACAAGGCAGTATTTGCAAAATTTAACATTCAAGCATAGCAGGCTACATATTCTGTAGTACAAGACTCAAATTAATGTACAACTGGGTATCAGAACCATTTTGTTACCACATTCATTTATATTCTTTTCCGATCGAAAATGGACATGATCAACATTGTGGGTTCGCCGAAACTGAATATATAATTTCTTGCGGCAAAACAGGTCGAGAAGAACACCGGTTCCTTGCAAAAGCGAGGAAGAAAGAAGTGCCTGAACAGTTAATTACCAAACGCAAACGAAGGAGATGTGTACGCTAGCAACCTAGGAAGATGGACAAAAGGACATAGCAATATATATTCGCGGCGTGATGTGATGGGATCAACGAGACAATGAAGAACACGAGAATGTGCGAGTCACCATCCCCCTTGCGATATTGTAAATCTCGAAATCAAAAGCAAGGGATCGGCCGGCGCATGGCTCGATCGGTCACAGCTCCCGACCAGATAGATGATCATTTGCTCCTTTCGTTTGTCTCCGCCCTCTCTATTTCTTTCTTCCATAAGCATACGATGACTTATCTCCTCTCTCCCGTCTCCCCCTTTGTGTCTCGCATCTAATCATGGATAAACAAATGTTGAAGACGCCAATTACCTTAACACGATGCGATTTCTAGGATCCACGAGCTACCAATTAAAGACAACTAGGTTTCTAGGGCTCAGCTTTTGAAGAGGCAAAGGTGCATGCTATAGTAAAGCGAAGGTGTCGACCTTATTGAAGCTAGATAGATAGTAGTAGTACATATAACATATTGGCAAATGCAAAGAAACCATTTTAGGACCAGTTTTAGTATAGGAGATATGGCTCATAAGCGAACAAATTTCTATATACAATTTTTTGAAAAAAACAAAGTTATTTATAAACTTTTTAGTACTAAACTTTGTTTGAATCCTGTTCTAAAATACAAGACCCAATTTTTTGAGAAAGTTAACATTGGTAACATTTAATTAATAATTAAGTTAATATAGCTAGATTGGTATTTAAAAATAATTTCATATTTTATTATTTGAATAATATATATTGAAAATAACTGTCAACATTACATGTCGTCGAGGCCGTGAGAAATTTATACGCATTAGATTATATTTTGGAATGTTTCTGGAACCGAGGTAGTAGTAATAAACCTAACACAGCCAATTTTGCTAGCTACCAGCTGAAGTATAGTATAGTACACTAATACCAAGAAATACCAAACACTATCAATTCAAGCTGCAGGAAGAGAGGAAGAAGATGAACAGTGGATAGCTAGGCTGCTAGGGCCGGATGCTTGGCCCCAAGCTCGCAACTGTTAAAAAAATTGCAATCATTTGCTCTGAACTCTGAAGCGAGTGTGGTGTATTTGCTCACCTCGATCAATTGCTCGATCCAAAGATGCAAACAAGTGTAATTAAGCTAGCTAGGCTCTAGTCAAGAAGAGCATCAATTTATGCTATGCTGCAACGATGATATATAAGAAGGGGAAGCTAATAATTAATAATAATTCGGAAGCCAAAGCAATTGATGGCAGGTGAGGTGGAGAGACGTGTGGCGTTACAGCGAGGCGGAGACCGGAGTGTGGTGGCGCGGCGAGTCGCCGGTCACGGCCGCGGGTGGCTGTGGAAGAACGGCGCGCCGCCGGGGTACGCGCCGTACGGCCCTGGCGTCGGGTA
>KE371994.1:239148-250326 GCA_000418225.1 Zizania latifolia
AATGTAAGTGTGTTTACTTCATCATTATTACAAGTTACATCGACGGTGTAAATGAATTATGAAGTCGACATTTTGTTTTGTCCAGACACTTTTGTGATCGTCGATGGTGTAAATGATTTACGTTTAGTTTTTTTACCTATTTTTTAGATGAGTCGTGGTTGAAAGTCGTTGTAAATCTTTTACGTTGTTTTCATGTTGTCTCGTTTTTCACACATTTGGTTCGAGTGTGTAAATTAAATTACGACGATGTAAATTTGTACCTACGCATATAGAATTTTCCTCCCTACTACGGTTTCGGTTTGTTTAGTTTGCTTCACCCCGCCCATCGCATCATACTTTTTGCTTTCACAGTGTAAATATTTTACATCTCATTGTAGTCCAACTTTTAGTAGTAATTATACTATGTTGTATAATTTATTTACGACTCTAACGAACATGGACATTGTTGATGCTTCTTATTTGTGTATTTAACTATTTACTATTTATGTATTTAGATGTTCATATTTTTTTGAGCAATTGTTCTAACAGCAAAGTACGTGGGCAGAGATTTTTTTTTACGTTTTTATATTTTTTTTAGCATATTTGATATGTTGTAATTATTTTATTTTCGACGTTGTTAATCATCAGTGTTATTAATTTCGGGTTGTATTCAAAATTGATGTAATGCTGTATTTTCATTTACGGGGTTTTCTAGTGTCGCATATTATCTGTGTAAATTTATTACACCGTAAAGCATGGGGGTTGCATGTCGCTTTTTGGATAATGGTGTAAAATTATTATTATTTTAAAACGATATATTAAATGATCTTAGTTACTTTTTTCTTTTTAGTTTATTTTCATCTGATTATATTATTTTTTGTTTATTTTTTAAGGTGTAAATTTTCTAAATTACTTCTAATGCACAACCATCAAGGTTGTCCATTTATAGTAGCGATGTAAAAGTTTTACGGTATGATTCTATCGGGAGGTGTATTGAACAGTTTATCCAATGGATATATGGTGTAAAATTTTTACTATATTCGTGCTTGTTATATTATTACGTTGGAAAGGTTTGTAATACATTTACACCTAATATACATATAGTATAAAAAGATTGCACAGTCAAACAACAAAAATATCTGTAAATCATGACCTTGGGGTAATGATCGTAAACAAATTGCACCCATGAGCTTTTATACGGATGGCAGTCATTACACAAACATTCCTCAAAGTTAATCTCAGTGTATTTGTATTACTACTTTAATTTCACGTAAAATATACATGTTTGTAATCAATTTACGGTTTAATTTCCACAAGGCAAGAGGTTCGGTGCATAAACCCGAATTAAATCGGGCATCGCGTCTTTCCGTGAAAAAAAAACTGGGTCCGTAGTGGTTTTAGCTCATCTTGCGGTGCTCCCGGCCGCTGCCACGTAGGGCCTCGTGCTACTTATTATACAGCGCGTCTAGCGCTGTTTAGCGCTACCGTATATATATATATTCATGATTTAATAATTATAAAATTTGTAATTATTAAATATCAATTTAGGAAGAGCCTATAAAATTAAAATTAAAATGACACAATGTATTGACTTAATATACTGTTATGATCTTATAACTTATGTAATCAATAATAAAATCTTTGTAAATAATGTAGGAGTCCTCTCAAAATATCTATTTAGTAAGAGCATCTGAGATGTTTAATATAACTTAATATAGTTATTTAATTTTTAGGAACTTTGGGTCTAAAATATCTCTATAATTACTCCTCTATATATATGTATGGTTTCCAAATTTTTAGAGGTCCCGAAAACTTTTATTTATTCTCTCTACTTCTAATGAGTGGCTCTCGTTCTTTATTTATCTTAGCCTCATCCGTCAATGATATAAGAGATAGAAAACAAAAAAAATAAAAGATGGGTTGATGACTAACAGGGTTCATTTATCGGTGATACAAGAATAAAATATATAAAATAGAAGAGTAAAATATATAAAATAGAACAGTAAAATATATAAAATAGAGTAATTGAAAAGAATAATATAGATTTAAAGAGTAAATTTTATTATTTAGGAGAGGTTTTTAATCTGGAGAAGATGCTCTTGGATAGACATTGGGCCTACGAGGTACGGACTATAATGTAGGTTCGACGACAAAATTATGAGCAATTAAGGACATGTGCAGCGGTGAGCACATGTGTTGGTGGTTGGCGATGAGCGCTAGCAACGTTGACTGTCGAATCAACGAGACGCATTATCTTCCAAGGTGATCGATGAATAAATCACATCAGAGGGTCAGGTTAACAAAATCGTTCGGTAATCATAGTTATCACTGTTAGGTAACTATAGTTATTACTCGGTTATCGACATACCGCTCATGCTTGGTACCGATATACTGACCGGTTTTATTTGAAATTAAAAAAAATAGAAAAAAATTCAAAAATAATATATAAATTAATATGATTTATGATGAAATTAGTTTTCAAAAATATTGAACTATCGTAAAGTTATGAACCAAACAAGATGAACAAAAATATAAAATACAAAAATAATTTATTTTTCAATCTTCTTCGCTCGTTATTGTTTGATTCTTTATATACAAGTCTTTTGGATTAATGTCATATGTTTGATCAAATAAAATATTATTCTTGATAAGTGTTGCCTGTTAATTATTTGTTTTAAGCCTATTGATCCATAAGCACTTACACTGTTGAGTCACAAGACTTATTCTGTTGATTCACGTGCACGTAAGATCTATAACTGTTGGTATGTTAATTCACATGCATGTAAAGTTTAGTGATTCACATGTACATAAGGTACTAGGATGGTGAAACAAGAATATTTAGCAATAGTGTAGCCACTATTAATCTAATGTTAAAGAGGACGACAATTACTATCCGAGGTCGACAACAAACGTTTGACGCTTCTCAGGGTAATTATAGCTCTAATTCTGACTCTACAGCGTACGACAATATCACTTATGGGTATCCGTATCCTTATCCCATTCTAGAAGCCACTCATACTAGATTTGTATACGAGTGGCAAGTTCTCAATTTTATTACATATTATATGAAGAATGACAAACCACTACAGTTTGGACAGGATAAAGCTAGGAGGAGTACAAATCAAATATTTTTGCTTTACGTGGCTTACAACTAATGTATACAGATGAATACAACGTCGCTTATAACCATTGGAGCCAACAATGATAAGTTAAAAATACTCGAATTGCTAATTAATCATGTTGTTTTGTAATTTGTATTTTATTGTAAACTTATAAAATTTGTGGTATTGTAAGTTTTCTATTTATCTCAAAAAATAATTTTCTGTAATTTTACAATTTTTATTTTTCACTGAAAGATTGTTTGACTGGTACCGCAGTAACCGAGCTCGGTAGCACAGTTACCACGATAATCGAAACGCATACCATGGTAACTGAATTTGAAATCATTTCATGAACTGATCTGAATTCAAATTTTAAAATATAAAATTTGATCGAATTTTTGGTGACCGTTCGGTTACCAGGTAACCACTATCTCAAACTCGTACGGTATCCAATCTTAAAATGATTTTGTTAATTTGATCGGGGCTCAAATTGCCCGCAGAGACGTGCTCTTCTTGCTCGCGCTGTGTCGGTGTCCATCCATGCATGCGTGCGAAACGTTGGTGTTTGATTTTATTTCGCTACTGTATAGTTCGTTGCCAAGAGGATTAGGGCTGCTGTGCTCAGGCCTGCAACGGTTACCGTCACCAACAGTATGGATGAAGCTAGTGAAAAATAGAAGGCTATATAAGTTAGGTTTGGTGAATTAATTTCTAGGTTAGGAGCAGATATTAAACTTAGAAGATGCATGTGAAATCAATCGATCGGCTTTAATTTCAATTCCACAGTTCTATACTAAGAGTTTGTTTAGGAGAGCTTTACCGTATTACTTTTAGCTTCGCTTCAAAACTCTATGGTAGAGTAGATCCATAGTCTGAGAAGATAATATGTTTGGAAGCTAGTTTAGCTCTAGCTCCATAAAAAATGGTTTAGGTGATACAAAATCTATTATACCATTTGTCTGATCCAATGTGGTGAGCAACGACGCGGCGTCGGGGTCAACGGAAACGGGGCGGCTGCGAGGATAACCGAGGGGGTGGTGGCAGACAGAGGCTATAGCGGAGAGATGGTTGGGATGTGTTTCTGAGAGAGAAACTGGAGCAAGAAAGGTATTACCCCCGTGACAGTCAGGTAATTACCCCCGAACTCTACGAGTAAGATGAAAAACTAGGTTTCGTGGAGCATCTCTTTTCCTGCTCCATCAAAATGTACTGCGAGATAGACTACTCTATAGAGTTGGTTGCTTTACGAAACGGTGAAGCAAAGGTGTTTAAGAGGGCTCCACCATACTCTATGGTGGAGTTTGGAGCTGGAGTTCTAAATAGAACCTAAATTTTGAGATCCAGACAGGAAATTTTAGATGTGAGAATAGGTATCGGAACGACGACATACCTACTTCCAGCTACGAATTAATCGAGCCTGAAGAGTAGCAGCGTAACAGGCCCTGACTGCCCCATAAACACATCCAACAAGGAGAAACCGAAAAAAAAAGAGAAAGAAAACATACATTTCAGAAATAAAGCACACTTTTTCCCTCAAGCATCACAAGCTTTTCTGAAACTACACCAACGATGTTCAGTGTAGGAAACTGTACAAAAAAACATGTCTTTGGACATCCTTGACACCTAACATCAACAACATACAAGAGTTCGTCCAGCGAACACGTCAAGTTACTGTTGGCTAGTACAAAGCTTAAGTACACGTGCTATATAATAGACCCATCTTTATCTTGACCTGAAACAAAACATGATCCCTACTGACAAAATCAGTGTAGGAGGTTCGGAGCCTAACTAGCACACAAAGTTAGCCTGTATATATAATATATAATACATGGAAAAATTCCTCACATGTCACTACAGTTTTTAACAATTTGAAAAACGACAATATCAGTGGCTATATATAGTGTCCTCTGACTATTAGTAACACACCGATATCATATTTTCAAACTGTAAAAATTATATATGGTGAAGCTTTTTAACTTAACCATGAACTGCAGTGATGAGGGCATCCCTAGCTCTTTACCTTTTTCTTCCATTGATGATGTTGCTGCACAAGATAAACCAAATGAAGTTAGAATTGAACCAATTACAAGAGCACGTGCCAAGTTACTAGAACAACAGGTGAACTCACTCTTAATTAAATCTGATGTTTTTATTAATGAGCATTTCATACTGCCTAAGTCTTTGCACTTGTGTATGATCAGATTTGAAGGAGAGGTAAGCTTAGCACGTGGAGGAGAGGAATTACAGCAAGATCAACAAAGCACTGATTTCTAATATCAGCAAGTGCGCGAGGGAGGAGAGGGAGACAGGCGCATCACATGAAGCAAGGAAAATCAACAACGCCAAAGTGTGACCACCTTGAGAGAGGCCTGCGTGCCAAAGAGTTTAGGCTGAACTCTTAGTGGGTCGGTTTATATCTAACCTCTTCCACTCCCCTACCTAGCCTCTTCCTCTTCTTGTATTAATAAAGGAGGCCGGCCATCCCTAAGAGCAGACCATGTTTTATTAAAAAACCAAACTCGTTTTTCTCTACACCGAATTCGTTTCGATAGGGTGTAAATTTTCGGTTCTAAAATTCAAGCGTCATCTATCGTTCCGCTAGGAATTGAAGGTTGCGGAATTGAAGGTTGGCGAATCCGTTTGTGGTTGGTAGATCACAGCGCAGGTGTGTGATTGTGCGAATTTCCATAGGGTTGCAAGTTCGTTGCATTGGCAGCAGGTGATCAGCTGATGAGTTGTAATGTTACACAAGTTATTAACGTCTGCTCATTGAGAAGATCAGGCCATCCCTTATCACGCAGACTGAGGTTAGTGTAGTTACTTTCACTCTTCAAACAAAATCTGACACTGACCACCAGGATAATCGTGGCACAGCGATTCCCTGCGACGTGGGCACCCCCTAGCTCCCTTGGACACTATGGTATTGCCGAACAAACTGACCCTTAACCCGCGGTCGCTGCTCTGCGAGTAGCTTCCTGCTCTGGTACCGCACCTGCACAACAATTTAAACATGTTAATTCACAACTTGTGTGTAAAGTCGGCAATGCAACGAATTGGATTGGAATAAATGGCGTGTTTTGATTTTAGCTGCCTGTGACCTACCTTCTTCTCAAAGCACCTGTCTTTTCTCTTGAGCCGGAACTTGTTCAGCGCAGCCTCTCGTTGGCTCAGGTGACGTGAACCTTCAGTGCTAGGATTTTCAGCAACACCATTGACTGCATGGGATGATTCAGTAGTGTCGATCATGTGGTTGGAAGAGCTGTTGCCACTGACCGTTTTTCTGGCGCTGTCCAGCACAGTGCTACTTCCGCTTTCACCGGCTGTAGGAGAAACATGAGGCGGCTCATCTGTAGGAATTTCAATACGCAGATGTTTCCTGTTACCATTACGTTGACTCCGAGCAGTTTGTTCCTCTGCATTTTGAACCTGCTTAGGATCCATATCTTTTGGACCATTTTGCTGTGGCGAAGTTGCTTGTGTGGTTGCACCCTGCCACGTAGATGTTTTGCTGTTCCAAATGGGAGGAGCTGAATGTGGATGGAAAAGGGATGCCACGGGTGCACCGTTCCAGAATGGCTGACCATCAAATGTGAGGCCTCCAACAGGAGCAGGAAATGGTACGACCCTAATGGGAGGTTGATGTGTTTCACTCCTCTCTTGAGAGGGAGCTGTGGAATCTCCATTTCTGTTTTCAAGATCCACGTGTGATGCTGAGATGCTGCATGCCTGAGCATCACCAGCATTACCGGAAGACGACACAGTCCTGCAGTTGTACCTATGAACGAGAAATTATTGCAACTATGAGATATCATATGTTGACTATTGGTGAAACTGAGCAAAGGAGCAAATTATGCAGGGAGTGATTAAAGGCACTACATGAGAATTTTGCCAAAATTTCCGGTATGCTGATATTGTTTCCTGTTTTATTCTATGCTTGCAAGGCCATCTTGTAGCAAATCAAAGTAAAACAAGTTTCCTCCCGATGATAGGTAAATAAATGGTGCAATGTTGGTGAAAAGAAAACTTTCTGTTAAGACTATGATAGGAACAAAAACTTTAACACGAATATAACAACTATGCACAGCTTAGGAATGACAAAACAAACAATAACGAGAGAAAGGAAAGAAACACTTACAAGGAAAATGCAGATGAAGTTGAGTGGTTCAGTGTTCTTTCAGTTTTCTCCTGGTTCTCTAGTCTACTGTAGTCAGATCTTCTGAGAGAAAGTTCCAGCTGGTGTGCTGGGATGGACAAGGACTTCTCATCATTTCCTTGGGAATTCGTTCTTGTAAAATCAATCTCTGTATGCGTGTTATTCCTCTGCTGATTATCAATAATATGAACTAGCTCAATATCTCTGGAAGCTCTTTCACGATTAATAGCATTCAAACATGTCCTCTTCCTTGGTGATGCATCCTCTTCCCTCCGAGGAACCAAGTTATCATTAATTGCTGCAAAATAACAAGCAGGTAAGATTAGAAAAACGCATGAAAAAGTCAATTGGAGATATGATTCCCCCTCTCTGATATATAAAAAAAGGATAACGGAAGATATGATCACTCTCCGTGTTAGAAGAATGGTATGCAAAAACAGAGAAAACAATTGTGGATGTTATTACTTTTTAGTTTAGTCTCACCATTTTTCTCAGTGTTCTTATGGTCAGGCTTAGAGAAATGTCCTCCCATAGGTTGCTTATATTCCAGGAAATTGTTGTGCTTACTATCAGCCTCCAGTTCTGACCTTGTACAGGAACTCTGCACGAGGGGATCCAAAATTCAGTCCATGGACAACAGTGAAGAGATCATAATTCAGCACCGGTAACACTAATCCCTATTGCTAAGGATTCAAAGACTATGCAGTATGATATCCTGGATACAATAGCAAGCTACTGACTCAGTTCAAATGTGTAACATCAAATATCCAGTACTTGAAAACAAGTCAAGTCGAAGGCTTTATCAAATAGTTCATGTGTACCACATTCTGATCCTAAAAGCAGCCAACAAAACTTATCTTACTATTGCATATGTACTTCATTTTACAATGCCCAAGAGGAACAAACTGTGACACTTTGCCGACAAGAAAACACTATTCTCATTCAAAACACAGTTCCATTACCCATCTGACTTAAAAATTTGATAAATTAGTTCCCCAACATTAATGCAGATCACTGATCAGACGAGTTAAATACTTCTTTGACTTGACCTAATACCAGTTTTTTTGTGTGGGTAATGAAATTGCTTTTGGACAAAACATCAGGTGATGGAAGTGTTACAGTTTGATCACAACTGGGCAATGTAAAGTGATCCATCACAAATCCAATATGTGGCTAATGGTTGAGCTTGGCATGTAATGTTGTAATTTTGGGCAATCATGAGCAGGAAGAAGAAATAGCAACTAGACAACGTCATGTTAACTGTCTTTAAAACTTACTTGAGCATCACTTTCTTGTTCGCTGCATTCCATGTTTTTGTTGGCAACATTTTCAGTCACATGTTCAGCTTTTGACACTCCAGTCTTCTTCTCATACATTTCAGTAAGATTCTCTACCTGTTGAGTATGCTGCACAAAAAGACCACCGTTTGCCTGTAAAAGAGGGAATAGAAGTTTCTTGTGATTAGCATTGTGAAAAATGCGGAATATAACTTTTAATATATAAAAATGAGACTAAAACTTTTTAATTGTATGCCCATTGGCAGAAACTGGAGGTGTAAACCATTTCCATTATGTAAAAATATATAAAAATGAGAAAGCCAATGTAGTCATGCTAAAATGTTGCAATATGTGGTCTTACTAGTTGTTTTCTCCAAACATGCTGCCACAGGTTCCTTAACTCATTCTTCCGTATTGGCTTAACAAGGAAATCTGCAGCACCCTTTAGCATGCATTTGAAGACCATGCTAACGGAATCATTTGAAGACATCACTGAAACCAAAATAAAAAAAGAAACATCGGATAAAGTAACAGGAATAGAAAAAAGTATGAGAAAGACGTGACATAAATTTAACTTTGATACATACTTATGACAGGGATGTTCTTGCATGCATCATGTTCCATGATGGTGGAGAGCAGGAGGAACCCAGACATCAAGGGAAGTTCAACTTCAGTTAAAACAAGATCTATATTGAATGATTTTTCCTTTAGTATGTCCCACGCCTTCACACCATCAGAGGCTGCAGCAACTGCAAGAGCAAATATGGTGCATAAGTCTGATGAAAAAACACAAGTTTATAATCTAATCAAGTCCACAAACTAAGAAAGCAAAATGAAGAAAAAATAACTAAATTAACTGTCTTTGTAAACAAAATCTGCATTTTGTTAAAGAGAAAATTCTGCATTTCAGCGTATTTCTAACTATGCTAAAAAGACACAAATATGCTTCAAGGGGAAAAAGATATGTGTAGTTATGTAACTTCAATTGAACATAAGATGCCGCCAAATTTCATGAAGTGGATCGTTAAAATACAATTCCAGTTGATATTCAGTAAATTTAAGTGTTGGCATATGTATTCCTGATGAACAGGGCGCACTGCGCCAAATTTCATATCTATAGATCAATGCTTCCATCTACTGGAGCAGCACTGGCAAAACAGAGAGAAAAATAATAACACGGAGCAAGGAATTGCCAACTACAGACCAAAACTAGCATATCTAACAAACTTATCGTCTGGAAAACAGATCACGAGTCACCACAACACACAGCATACCATGCCATACTCCAGGCCTCCAGCACTCCACAGATCAGGTTGAACTCAGTAAAATTGACTTAGGCAAATTACAAACAAGCAATCAAGCAAAAAAATTAACGCAAAGCAATCAAGCAATTTGACCAGGTCGAAACAACTGCGGCGAGCGGGCGGGCGGCGCGCACCTCGGTAGCCGCACTTGCGGAGCAGCGCGCAGATGATGTGCCGCGTGGAGTCGTCGCCCTCAGCGAGCAGCACCCTCACCGGCATCTTCGGCAGCATCCGTTTCTCCCAGTTCGACCCCGCCGCTTCCGCTTCCTCCCCTCCCTCCCAATGGACTCCATCCCCGTCCTCCAAATCCACCACCTTCCGTTCCTCCACCCCCCCTCCTCCTCCTCCTCCTCCTCCCCCCATTCCGCCGGCTTCTCCTCGTCGGAGCCCCCGCTTCGCCCGCGGGTAACTACTCTTCACCGCCCAAAACCAGCTCTCCTCCTCTCCTCTCTCCTCTCTCCTCTCTCCTCGAGCTCGCCTGCCGGATTCGCGCCGCGGAAACCGAACGCCAGGGGGAGTGTATATACTAAAGACACGCAGCTCGCGTGACAGACACATGGGCCATCTGACTCGTCGGCCCCACTCTGCAGTGGCTTATCAAGGAGTGGCAGGTGGGAGCACGTGAGGGACGGCACGGGATAGGAGGAGACGGGGGAAATATCTGCGGCCATTCGACCGGTGGGAGCGGCCTCCACGTCACGCGATAGGTAGCCCACGCGGGATTGGCCCCCCGCGATGACGTGGCGCGAGAGAGGAGGAGGCCCGATATTTTCCGCGCGCGGAAGGAGGGAGACACGTGGTAGGCCCGGAGCAAAAGAGGATGGATCTACGGCCGCGCCGCGCGACACGTGGCGGCATCGTTGTGGGGGCGCGAGGGGATCGTGTGGCTGAGGACTGGCGGCCCGGGCCACGCTTTGTGTTAAAATCGTGCGGCTGTGGAGGAGGGAGCGGGGCGAGTGGGCCCCGGAGGGCACCGGCGTGCGCTAGTGGTTGGCATTTCGTCTCGTCCGCGAATAATATCTTGTTATACTCTCTCCTTCCCATACTGTATATAGCAAATATAGTACTTCATTTATCTAAAATTATAATTATTTCTAGACTTTAATGCGTTTATTAAGATACAATAAAAAAGTATAAATTATCTCTCATAAATATAAATAGCAGAGGCAACTAGTACTCTAAGGGTAAAATAGAAAGATTTAGAGAAAAAAATTGTAGAAGTTGTAATATTTAGGACAAAATTTAAACGATAGAAATAGTTATGTTTTGGAACGGAAAGAGTATTGAATATGATATTTTACTATTTAGATTTATTGTGCTATGAAATATTATATCCGGTACTAGCTTGCTATATTATGGGACGG